>CM076574.1:227897325-228033628 GCA_034641835.2 Pinus albicaulis
TTGCATCCTTATAAAAAATTGATCAATTTTGTGTCTTAGATTTGGATGCACCTCCACATAATTGCAAATACAAAACAATGGATAAATTCCTGGTGATACCATAGCCTTGGATCTGTGTGCAATCCTGGAGTGTTGGAATTTATGAATATTCTAGAACAAAATATTGAGATAATAATACTCTCCTTCAAACATAGAGAATTTAAAAAAATATTTGCTCACGAACAGACAGAGTTGACAAACTGTGGTTCTATTTCATTAACTGAAAGAAAAGCTATTACAAAAAAAACTTCCTCCAACAAAGGGATCACACCTTGACTGCTACAAAACGCAGTGCCAAAGGTTCTCTGTCTCTCTTACAAAAACGCACTCTCACTGTGCTCTTAAAAAAAACGTTGTCTGTCTTCTATCTTGCCTCCGGGCACACTCACTGTTCCTTAAAAATACACTGTTGTGTCTTAACAATATCTCTCGGGCTCATTTACATATGTGACACATCACACATAATAATAAAAACATACAACTAAAAAGAAATAACATAACAATTCTGCATAGGCCTGCGGGGCCCACAATACAATAGCGCATATGTTTTAATATATATATATATATATAACCAAAGGTCTATAACATAAATTCATTGCGCCATATATCAAAAAACATTATAACATAAACTTATGACAAAACATAAAACAAACTTCCACCCGGACTTCAAACCACAATGAACTAAATTGAATTGAAAAATCACATAACAAATATGAATGACGTCATCCGGGGCAAACTCCATGCAATCACAATGTGATTGGCCGAGGACTGGGGCCCACGGACTCCAAACCAATTATCAACCAAAATCTAGAAAAAATTCACGTAACAAATGTTTTTGCCGACGTCATGGGGAATTGTAATGCGAAAATGTTTAGACTATGTTTTATAAAGGGTTTCAGGTCCGTTTTTATGTGTGGTGACATAGGCACCAAAACAACGCGATAAGGCGTTCATTGGTCCATGTATTGTTTTTGTGATGGCATGTGGGACCGACTCTTTATGCTTGCAAAGAGCTCTCAACAAGCGTGATTCCCTTCTCATTCGCTGGCAGTGGTGACGAGGCTGTTGAGTTGGCAAGTGGGATCCACTTCCAACGTGGCCCGAATAAAAAACTTAAAACAAAATTCTCGCGTTCACAAGAAACTCTATTTTCAATGTAAAATGACTGTAAGTGTTTTAAAAATGACTGTTTAACAAAAATAACAAGCGGCTTTTGACAGAACTTGTCAAAACAAAAATAGAAAGCGGGGACTGTGGGCAGAGCAGTTGAAGTTAACACTTCAATACTCCCCCTTAAGTTCAACTATTGGGTTATCATTCATACCCATGCATTTCCTCAAATATTCAAATCTTTTTTGCCCCAATGGCTTTGTCAGTATATCTGTAAATTCCTCCTGAGTCCTGCAATGTTTTAAAATAATTTCTCCATTGTTTACTAGCTCCCTGATGTAGTGAAACTTAGAATCTATGTGCTTTGTTCTTTTGTGAAACACATAATTATTTGACAATGCTATGGTTGATCTATTGTCACAATAAATCACTGTGCCTTTTACCTTTTCTTGACATAAACTCCTCAACATTCTCCTCATCCACACTGCTTGACATGTTGTTGTTGTAGCTGCCACATATTCTGCCTCTGTTGTAGATAATGCTACAATAGGCTGCCTTTTAGAAGCCCATTAAATGGCTTCTAAACCCATATGAAAAACATAACCAGATGTATTTTTCTAGTCATCTACACTTCCAGCCCAATCATTGTCAGTGTATCCAATCAACTCAAGATTTTCTGAAGTAGTATACAAAATACCATACTTTTTAGTTCCTTTCACATACCTCAGAATTATTTTTGCTGCCTGCCAATGTGCTTCTTTTGGCCTCTCCGTGAATCTGGAAATCAAACTAACAGCATGCATAATATCAGGCCTAGTTGCAGTCAAATACATAAGGCTGCCAACTATGCTCTTGTACAAGCTAGGATCAAAATCCTTGTTGCTGTCCTCTTTGCTGAGTTTCAATCCCATTACTGTGGGTGTTATTGCTGCCTTGCACTCCTGCATATTAAATCTTTCTAAAACTTCATTAACATACTTTGCTTGTGAGATAAAAATCCCATTTTCATTTTGCTCTACTTCTATTCCTAAGAAGTATCTCAGCAATCCCATATCAGTCATTTCAAATTCATCTTTCATGATTGTTTTAAAATTTTCAATAAGGTAATTATCATTACCTATGAATATCACATTATCAACATATAAAACCACAATCAGCATCTTACCATCTTTTTCTTTGATGTATAATGTGGGTTCTCCTTCACATTTTTCAAACCCATTCTCCAGTAGATAGGAATCTATCCTACTGTACCATGCTCTTGGTGCTTGCTTCAGCCCATAAAGAGCTTTCTTCAATCTGCAAACTTTGTGCTCTTGGCCCTTTTCTCATAGCCTAGAGGTTGTTCAACATAAACCTCTTCCATTAACACTCCATTTAAAAATTTTATTTTACATCCATTTGGTAAACCTTCCATTTGTTTTGTGCTACTATGGAAAGCACTGCTCTCACTGTTTCCATTCTTGCAACTGGTGCAAAATTTTCCTCATAATCTCTTCCATGTTGCTGCTTATAACCTTTGACAACAAGTCTGGTCTTATGCATTTCAATTTTACCTTCAGCATTGCTTTTGGTCTTGTAGACCCATTTAACTCCAATGACTTCTTTCCCTTCTGGGAGATCAACTAATTCCCATGTTTTGTTCTTCTCTATTGCATTAATTTCTTCATCCATGGCTTCTATCCATTTTATATATTTTATAGCTTCCTCAAAATGAATAGGATCATCAACATGACAATACAAATCAAATAGGGAATTCATACCTTCATTTGTTGTCTCTTGCTCATAAATTTCATTTAAATTTCTGAATCTTGTTCCTCTTTCATTTGATGTACTGTTGCTTGAAGTAGCACTCAAATCTGCTCCATTTGGTGTGCTTGGAGAAGCACTCTCATTTCTTCTCAAGGGTGTTCTTACTCCTACTTGAGGTGTCCCTTGCTCTCCTTGTGTTGGTGGAGGTTGTGCTACTGATGAGGTATTATTTTCAGCCACATCTTCCTCATCTTCATGATGAGACAAACAACTTTTAACATTGAATGTTTTCTCAATGCTTCCATCCCATGCTTCTTCTTGAATGAATTGCACATCTCTGCTTATAAAAAATTTCTTTGTGGATGGGTTATATAATCTATATCCCTTGGAATCTTCACAATATCCAAGGAAGATGCACTTCTCCCCCTTACTGTCCAACTTCTTCCTCAACTGTTTTGGAATGTGTGCATAAGCCACACACCCAAAAAATCTCATGTGGGTGACTCCCTGTTTTCTGCCACTCCACACTTCTTCTGGAACTCTGTTCATTACAGATTTTGTTGGGAATCTATTTAAAATATACACAGCACAATTTGTAGCTTATGTCCAATACTCATTTGACAAATTTTTTGCCTTTAGCATACTTCTCACCATTTCCATTATGGTTTGATTCTTCCTTTCAGCAACATCATTTTGTTGTGGTGTGTACCTTGTAGTAAATTGTTTGTGTGTGCCGTTTTCTCTGAAAAAATGCAGAAATTATTTTGAGATGTAATCACCTCCTCTATCAGTTCTAAGAACTTTGATATGGTGCCCACTATGTTTCTCTACTAGAGCTTTAAAATGGAAAAAAATTTCGAAGACTTCACTTTTATATTTCAAGAAATAAACCCATACTTTCCTTGTGAAATCATTAATGAAGGTCAGCATGTAATTGCTGCCTGAAACTGATGTTGTTTGCATCGTCCCACATAAATCTGAATGAATAATTTCTAAGGGTGCTTTCACCCTTATGCTCTTTCCTGATGGAAAGTTTTCTCTGTGTTGTTTTCCCAAGATGCAGCCTTCACATAGGCTGTCTGGTTTCTCAATCAATGGTAGTCCTCTTACCATTCCTTTTATGTGCATCAAATTCAGACCTCCGAAATTGAGATGTAAAAATCTCAAGTGCGATAACCAATTCTCATATTTCACTTCCTTCTAAAAGACCTCTTGAGTTACAGCTGCTACATTCTTTCCTTTTCCCTTCAAGTCTGTATTGAGATTTAGTGGAAACATTCTATTGCTATTCATTTGTATTTTAGCAATAATCTTCTTGCTTGGAGGTATGTCCATTATTGTGCTCACATCATTTTTAAAAACTACATTGTAACCTTTGTTTATGAGCTGCCCAACGCTCAAAAGATTACACTTTAAGCCAGGAACATAGTACACGTTTGGCACAAATTTTTGCTCACCATTTCTTGCACGGATACTAACTATGCCTTTTCCCTTGACAAAAATCTTAGTATCAGTTCCTGTTGTTACTTCTGATTTAACTTCTTCATCAAGATTGACAAACATTGCTACGTTTCCAGTCATGTGATTACTGCAGCCTGAATCTAAGAACCATACATCATCATGTCTATCTTGTGCTAAATTACATGTTAACAACACATTCTTTGGGTTCTTTTCTTCTCTTGCTACATTAGCATTCTTCCTATTATTCATGTCATTTTTCTTTTTCCTACACTCATTGGCATAGTGCCCATATTTTTTGCAATAATGACATTGGACATTGGATTTGTCATACCTTTGTCCTTGAGCATGTTGGTGTCCACCTTGCTAGCTGCTGCTTTTGCCGTGGCTTTGATTCTGACTGTTGCTCCTTCCATGTGAATGTGAAGAGATGTTTCTTCCTTCTCTGTTTTGGCTTCTGCCTCTTCCTATTCCTCTACCTTGACCTCTTCCTCTTCCAAAATGCATCTGGGTCTTGAAGGCATGCTCTAGAGATGGGTTTACTGATCTTCCCAATCTCTTTTCATGAGTCATCAGTGATGCATGAATTTCATCTACTATGAACTTTGAATGATCCTTTGTCTCTTCAATGGTGGTAACAATAACATCAAACCTTGAGGGTAGGCTCCTCAATAGTTTCTCCACTATCCTTCTTTCTTCAAGTGTCTCTCCATGATACCTTACCTGATTTACCATCCCAATCACATGTGTGAAGAATGAGTCTATGTTATCAAACTCTTTCATACATAGAGTTTCAAAATCTCTCCTCAGCAATTGTAGTTTTGTTGTCTTCACTTTCTCCATACCTTGATAGGCTATCTTTAGAGTATCCCATGCATCCTTGGATCTCTTAGCTGTTGCTATCCTTGGAAACAAACTCTCATGTACTGCTTGATAGAGATAGAAGAGGGCCTTAGAGTCCTTCTTTCTATTGCTCTTCAACAGATCCTTCTCTACCTGTGTTAAGGCATTATACTCTTGTTCATCAACTGGTTCTTCAAAACCGTCTTCTACAAATTCCCATAAGTCCTGGGAGGCAAACAGGGCTCTCATGGTAATGGCCCAATAATCATAGTCCTTCCCATTAAATTGGGGAAGCTGAGTATTTCCAATACTCATACTAGTGCTTGGTCCAGCCATTGCTTATAGACTAAACTCTGAAATAAACTTGACTATGTTTTTTTTTTAAACAAACTATCTTTCCTTCTTTAAAGAACAAAACTCTGTCTCTGAGGACTGCTCTTTTAAACAAAACAACAACTCTATTTTTTTTTTAGAAATACCTGGACTTTACTTCTGTTGGGCTTGCTGGAGTTCTACTGGTGAACTGCTGCAACAAATCCTTCTTCCTTTGGCTTCTTTGACACCTTCAAAGAGCCTGGATAAGCTCTGATACCATGTTGGAATTTATGAATATTCCATAACAAAAGACTGAGAGAATAATAGTCTCCTTCAAACACAGAGAATTTAAAAAAAAAATGCTCACTGACAGACAGAGTTGACAAACTGTGGTTCTATTTTATTAATTGAAAGAAACGCTATTACAAAAAAAAATTCTCCAATAGAGGGATCACACCTTGACTGCTACAAAACGCAGTGTCAAAGGTTCTCTGTCTCTATTACGAAAAATGCACTCTCATTGTGCTCTTAAAAAAAACGATGTCTGTATTCTATCTTGCCTTCGGGCACACTCACTGTTCCTTAACAATACACTGTTGTGTCTTAACAATAGCTCTCGGGCTCATTTACATATGTGACATAGCACACATAATAATAAAAACATACAACTAAAAAGAAATAACATAACAATTCTGCATAGGCCTGCGCGGCCCACAATACAATAGCGCATATGTTTATATATATATATATATATATACCTTAACAATACACTGTTGTGTCTTAACAATAGCTCTCGGGCTCATTTACATATGTGACATAGCACACATAATAATAAAAACATACAACTAAAAAGAAATAACATAACAATTCTGCATAGGCCTGCGCGGCCCACAATACAATAGCGCATATGTTTATATATATATATATATATCTATATATATATATATATATATATATATATATATATATATATAACCAAAGGTTTATAACATAACTTCATTGTGCCATATATCAAAAAACTTTATAACATAAACTTATGACAAAACATAAAACAAACTTCCGCCCAGACTTCAAACCACAATGAACTAAATTGAATTGAAAAATCACGTAACAAATCTGCATGACGTCATCTGGGGAAGACTCCACACAATCGCAATGTGATTGGCCGAGGACTGGGGCCCGCGGACTCCAAACCGATTATCAACCAAAATCTACAAAAAGTTCGCATAACAAATGTTGTTGCTGACGTCATGGGGAATTGTAACGCGAAAATGTTTAGACTGTGTTTTATAAAAGGTTTCGGGTCCATTTTTATGTGTGGTGACGTAGGCACCAAAACAACGTGATAAGGCATTGATTGGTCCACGTACTGTTGCTGTGATGGCATGTGGGACCGATGCTTTATGCTTACAAAGAGCTCTCAACGAGTGTGATTCCCTTCTCATTCGCTGGTGGTGGTGATGAGGCTGTTGAGTTGGCAAGTGGGATCCACTTCCAATGTGGCCCGAATAAAAAACTTAAAAAATAATTCCCGCATTCACAAGAAACTCTGTTTTCAATGTAAAAGGACTGTAAGGGTTTTAAAAACGACTGTTTAACAAAAATAACAAGCGGATTTTGAGAGAACTTGTCAAAACAAAAATAGAAGGTGGTGACTGTGGGCAGAGCAGTTGTAGTTAACACTTCAACATGGAGCAACTTCCCTCCATATACGAGACATTGATGCTCAGTATGTATGCCCCACTTTATCTCAATACTTTGTTTTAGAAGAAAAACAAAGTATGTGGCTTTAGTCTGGACTAAGGAGGATTCCTATAGCACATTTTTTTATAAATATTTGATATGGAAGCATATCTTCCCTTGCTTGTATATCTCAACGCATCAGAGCGGTAGTGAGCGTGGCACCTGTTTGTGGGGATAATTCCTTTCTGTGTACATATGTGATGGCCAAAGCCAGCCCTTGCATACATAAAGTGGCACATGTAGGCATCGCCACATCAAACAGACTTCAACTTAAAAGATTGAGCACTAATGGACTTGTTATCCAAATCCCATGCAAATAAAGCCTATTGAAAACTGGGTATACTAGTTATGTTCCCTCAAAAAGACATCTACACTCGTCATTGGGAGAAAATGTTACCCATTCTTGTAAAACCATAAATATAAGTGCTTGAGTTTGACAGTGAAAACCTGCACCGAAGGGCTTGTGGGAGTCAAAAAAATTTGTCTCTTGCTAGACCAAGCAAGGCCCTTTGTGCATATCCCTGATCAGTATTGGTGCGAAGCAGCTCCTCTGCAACAAATCCTCAACCCACAGACCAGGCCATAAGCCCCCAACGATGATGGAGTATAATGAGAAACATGAAACCCTAATCCCCTACGCAGACTCATTTCCTTTCCAATTTTGAATAATCCAACTTATGAACTGTTATCTATTCTAGACTATACAAGTATAAGACATTTGACATCTTGGTTGATATATTTTTGGTTTAGAGATGGATTTGTATTATTATCATGTACTTATTTTTATATATTTTATATTTTATTTGTAATCAACTAATTTGTTATATTTTTAAATATATATTATATTTTTTAATATGTAATATATTTGTTTTTTTTTTAGGTTTGATTGGGACACTATAACGCTTAAAATACTTTCATGTCTTTTTGACTTAGCTATTTTGGAAAAAGAAGGGCTAATATTAATCTTTTTATATTGGTAAATGAAGTACAAAGAAGTGTTTGGTAGGAAAATGAAGATAAAATTTAAAGTTGGTAAAAGTTGGCAAATGGAGAAATCAATGTGGATTTTAAAGTTGGTGAAGATATGGAGAAAAATATTTGGTTAAGGAAATTGAGAAATTAATATTGGATTTTAAAGTCGGTGAAGATGGTGAATACTTGTAAAAAAATATGTGATTAAGAAAATGGAAAGTAAAAGATATTGGTTATAAAAATGGAAATGAAAGTATGAAGTGTTTCTTAAAAAAATTTGAAAATTTCCATCAGTTAAAACATGAGATAAGTGTTTTGTTTTAAGTCTTTTCATTTAAGGATGATATTGATATCTTCCTTTAAAATTGGTAAAAGTATTTAGTGTTTTCATTTGAAAATGATATTGATATATATCTTTAAAATTGGTGAAAGTATTTGAGAAACCTTTAGTTTGGAAAATGAAGGAGGCACTTTTGATTCTCAAAGGCAGAGAGAGATTTTATTCTAGAAATAGGCTGGCCACCATTGATTATTTAATGGGGAAGGTACAGAGATAAAAGTTCAGTTCATAAATACACAGAACGATTATTGATCATTTAATCTTAACATAAGAAGGATCATTTAATGTTAACAATTAACCTAAGGTATTGTCTGTTTGGTAAGGCCAAGTTTTTTTTTTTTCAGAGGAAAAAAAACATCTATATTATATTGATAATAACAGTACATTGACATTACATTGATCCTCAATCAACAGAGGATAAAACATCTATATGTGCCATCTTTTAAACAAATTATTTTCATAGAAATGAAAAGATCCAGTCGAAGAGGCCCAATATATAGGGAGTGGAGAGGCCACTCAACACCATTTCAATCTCGCTTGTTAATACCTGCAATGTTAATCCTGAGGATATGATAAAGAAAATATAGCAAAGATACATATAATGACATACAAAAAAACCCCACACAGTCTATATATCAATTCGCTAGATGGTCCCGCGGGTAAATGATCATCTTCCTGGCCATTGAGAGACCGGTCCATCTGTAAATAATTCCAGGCTCGCTTGTTGAATAAATTCGAGGCTCGCTTGAAGAATTTAATCAGGCTCGCTTGATAGTGAAATGGCAAAAGTTTGTCGTGCAGGCTCGCTTGATAGTGAAATAGCAAAAGATCATCGTTCTGCCCATTTTAACACCGATCCATCTGTAATGAATATGCCAGGCTCGCTTGATATGTATACCCCTCTAGAAAAGTGAGATAGGATCAGTCTGTCTTGTTGGTATAGGCCATCAATGATATGGCCCAATCTCTGTAGAGAAAGAACCACCTATCGATATAGAGGAAAAAGGAATCAGGCTCGCTTGTGGTGCCATGGAGCTGCAGATATGAATATACAGTGTATAGCTGGAGACATGATATAAATAGGACAAAAACAGTAGGCATATAGGGGAATATCATCATCCGTCATATTCTGGTGCCGGTGAAAAAACCTGAAATAAAAACGTTATCTGAAAATAAACAAAAAACAATAATCCATCCCTGATGTTTTATAGGATTCATGGAAAAGGGATGGTGTTCTGCCATATCACAGAACCATTTCTATAATGGAGCATGTAGATACTGCCCAATACAGCGCGTATGCCTTTTTTGGATAATCCATCCGCCCTGCTATTATTTTCTCTGTATATGTGATGAATGGGAGGACGATTCAACCTGTTCCATAATCTTGTAGCTCTTTTTAGCCATCCCTGGATGCCTGAATATGACAGAGAAATTTTGCCCATCATACCATCAACAATCAGCTTGGAGTCACCATAAAAGGATATATGAGGGAGATGTAAGTGGCATGCCGCGAGAAGAGCACCCCAGATGGCCATGATCTCAGCCATATTGTTAGTACCCATACCACCATTCCAGTAATAGTGAATACGCTCCTCCTGGGATAACTTGACCCAAGCCCCACATCCAATAACACCATCTGCACAGGCACCATCAAAAAAGAAAGCAGGTATAGAGATATCATGTGGTCTCAACCGGATAGATCCATCCACCACCATATCTCGGGACCTAGGCCTGTCATCAATCCATTTTTTTATAGCCCAGAAAATATTCTCAATATTAAAAGGGGCATCTTGAAAGATATGCTTATTCCAAGCCAGCCATACCTCCCATATGAAGAAGAAGGGAAGGTGTTTGTAATTTCCGGGCTTTTTCCCCCATATCTCCGCCACAGATATGAAATTTGTAGGAATACAAGTAGGATCTATTAAAAAATCACTGAAAAATCGCCACAATCTCATGATGATGGGGCAGCTAAAAAAGATGTGGACAATCGATTCTTCCGCCATATGACAAATATAACATCAACTGGGACCGCATTGCCCGCGCTTGAGAAGATTATCCCACGTCAATATTTTCCCTTTCCATACAAGCCACGCGAATAATATTATCTTTGTAGGAATCTGATTACCCCAAAATTGATGAAAGGTGGTGGATATATTGTCAAAATATTGAGATATATTAATGCTTTGGTATATGTCACGGACAATTACAGCCCTCGCCCTAAGTGCACCATCCCATGAAATGCGATCACCCCCCGCATCATAACATAGACCAGCCATCCTAAGTGAGAGAGTATAATTTGACCAAACAACAGCGTCGTCATATTCAAGATGTAGCTGTTCTGCAGATTTATATATAGGGGCACCGAAAGTCCAATGGAGAATGGCCTGCGACAGATAAAAAATACCATTATGCACCAATCTGTGAATGATCTCAGACGTAAGCGGCCGGTCAATGGAGGCCCCGTATATCAATTTTGATCCCAACGAGATAGCGTGTCCATCCCCAAATCTCCAGGTGAGGCGGGATGCAACCAGATCTAAAACTCTGCATAAGCTCCTCTAGATAGCAGATATAATGGGAGGAATATAAAATTCATGACAAATAAGCTGGCACAAAGGCTCTCCCGTTATATACTTATAGTTTATTATTTTGTTCCAAATACCATCACCTGTCAGCACTCTCCATAAAGTCTTGACCAGAAGCGCAGAATTAAAGGATCTAAAATCCGATATATCCCAGCCATCATTTTTTTTGGCCCTACACAATAATTTCCATTTCACCAGGTGGTATTTGTGATCTGAATGGCAACCCCCCCATAAGAAGTGTGCAGAAATTCTGTTTATCTCATCGATGATCTGTTGCGGCAAATAGAAAATATGTGCCCAGTATACCATGAGCTGGGTAAGTACTGCATGTACCATAATTAGTTGGCCACCAAGAGATAACCATCTCTGGGTCCATTTTCCAATCTGCGTCTGATAACGATCCACCAACCATCTCCAATCTCGATTCCTGTACTTGCAAGGTCTGATAAATACACCCAGGTATTTTAGACCCTCTGTTGCATGTCTATGATCGACACCCAGAAAATCAACAATAAAACATATATCCTCCATGTTTCCAAATTCATAGATGAGAATAGATTTATGATAGTTGATGTGAAGTCCCGTAGCAGAGCTAAATTTTGTCAGCAAAAAATGTACATAGAACCATTTATTTTTGTTTAATGATCCAAATAGCAACATATCGTCCACAAATAGTGAGTGAGTGGTCTTGATTGTCGGAGAAAAAAGAAAACCAGATATATATCCATTCCGCTCAGCCCTGTGCATCATTTTGCTAAAACCATCCATGATTAAGATGAATATCATGGGGGATAATGCACACCCTTGACGTAGGCCCCGACCCGCCTTAAAGAAATTTGTGGGGAGACCATTAATTAATACAGCATATCTTACCGTAGTGACGCATGACATAAACCAGCGAATAATGGATACAGACAACCCAATTCTAAGTAGAAGGAGACGAACATACGCCCAGTCAATAGAGTCATACGCCTTCGTCAAGTCAATTTTCATGACTAGCGCTTCAATTTTTTCACTGTGCATGGAATAAAAGACCTCCTGGGCGACAGCAATAGCATCGTGGATGGATCGACCTTTCAAGAACCCATATTGTTCCAGAGAGATATGATTTTCAAGGGTGACCTTTAAACGGGTTGCAATAATCTTCGAGGAGATTTTATAAATCAAATTGCAGAGGGCAATTGGGCGGAAATCCGAAAAGGTTGATGGCTCCCCCGATTTTGGAATAAGAGCGATAAATGTTGAATTGTAGTAGGCCGGCATATGACCCATAATGCGCGACTGTTCCACAACATCAGTGATTAGATTGCCCATAATATCAAAGAAAAACAGATAGAATTCAGAGGGCCAACCGTCCGGGCCCGGGCATTTATCGGATGCAAAAGATTTAATTGTGGCATGAACCTCATCCCTCGTGATGGGACTGTTAAGAGCATCAATAGCATCATTTTCAAACATTCTTTGAATATGATCCAGCATCCAAGTCTGGTTTTCCCCTTCAATCTTCGGCTGAGCTTGATAAAATTTGGAAAAATGACTATAAGCCTCCGTTTGGATTTCCGCATTTGATATAGCGAAAGATCCATCCTCCTTCTTGATACGCCATATGGCATTTCGATTCCTCCTGTCAGATGCGGATTTGTGAAAAAATTTGGTATTTTGGTCGCCCTCCCTTAACCATGTAATCATGCTCTTTAACTTCCATGTAATCTCCTCAATGAGCAGAATTTCCTTTTTCCTGTTCCCCAATTTCTTTAAGAGCCTGAAAGTGTCCTCATTTAGGGTAGTATCAACCATACTAGTATATATGTCACTTATTTTTTGTGAAATATCGTCCAGCTCGGTCCTCAAAGCCAATTTTTTGGTCGTCTCCCATCTTTTTGTAGCCGCTTTAAGAACGATTATTGATCATTTAATGTTAAAAGATAAAGAAAGTGTTAGTTGGAAAGACGGTGGGACGAATATTGTTCATTTAAGTTTTAACCAAACAGAGTACATGGTAAAGGAGCATGAGTTTCATGAGTTAAGACAAAGAAAGTGTTTGTTGGAAAGACGGTGGGGCGAATATTGTTCATTTAAGTTTTAACCTACATCCGACATGATACAGGAGCATGAGTTTATTTTGAAAGGTGAAGGAGATTGTACAAGCCTATGAGTTTATTATTGAAAGGTCAAATGTTTTAAAAATAATATATATTTTTTTAATTAGTTTATTTTAATTTAATTTAAAATATATTTTTAAATATATAAATAAATTTAGTGTTTTGAAAATTTATTATATATTTGAATTTTTGTTAAATTATTATTATGTAATTTTAAAGTTTATTTGATTATTAAGTTTATGAATGCATATTTATTTTATCTCTCTAATTTTAAATTTGTAATATTTTAAGAAGAAACACATGCTCTTAACCATTAAACTCACTTAAATTATATTTTTAAATAAATATATTTATATTTATATTTAAAAAATATTACTAAATTTAAAAAAAATCACTTATCAAATATTCAATTTTAATAAATTTTAATAAATGACAACCAATATATCCTAATTATTAACCCATTATATTACCTTTTAAATTATGTATTTGCCATAATCTAAAAGTGACATATACTGCTGCCCCCACATTAATGGGTCAATAGTTTCGGATATAAGCGCCCTTGTATAAATAATGACGTCTAGTGGAAACAGTCAAAGTTTTTGTCACAAAATTTTCTGAAATCTAGATTACGGAAGCCTCAGGATTTTGGGTGTTCCTTATTTTAGGTGTAGAAACTATTTCTTTTTCGTATTGAATCCATTTCTAGGGTAAAAAAGGAAAAAGAAAAAAGTAATTCAAACTCACACCATCAATCAAATTTCTTGGCCAAATTCAAGTGAAAATTCTCCGAGAAGGCCTTAAAAGCAAATTCAATCCTCCAATAACTTTACGTGCAGGGAAGTGGGATGGAAATAAATATGTATCTTTCCGTGCGGATAAGCTTGGAATGGTAATAAATATGTATCTTTCCGCGTGGATAAGGTTGGAAATACAATTGATGTGAATGAGCGATGAAGAACAAAGCGGCCTTGAAGTTGGTATAAGTCATTTAATATATCACACGTTAAAAGTGTGGTATTCCTATCGGCCACGACGGTATATTTCTATACACACGTGAGTTAAACGAAGTTTCAGGCATGCACGCACCTTTACCTTTACACATTACAAAATTAGCTATGGCTTCTTGCTTTATACATTGATATATCGATGCAGGGAAGAAATCTGGTTTTCATATATATCGGTTGAATTCTACTCTTCCTTGTAGATCAACCTAACTGTCTACTAAAACCCTTCCATCGTTACACGTCTGCCTCATCGGGTAGACGCTACGTCCGTATATTGAATATGACTTCTGCCCGTGATACACGAAGGCCAACACCAGTCCATGGATACCATGGAAACATCAACCAACACATATTTTCGAATCTGTAACGAATGCAGCCTTTCGCAATCTCAGCAATTGAAGTTACGTACCTAGTCAGCCCTGACAATAGTTTTTTTTGTCGGACGATCAACTAAAATTCAAAAAATCAAGTAGCTGGAGTGCGGTCAACTAAAATTCAAAAAATCAAGTAGCTGGAGTGTTTGGAATCTATTTTTGATAGTGAAAATAGATTCAGCATTATAAAAAACTTTTAGGGCACTCAAAATACTAAAATTAACAACTATAAACAAAATTCTGATAAAATCTTTGCCAAATATTTTCAAAATCTTTACCATACTGTAAACCAAAAAACTGCTTTAACACTGCTTTTTTAGACTACGCGTCAGAGATTATTTGGCAAAATCATGGAACCCTGCCCTTACGTGACTGATCCCAACATCTATTACTGCACTCAACATTTAATACTGCACTGCCAGCCGTGACCCTTTGAACTTGTCATGCAAATGGCATTAAAGTCGTAAACCGTTTCACAAGGAAACTGTGGACCACATCAAACTAGGTACTTATAACCTTATAACCTTTGAGGCTTATAACCTTTGACAACAAGTCTGGCCTTATGCTTTTTAATTTTACCTTCATCATTGCTTTTGGTCTTGTAGACCCATTTAACTCCAATGACTTATTTCCCTTCTGGGAGATCAACTAATTCCCATGTTTTGTTCTTCTCTATTGCATTAATTTCTTCATCCATGGCTTCTATCCATTTTCTATATTTTATAGCTTCCTCAAAATGAATAGGATCATCAACATGACAATACAGAGCAAACAAGGAATTCATACATTTATTTGTTGTCTCTTGCTCATAAATTTCATTTAAATTTCTAAATCTTGTTCCTCTTTCATTTGATGTACTTGTGCTTGAAGTAGCACTCAAATCTGCTCCATTTGGTGTGCTTGGAGAAGCACTCTCATTTCTTCTCAAGGGTGTTCTTACTCCTGCTTGAGGTGTCCCTTGATGTCCTTGTGTTGGTGGAGGTTGTGCTACCGATTAGGTATTATTTTCAGCCACATCTTCCTCATCTTCATGATGAGACAAACAACTTTTAACATTGACTGTTTTCTCAATGCTTCCATCCCATGCTTCTTCTTGAATGAATTGCACATCTCTGCTTATAACAAATTTATTTGTGGATGGGTTATATAATCTATATCCCTTGGAATCTTTACAATATCCAAGGAAGATGCACTTCTCCCCCTTACTGTCCAACTTCTTCCTCAACTGTTCTGGAATGTGTGCATAAGCCACACACCCAAAAACTCTCATGTGGGTGACTCCCTGTTTTCTACCACTCCACGCTTCTTCTGGAACTCTGTTCATTACAGCTTTTGTTGGGAATCTATTTAAAATATACACAGCGCAATTTGTAGCTTCTGCCCAATACTCATTTGGCAAATTTTTTTCCTTTAGCATACTTCTCACCATTTCCATTATGGTTCGATTCTTCCTTTCAGCAGCATCATTTTGCTGTGATGTGTACCTTGTAGTAAACTGTTTTTGTATGTCGTTTTCTCTGCAAAAATGCAGAAATTATTTTGAGATGTAATCACCTCCTCTATCAGTTCTAAGAACTTTGATATGGTGCCCACTTTGTTTCTCTACTAGAGCTTTAAAATGGAAATTTTTTTCAAATACTTTCCTTTTATATTTCAAGAAATTAACCCATACTTTCCTTGTGAAATCATCAATGAAGGTCAGCATGTAATTGCTGCCTGAAATTGATGGTGTTTGCATCGGCCCACATAAATCTGAATGAATAATTTCTAAGGGGGCTTTCTCCCTTATGCTCTTTCCTGATGGAAATTTTTCTCTGTGTTGTTTTCCCAAGATGCAGCATTCACATAGGCTGTCCGGTTTCTCAATCAATGGTAGTCCTCTTACCATTCCTTTTATGTGCATCAAATTCAGACCTCCGAAATTGAGATGTCCAAATCTCAAGTGCCATAACCAATTCTCATCTTTCACTTCCTTTTGAAAGACCTCTTGAGTTACAACTGCTATATTATTTCATTTTCCCTTCATGTCTATATTGAGCTTGAGTGGAAACATTCTATTGCTGGTCATTTGTATTTCAGCAATAATCTTCTTTCTTGGAGGTATGTCCATTATTGTGCACACATTATTTTTAAAAACTACATTGTAACCTTTGTTTATGAGCTGCCCAATGCTCAAAAGATTACACTTCAAGCCAGGAACATAGTACACGTTTGGCACAATTTCTGCTCACCATTTCTTGCACGGATACTAACTATGCCTTTTCCCTTGACATAAATCTTAGTATCAGTTCCTGTTGTTACTTCTGATTTAACTTCTTCATCAAGATTGGCAAACATTGCTATGTTTCCAGTCATGTGATTATTGTAGCCTGAATCTAAGAACCATACATCACCATGTCTATCTTATGCCACATTACATGTTAACAACACATTCTTTGGGTTCTTTTCTTCTCTTGCTACATTAGCATTCTGCCTATTATTCATGCCATTTTGCTTTTTCCTACACTCATTGGCATATTGCCCATATTTTTTGCAATAATGACATTGGACATTGGATTTGTCATACCTTTGTCCTTGAGCATGTTGGTGTCCACCTTGCTGACTACTGCTTTGGTCATGGCTTTGATTCTGACTGTTGCTCCTTCCATGTGAATGTGAAGAGTTGTTTCTTCCTTCTCTATTTTGGCTTCTGCCTCTTCCTATTCCTCTGCCTTAACCTCTTCCTCTTCCAAAAGGCATCTGGGTCTTGAAGGCATGCTCTAGAGATGGGTTTACTGATCTTCCCAATCTCTGTTCATGAGTCATCAGTGATGCATGAATTTCATCTACTATGAACTTTGAGAGATCCTTTGTCTCTTCAATGGTGGTAACAATAACATCAAAACTTAAGGGTAGGCTCCTCAATAGTTTCTCCACTATCCTTCTTTTTTCAAGTGTCTCTCCATGATACCTTACCTGATTTACCATCCCAATCACATGTGTGAAGAATGAGTCTATGTTATCAAACTCTTTCATACAGAGAGTTTCAAAATATCTCCTCAGCAATTGTAGTTTTGTTGTCTTCACTTTCTCCATACCTTGATAGGATATCTTCAGAGTATCCCATGCATCCTTGGATCTCTTAGCTGCTGCTATCCTTGGAAACACACTGTCATGTACTGCTTGATAGAGATAGAAGAGGGCCTTAGAGTCCTTCTTTCTATTGCTCTTCAGCAGATCCTTCTCTGTCTGTGTTAAGGCATTATACTCTTGTCCATCAACTGGTTCTTCAAAACCATCTTTTACAAATTCCCATAAGTCCTGGGAGGCAAACATGGCTCTCATGGTAATGGCCCAATAATCATAGTTCTTCCCATTAAATTGGGGAAACTGAGTATTTCCAATACTCATACTAGTGCTTGGTCCAGCCATTGCTTATAGACTAAACTCTGAAATAAACTTGACTATGTTTTTTTTTAAACAAACTGTCTTTCCTTCTTTAAAGGACAAAACTCTGTCTCTGAGGACTGCTCTTTTAAACAAAACAACAACTCTATTTTTTTTTTGAGAAATACCTGGACTTTACTTCTGTTGGGCTCGCTGGAGTTCTGCTGGTGAACTGCTGCAACAAATCCTTCTTCCTTTAGCTTCTTTGACACCTTCAAAGAGCCTGGATAAGCTCTGATACCATGTTGGAATTTATGAATATTCCAGAACAAAAGATTGAGAGAATAATACTCTCCTCCAAACACAGAGAATTTAAAAAAAAAATTCTCACTAACAGACAGAGTTGACAAACTGTGGTTATATTTCATTAATTGAAAGAAAAGCTATTACAAAAAAAACTCCCTCCAACAGAGGGATCACACCTTGACTTCTACAAAACGCAGTGCTAAAGGTTCTCTGTCTCTCTTACAAAAATGCACTCTCACTGTGCTCTTAAAAAAAACATTGTCTGTCTTCTATGTTGCCTTCAGGCACACTCATTGTTCCTTAACAATACACTGTTGTGTCTTAACAGTAGCTCTCGTGCTCATTTACATATGTGACATAGCACACATAATAATAAAAACATACAACTAAAAAGAAATAACATAACAGTTCCGCATAGGCCTGCGTGGCCCACAATACAATAGCGCATATGTTTTAATATATATTAAAACACACACACACATATATATATAACCAAAGGTTTATAACATAACTTCATTGCGCCATATATCAAAAAACTTTATAACATAAACTTATGACAAAACATAAAACAAACTTCCGCCCGGACTTCAAACCACAATGAACTAAATTGAATTGAAAAATCGCGTAACAAATCTGCATGATGTCATCCGGGGCAAACTCCGCGCAATCGCAATGTGATTGGCCGAGGACTGGGGCCCGTGAACTCCAAACCGATTATCAACCAAAATCTACAAAAAGTTCGCGTAACAAATGTTGTTGATGACGTCATGGGGAATTGTAACGCGAAAACGATTAGACTATGTTTTATAAAAGGTTTCGGGTCCATTTTTATGTGTGGTGATGTAGGCACCAAAACAACACGATAAGGTGTTGATTGGTCCACGTAATGTCGCTGTGATGGCATGTGGGACTGACTCTTTATGCTTGCAAAGAGATCTCAACGAGCGTGATTCCCTTCTCATTCGCTGGCGGTGGTGACGAGGCTGTTGAGTTGGCAAGTGGGATCCACTTCCAATGTGGCCCGAATAAAAAACTTAAAAAATAATTCCCGCATTCACAAGAAACTTTGTTTTCAATGTAAAAGGACTGTAAGGGTTTTAAAAACGACTGTTTAACAAAAATAACAAGCGGCTTTTGACAGAACTTGTCAAAACAAAAATAGAAGGTGGTGACTGTGGGCAGAGCAGTTGAAGTTAACACTTCAACATGGAGCAACTTCCCTCCATATATGAGACATTGATGCTCAGTATGTATGCCCCACTTTATCTCAATACTTCATTTTAGAAGAAAAACAAAGTATGTGGCTTTAGTCTAGACTAAGGAGGATTCCTATAGCACATTTTTTATAAAGATTTGATATGGAAGCATATCTTCCCTTGCCTATATATCTCAACGCATCAGAGCGGTAGTGAGCGTGGCACCTGTTTGTGGGGATAATTCCTTTCTGTGTACATATGTGATGGCCAAAGCTAGCCCCTGCATACATAAAGTGGCACATGTAGGCATCGCCACATCAAACAGACTTCAACTTAAAAGATTGAGCACTAATGGACTCGTTATCCAAATCCCACGCAAATAAAGCCTATTAAAAATTGGGTATACTAGTTATGTTCCCTCAAAAAGACATCGACACTCGTCATTGGGAGCAAATGTTACCCATTCTTGTAAAACCATAAATATAAGTGCCTAAGTTTGACAGTCAAAACCTACACCGAAGGGCTTGTGGGAGTCAAAAAATTTGTCTCTTGCTAGACCAAGTAAGGCCCTTTGTGCATATCCCTGATTAGTATCAGTGCGAAGCAGTTCCTCCGCAACAAATCCTCGACCCACAGATCAGGCCATAAGCCCCCAACGATGATGGAGTGTAATGAGAATCATGAAACCCTAATCCCCTACGCAGACTCATTTCCTTTCCAACTTTGAATAATCCAACTTATGAACTATTATCTATTCTAGACTATACAAGTATAAGACATTTGACATCTTGGTTGATATATTTTTGGTTTAGAGATGGATTTGTATTATTATCATGTACTTATTTTTATATATTTTATATTTTATTTGTAATCAACTAATTTGTTATATTTTTAAATATATATTATATTTTTTAATATGTAATATATGTGTTTTTTTTTAGGTTTGATTGGGACACTATAACGCTTAAAATACTTTCATGTCTTTTTGACTTAGCTATTTTGGAAAAAGAAGGGCTAATATTAATCTTTTTATATTGGTAAATGAAGTACAAAGAAGTGTTTGGTAGGAAAATGAAGATAAAATTTAAAGTTGGTAAAAGTTGGCAAATGGAGAAATCAATGTGGATTTTAAAGTTGGTGAAGATATGGAGAAAAATATTTGGTTAAGGAAATTGAGAAATTAATATTGGATTTTAAAGTTGGTGAAGATGGTGAAGACCTCTAAAAAAATATGTGATTAAGAAAATGGAAAATAAAAGATATTGGTTATAAAAATGGAAATGAAAGTATGAAGTGTTTCTTAAAAAAATTTGAAAATTTCCATCAGTTAAAACATGAGATAAGTGTTTTGTTTTAAGTCTTTTCATTTAAAGATGATATTGATATCCTCCTTTAAAATTGGTAAAAGTATTTAGTGTTTTCATTTGAAGATGATATTGATATTATCTTTAAAATTGGTGAAAGTACTTGACAAACCTTTAGTTTGGAAAATGGAGGCACTTTTGATTCTCAAAGGCAGAGACAGATTTTTTATTCTAGAAATAGGCTGGCCACCATCGATTATTTAATGGGGAAGGTACAGAGATAAACGTTCAGTTGATAAATACACGGAACGATTATTGATAAATACACGGAACGATTAAGGATCATTTAATGTTAACAGTTAACCTAAGGTATTGTCTGTTTGGTAAGGCCAAGTTATAGAAAGTAGTCTTTGGCTGGGAAATACTCAGAACGATTATTGATCATTTAATGTTAAAAGATAAAGAAAGTGTTAGTTGGAAAGACGGTGGGACGAATATTGTTCATTTAAGTTTTAACCAAACAGAGTACATGGTAAAGGAGCATGAGTTTCATGAGTTAATATAAAGAAAGTGTTTGTTGGAAAGCCGGTGGGGCGAATATTGTTCATTTAAGTTTTAACCTAACATCCGACATGATACACGAGCATGAGTTTATTTTGAAAGGTGAATGAGATTGTACAAGCCTATGAGTTTATTATTGAAAGGTCAAATGTTTTAAAAATATATATATATTTTTTAATTAGTTTATTTTAATTTAATTTAAAATATATTTTTAAATATATAAATAAATTTAGTGTTTTGAAAATTTATTATATATTTGAATTTTGTTAAATTATTATTATGTAATTTTAAAGTTTATTTGATTATTAAGTTTATGAATGCATATTTATTTTATCTCTCTAATTTTAAATTTGTAATCTTCTAAGAAGAAACACATGCTTTTAACCATTAAACTCACTTAAATTGTATTTTTAAATAAATAAATTTAAATTTATACTTAAAAATTATTACTAAATTTAAAAAAAAATCACTTATCAAATATTTATTAATAAATGAAAACCAATATATCCTAATTATTAACCCATTATATTATAATCTAAAAGTGACATATACTGCTGCCCTTGTATAAATAATGACGTCTAGTGTAAACAGGCAAAGTTTTTGTCACAAAATTTTCTGAAATCTAGATTACGGAAGCCTCAGGATTTTGGGTGTTCCTTATTTTAGGTGTAGAAACTATTTCTTTTTCGTATTGAATCCATTTCTAGGGTAAAAAAGGAAAAAGAAAAAAGTAATTCAAACTCACACCATCAATCAAATTTCTTGGCCAAATTCAAGTGAAAAATTCTCCGAGAAGGCCTTAAAAGCAAATTCAATCCTCCAATAACTTTACGTGCAGGGAAGTGGAATGGAAATAAATATGTATCTTTCCGTGCGGATAAGCTTGGAATGGTAATAAATATGTATCTTTCCGCGTGGATAAGGTTGGAAATACAATTGATGTGAATGAGCGATGAAGAACAGAGCGGCCTTGAAGTTGGTATAAGTCATTTAATATATCACACGTTAAAAGTGTGGTATTCCTATCGGCCACGACGGTATATTTCTATACACACGTGAGTTAAACGAAGTTTCAGGCATGCACGCACCTTTACCTTTACACATTTCAAAATTAGCTATGGCTTCTTGCTTTATACATTGATATATCGATGCAGGGAAGAAATCTGGTTTTCATATATATCGGTTGAATTCTACTCTTCCTTGTAGATCAACCTAACTGTCTACTGAAACCCTTCCATCGTTACACGTCTGCCTCATCGGGTAGGGCGAGCCTTATTTCAGCTGCCATAGGCCCATTAATGCGGCCCAGGCAGCTGATGCCCACCGTCCGATTAAAAGTGTAGACCATCGTGCGGCGGGCATCAGCTGCCTGGGCCGCATTAATGGGCCTATGGCAGCTGAAATAAGGCTCGCCATCGGGTAGACGCTACGTCCGTATATTGAATATGACTTCTGCCCGTGATACACGAAGGCCAACACCAGTCCATGGATACCATGGAAACATCAACCAACACATCATTTCGAATCTGTAACGAATGCAGCCTTTCGCAATCTCAGCAATTGAAGTTGTGTACCTAGTCAGCGCAGACGATAGTTTAGTTTTTTGTCCGACGGTCAACTAAAATTCAAAAAATCAAGTAGCTGGAGTGTTTGGAATCTACTTTTGATAGTGAAAATGAATTTAGCATTATCAAAAACTTTTAGGGCACTCAAAATACTAAAGTTAACAACTATAAACAAAATTCTGATAAAATATTTGCCAAATATTTTCAAAATCTTTACCAAACTGTAAACCAAAACACTGCTTTTTAGACTACGCGTCAGAGATTATTTGGCAAAATCATGGAACCCTGCCCTTACGTGACTGATCCCAAGATCTATCACTGCACTCAACATTTAATACTGCACTGCCAGCCGTGACCCTTTGAACTTGTCATGCAAATGGCATTAAAGTCGTAAACCGTTTCACAAGGAAACTGTGGACTTTTCTTGTATGGTTAATGAGACCACATCAAACTAGGTACTATGTGGGTGTCCAAGATTACATCGAATGGCCTCAGCATCCCGCGTACAAAAGCAGTATAAAAGGGATCTTGGCTTCTTCCTTTTAGCAATATCATCGTTTCTTTCTGTTGTACCTCTTTCTTCGGCAGAAACCATCATTACATTTCCATTTACATACCCCCTTGACATTATTCCAGTTAGGGTACTTGCAGCAATATTCAATTCATCCATCTACCATGGATAAACTTGCCGAGGTCTTTCACTTTGGCCCCCATTCCAAGTCTACGTCTGGACAGCAAAAGAAAATTAAAGGGTTTGTGGTGCTACAAAAGAAAAATGTTTTAGATTTTAGTGATTTCAGTGCAGACATACTAGACGATCTTAGCGAGCTGATTGGGAAGGGAGTTTCATTCCAGCTCATCAGCACATCTCAAATCGATTCCAGTGGGTGCTGCTTTCCCTTCATTTACATTCAATCCTCAAGCTGCTTTTTCCTTTTTGTTTCCCAATTTTTTGTTAATTTCTCAGGTTTTCCAAATTTTCTATAATTTGATTTGTATGCTGTTCGAAAATTCATCTGCAGGCAGTGGAAGTGGAAAGTTCGGCGAGAAAGCGCTTCTGCAAAATTGGATTTCCACCCCTGAAAGACTCGTTACAGGCCAGACTACGTATAGTATCGAGTTTGATTGGGACTCCGACTTCGGACCCCCTGAAGCTGTCTTTATCACCAATTCGCATCACGATGAGTTCTTCCTCAACTCACTCACGCTTGAAGTTCCCCATCATGGAAACGTTCATTTTGACTGCAACTCATGGGTGTATCCCGCCTCTACAAACAAAAGAGGCCGTGTCTTTTTCTCTAATCGGGTATGTAGTGTCCTGTGTTTCGACTGCAAGTCAGGGGTGTATCCCACCTCTACAAAAAATAGAGGCCGTATATTTTTCTCTAATGGGGTATGTAGTGTTCTGTGTAATTCTTGATTGATTGTTAGAGTGGTTAAGGTAAATTTGCTCAGATGAAGCTATTAGCAGTTTCTGAGATCCAGGTGTGTAAGAATTTATGGTTTTGTCAAATAGTATTTATGTTGAGATCCAAGTGTATGTCTAGATCCAGGTGTATAGAAACTTATAATTTTGCCTGGAATGTAGTCTATTTAAAAACCCTACACAAAATTAACATAAAATCTTTTTACGAAATTATGTGCTACTAACCGTGTTTTACTGTAATATGCAGAGCTATCTCCCTGCGAATTGTCCTCCCGCGCTCATAAAACTGAGGAATGAGGAACTGATAAGTCTGAGAGGCGAATACAATGAAATGGCAGAGATTGAGAGGAAGGAGTGTGACAGAGTGTATGACTACGATTTCTACAATGATCTCGGAGACCCAGACAAGAGTGTGGAGCTCAGCCGACCAGTGCTGGGAGGGTCTCAAGAGTTTCCATACCCGCGGAGGGGCAGAACGGGCCGCCCTCCTACAAAAACAGGTTAGTTCATTTGTAGTGCCGATCTATAAAACAAGACAATCCCTATTTTCCCACTCAAATATTGCTTAATTGTGTGACATTCGTTGATTTTGTGGCATTACAGACCCCGCTACCGAAAGCAGATTGCCATTAGACAAGAGCCTTGACATCTACGTTCCCAGAGATGAACGTTTTGGGCATCTGAAAATGTCTGATTTCTTGGCGTATGCCCTCAAGTCAATCGTCCAATTCCTGATACCAGAGCTCCAATCTCTCTTCGATCCAACCCCCAACGAATTCGATTCCTTTGAAGACATTATGAAGCTCTACTCCGACGGGATAAAGCTGCCCGACAACCCAATTCTGGACGCTATCACGAGTCTCATCCCTCTTGAGCTCATCAAGGAGTTCCTCACAACAGACGGCGAAAAGTTGCTTAAGTATCCGCTTCCTCAAGTTATTGCCAGTGAGTACTTTTCTTCTGAACTGAACCTTTAATGTTCATATTCTGCATTAGATTTTTACAAGACACTAATTGAAATTGATATAAATGGAATGAATGGACACAGCCGACGAATTTGCCTGGAGGACAGACGAAGAGTTTGCGCGCCAGATGCTGGCCGGTGTCGACCCGGTTGTTATACAGAGACTTCAAGTAATTAGCAAACAGCTGCCCCCTCCCTGCCATTATCAATATACAGAACCTCGTTTGATATTTTAGTTATGCTTACTTCACATTGTTTTCATGTTATGAATGTTTGAATTGACAGAGTTTTCCTCCGAGAAGTAAACTGGACCCAGAGATATATGGCTGTCAGATCAGTTCCATTAACGCTTCACATATACAAAAGAATCTCGATGGGCTAACAGTAGAGCAGGTATCATCCAACCGTATACTTGTTTCTTAATCTGATTATGGTTATGTATTTCCGTAAATGAAATTCATTGCATCCAAAATGGTAACAAATATTTACAGTACACTAGAATAAAGATGCCATATTTCAATGGAGTAACTATTTTCGATTTAAAAATATATATATATTTATAAGAAACATAAATGAAATTTATTGCAGACAGAATGGTAACAAATATTTACAGCACCCTGCAATGAAGATGCCATATTTCAATGGAGTAACTATTTACGATTTAAAAAAATATAATATTTATATCAAATGATACTTTGATAAGCGAGTGAAACATCCATATACATTAAAAATATTAATACCTAAAACAGATTCCTACCTACTTCACTTATTTTAGTATTAGGACAAACAAAACATTTTATATATCATCAATTATGTATTTAGATTAATTATACTAATTTTACAAATAAAAATTGATAAGAAACAATTTAAGTGATTCAGTAAATAAATTTTTGACATTTTTAAACTATTTTTTTTTCTTTTTACTATGGTTTTATAATGACTAAAGTAACAATTTACAATGAACTTATCATGATTTTAAATAGACCACATAATATGAAAATATTATGGACAAAATCATAGGTTACCAAAATTGATAAACTTCAGTTAAATTGACTCTATGAATGAGTTAAATTTACTCAAAAAAACCTTAAAAATATCCATTTTAAACTTAATTTATAAAATTAATTTAGTTTTATATTCTTTGGGATTATGCATAAATGCTTCACATAAAAAGTTTATACCAATCTTCCTCGTGAATGCCCCCTAGAAAGCTATCCTTACTGCTTCTACCCAAAAATGTTTTTCCAATCTCAAATTTGTGATAATTCTCACCATATCTACCATCTTCTCATGCTTTATCATCTTCTATCCTAAGGATGGAACAATACTCTCCACCATTATTTATCCTTGAACAATTTAGCAATATGGAGAAAGCAATATGTTAGTCTCGAGACTATCCACCATTATTTGTCCTCAAACAATTCAAAATCAAAATCAAAATCTAAAATAAAATAAAATAAAATATGTACACCTCCATAAACCATTATTCGTCCTAAAACAAATCAAAATCTAAAAGAAAATAAAATATATACATCTCTTTAGAATTTAGTAATTAACTTTCTTCAACTATATTTTTTTATATCATGATTTTCAAATAAAAAAACATAAATCAATAACCCATAACCACCGTATAAATTAACTTTACGATTAAATACAATATACTCTAATAAATAAATAAATTATTAATAATAAATTATAACAAAAATTAAATTATGAATAAATAACAATAAATAAAAATGACGTAGGTCAAACTCCAATTAAAAAATGTACAAATCGTAACCACCATGAATAAATCAACTTTATGACTAAATAAGTTTTACTCTAACAAAAATTAGACTATGAATAAATACATGTCAAACATCAATTAAAAAAATATTTCTCTTATCGAGCGAAAGATATAAAAATTATGTTAGTCAAACTTAAGTTAAAAAATAAAAAAAATATATCTCTTATAGATGGAAACATGCATATTAAATTATTAAAATTCTTATATTCCAAGTTTGTGATCCTTTTTGCATTTATTAATTAATATGATATGTCTCTTATCCTTGTATTTATAAATTGATATGATGTCTCTCTTATCTATGGGCAGATGTATATTAATATTCAAAATATTCAAGAATTTGCCATTTCAAAGAAATGTGTTTATAAATTAATATGATATGTCTCTTATCTATGGCCAGACGTGTTTAAAAATTAATATGATATGTCTCTTATCTGGATCGCTTTCAATGATATGTATTTATAAATTTATATGATATATGTATGTTCAGAGTCTGGAGCACAACAGGCTGTTCATTCTGGACCACCATGATGTCTTCATGCCTTATGTTAACCGAATAAACGCTTTGCCTACCACCAAGATATATGCTTCTCGCACAATTCTCTTCCTTAACAACGATAGCACATTAAGACCAGTCGCAATCGAGCTCAGCCTACCTCCTACAGATCAACGCCGCGACAGTGTTCAGCAGGTGTTCACTCCTGCAGAGGAAGGCGCACAAGGAGCTCTATGGCAGCTCGCCAAATGCTACGTAGCCGTTAATGATTCTGGTTACCATCAGCTTATCAGTCACTGGTAAAACCTAATTAGCCACCACTAGCTAAGGGAATATACAATGTAGATGCAGAATCTGTTTAGTATTTACAATATATATGGTGCAAACTAAGTCACATGGAGGTATTTTTTCAGGCTTAAGACTCACGCAGTCATTGAGCCTTTTGTCATCGCTACCAACAGACAGCTGAGTGTGATGCATCCCGTGTATAAGCTACTGAGCCCCCATTTCCGGGACACCATGAACATCAACGCTCTGGCTCGCCAAATTCTTATAAATGGTGGAGGCATTCTTGAAGCAACAGTATTTCCTGGAAAGTATAGCATGGAGATATCCGCGGTAGCGTACAAGGACTGGAGGTTTGACGAACAAGGGTTGCCTGCAGATCTCCTTAAGAGGTAATCATAATATCAATATCATATATTTACGGTCATCCATTTGAATTTTGATTAATATATCATATATTGTGGCTACGACATGACAGGGGTATGGTAGTGGTGGACTCATCAATGCCAGACGGGCTGAAGCTGATGATCGAAGACTACCCTTATGCTAAGGATGGATTGGAGATATGGTTCGCGATAGTATCTTGGGTTAAGGAGTACCTTTCCTTGTACTACCAGAATGATGATGCAGTGAAATCTGATGCAGAGCTTCAAGCATGGTGGACCGAAATCAGAAATGTTGGTCACGGAGACAAGAAGGACGAGACATGGTGGTACAGCATGGAGACCGTGGAAGAAGTTGAAAAAGCAATAACAACAACAATATGGGTAGCCTCGGCTCTTCACGCTGCGCTTAATTACGGGCAATACCCTTACGCCGGATACATGCCTGATCGGCCCACCGTGAGCAGAAGGCTAATCCCTGAAGAAGGGTCCCATGAGTTCTCAGAGTTGGTGGAGAATCCGGACTTGGCTATCCTTAGAACTCTAAGTAACCAATTTCAAACCACCCTTGGTATAGCCCTAATAGAAATCCTATCGAGGCATTCAACAGACGAGGTATATTTGGGGCAGAGAGCCACGAGTGAATGGAGTGATGATAAACGTGTGATAGAGGCTTTTGAACGTTTCGGAACAAAGTTGAAAGAGATAGAGAAGAATATAACAGAGAGAAACCAGAATGCAGAAATATTGAAGAACAGGTCTGGTCCGGCCAAGGTTCCCTATACTTTACTTTATCCAAACACCTCTGATCTGACTCACAAAGGAGGACTTACTGGCAAGGGAATTCCCAACAGCACTGCTATTTAATTCACTCTGTGAGCCGTCATATATTAAAAAAATGGGTCATTACAATGTGATATGTAATTCATAATGTCATATGTAAGTTAAATAACAGTAGCTGCGTTGAAATCCATCAATTAATAAATAAGGATATTAGTAAATTCATGACTATAGATATGGATGAAGAGATACTAGTAGTCCATGACTGTTTATATGCTTGTTAGCAATCCATGATTATATGTCAAACTCGCTTTCCCCAAGGCTGAGATCCTGACAAACTGTTCTTTAAGTCTTATACCACAGGCAAAGAATGGCACTTCATGCTATACACCATTACTCTGTTATTGAAATTGCAACCTTGCGCCTACTTCTTGATGCGTAAAATTCTCACATCTTGCATCTATTTTTTGATACATCATATGTTGCCCCTGTTCCTTGTTGTTGCTTGCAAGAAAGTGGAGTGTCTCCAATCTCTTCCATTGATTAAGTTTTGTGTAGCCCAACACAGGTTGGCTTAAATTGGCTTAGCGGGATTACAATTTTTCGCCTCTTATTACAATTATATAAAATATGATGGTATATGATGGTTGTAATACCATGGCTGTTTTATTTCCGTATCATAAATTAGATGTTTTATAGCTATCTAAATTTTTTTAATCTTGAAAAAAAAATGATAATCAAATCACAATCATATGGTTTAAGTGATTTTTCTCAAAAATAATTTCGGCTCACCTGATTTAGTAATGGATTTTTGTACTCACTTATGATTAAACATATATATATATATAATTGTAATCTATTTTTTTTGGCTAATTAAAGGTTGAAGTATTGAAAGCATGTCAATAATGAAGAATATTACATCATTTATAGAACAATGTGGCATATTATTAATCATTCTATATCAGTAAATGAAGTACATAGAAATGTCAATCTAGGAAAATAATGAAGATAACATTTAAAAATATTTGAAATTGAAGAAGGTATCAAGACAAATATTTTTTTATTAAGCAAATGGAGAAATTAATATTGGACTCTAAATTTGGTAAAGATATGGAGAAAAGTATTTGGTTAAGGAAATGGAGAAATCAATATTGGCTTCTAAAGTTGGTGAAGATATGGAGAAAAGAATTTGGTTAAGGAAATGGAGAAATTAATATTGCCTTCTAAAGTTAGCATGGAAAGTAAAGATATGGAGAGAGGATTTTTGTTAAGAATATGGAAATGAAAGTATGAAGTGTTTTAATAAAAAAAATTAAGAAATTTCTGACTTGGTGAAAGCATGCCATAAGTGTTTTATTTTGAATGTTTTCTTTTGGAAGATGATATTGATATTGATATTTAAAATTGGTGAAAGTATTTAGCGAAATGGTTAGTTTGGAAAATGAAGGAGCCACTATTTTTTTTTGTAAACTAGTGCAAAGGATTTTCATTAGTAAAAAAGAGAGTACATTGAGATCACATGTCTAGTTTTTTGTAAAAAATAACAACATGGGAGTGGAGGTCTCCTCAAAACTACAACATACATCCACACAGTGCCCACCAACAACATGTTGAAGCATAAAATATAGGAGACTTGAATTACGTTGAAGCATAAAATATAGGAGACTTGAATTATGCATAGGAAAGAGACATAAGTTTATGCCTTCCAAGACCAAGAGGTAGAATTACATCCAATAGAAACTAATTTTACAAGGTAAAAAATTACAAGAAGAGATGTTTGTAGGAGCCATAATCTTTCCACACAGTGCCCACCAACAACACGTTGAAGCATAAAATATAAGAGACTTGAATTATGCATAGGAAAGAGACATAAGTTTATGCCTTCCAAGACCAAGAGGTAGAATTACATCCAATAGAAACTAATTTTACAAAGTAAAAAATTACAAGAAGAGATGTTTGTAGGAGCTGTAATCTTCCAACTCCATAATATTTTGTGCCAAGATGCAGTCGAGGGCCATGATCTAAAAGTATTAAACATAAGCATAAGAGTTTTCCATGAACCCACCTGCTAGTCATTACTTCAATCATTGAGAACCAAATAGAGACTCATTGCATATAGCAAAAAGTTGAGAATCAAGGGAACAAAGAAAGAGTTGTAGATGCAATATGACCTCAAGCTTTGTGAATGTAAAGAGGATTGTATAGTGATTTGCATCATGCCTAGAGACATTAACTAATATACTAGAAGGTGCACCACATCACCCAATTTTCGAGACCAAGCCATTAAGGGAGACACAGAGAAATAACCAAGTGCATTTCCAACAAAATATGATCACCAACCTATGAATTTTTATATCTCCACAGTAAGAAACATTAAAAATGTAAGTATCCTAAAACTGTTGGGTATGTGTTATATTCTTTCCACAACTAAGCACGCGCGGGGGGGTAAGAGGGGGGGCGATAGCCCCCCCTTTGCGCTGGGCGCAACGGGGGGGGTCACAGGGGGGGCGGTAGCCCCCCCTGTCGGGGTCCGAGGCAACGCCCCGACGAAAATTTTGGTTCCTTAATTTCCGCTGGGTAGTCTGCGTCCATGGTTTTGTGCATGGTTTTGCACATGGTTTTGGTATCTGATGGTTTTCGCCTCGGTATTTTCAGAGATCCTGGCCAAGGGAAACTGGTATTGCTATGCCCTAACTGTGTTAATGGATTGGGGTTTGGTGGCGTTCTAAGATATATATATATGTGTTGTAACACTAAAAGGAATATAATGAAAAATCAAGCTAGTCGTCCCGATTTGGAATCCAGGGGAAAATCTCTGTGTTTATCTGTTTTATGTTTTATGGTCTCGCTATTGTTTATTTTCTGTTATAAGATTCGTGTGTAGATAATTTCTGTTCAGGGTTAAAACCTACAAAAACCCAGTGGATACAAGAAAAATCAAAATTTCAAAGGAAAATAACAACTTTAATTAGATGAAATAATTGTAAAGTATGGAGAATTATCAGCAGTTGGGTTAGTGGGGTCTCGAGAAGGGTCACTAAGATCTCTTGAGGCTGAATCCGTCACCACATAACGTTCCACCCGACTCAAGCAAGAATCAATATTTTCAGGGAAATATCTTATATTCCTTGGAAGGCATTTGATATCCATCTGACCAACAAAAACCTTATAATTACCAACTTTCTTGTCTCTTAATACCATACAAAAGAGAGTTCACTTTTTGGTGAAAAGAGAGAAAACGTAGAAAATGCAATATCCTCTTCTTGAAATTTCCTGGGTCTAGAATCCATTTCAAACCTTCTTCACCTTCTGAATCAGAAATGTGTGGTGATCCCCAAACTATTTCAATTCCAACTGTAGGATTTTCCTTCATACTTCCAGTGGGACTGGAACAAAGTAGGAAGCAATTGAATCCCAAGAAACAATTGACGACTATGAACACCAGTAGTACTAGCTCCCCCTCTTTGGCTTGCCTTTCTCTACAAGGAGGCATGGTAGCTAGGACAAGAGAGAAATTCCAACAACTCGAGAAAGAACCACGACTAACGAAACAAAACGAGGGACAAATTACTAGACATTGAAATCCCGACCGAAACATAATCAAATCATCCCCCACACTCCACACACTGGACCCAAATTTAAGGGAGACTTGAAATTCACTGCACTCTAAAGACATAAAACTCAAATATCCCCACTCACCAGACACTACAGTAAGACTCCACTGACTCAAACAACACTCTGAATTATGCCCAGAGTTAAGTACTAATAACAAATTAGCCACAATGGTTCCACTAATGAATATACACAGAGAGTTCCCAATTGAGTTTTCAAAATCCCAATTCCCCAAAATCAAATTTAGTGAAGACTTACAAAAGAGAAAGGAATGCAATACCCTAAACTTATATTTCACCTTCAACAAGAAAGAGGAAAAGAAAAACCTTGTGCTAGAACCACAAAAAAAAATTATCGGGATACAAACAACCACTACTAGTACTAGGTAGGGATACGCAATACCTACAAAGTCGTTATCCTAAAGAATTGAATTTGATAAGACAACCAACAAGTCGATGGCAGGCTTGTTGGATGTATTGCTTCCATGTCATGTGAGTCATGTGTATTACAAGTTGTTAGTGAGTATTTCAAGGTGTTATTCTAGATGTGGTTGCATCCCATGTGTATGAGTTGTTGTTCTGTCATGTCCCAGTCATAGATCCACTTTCTTAGGATCTAGATTAGTGGAAGTCAGTGATTTACATCCTATATATGTAACTATGATGATCAATAAAAAATGAAGCATGATTTGTGTTGTGTGAACAATCTCTCTACTTTCTCAATTTTTCTATCCCAGTATCGGAGTTGGTTCAAACCTCACTCTATTAAGAGAGGGGTTGTGATCATGTTAATTCTACACAATTAAATACTTTGTACATATGTAAGTGTAAATGTGTGAGAGTAGATAGTTTTGTGCATGAAATAATGTTGTGTGATCAACTTTGATTTGTAGCTTTCTTTTGATATAAGTTGTGTGTTAAATAATCGTTGTGATTGTTCACTGTTAAAGCAAGTAGTGAATATCGAAGCCATTGCTCTTGAAACGGGTCAAGGGTTTGAGGACGTTGTTCAACTTCTATGGTTTCTATGGATCGTGTGCCCTCATGTCATGATTTCAGATCAAGGTTTCTGTTTGAAATATTTCCAAACGTTTGGAGGATTGGGTGTTGCAAGATAATAACCAACGTAAAAGTCAAGGAAAAAGTGTTAAGCAAGCCTGCACTGCCATTCGAGGAAGAGGTTTTTATAAAATCACTCAGAAGGGATGGTGATGAAGTTATGTTTTTGACAAAAATCTATTCATTGCAAGAAGCCGATTTGATGTGGCCGTGAGTGCCAAGTGTATTAACCGTTTGGAAAGTAAAATAAAGAGAAGGATCAGAAGACCCATCGATATGCACAGTTGGAAGATCATTTAAAATTGACGGGAGGCATCGACGTGAGGAGGCTTCGACATTGACGTGGGAGAGCATTTCAAATTGACGGGAGGCATCGACATCGACATGGGAGATCATTTCAAATTTGGAAAGGAGTATGAGTACGTTACGATGTGCTTTCAGTAGCGGCGATATAACTGAATCTCCATCTTCAAATGCACCATTCACTAGTAAAAAATGATGAAATAAATGACTAAGTGACTAAAAATGTTAGTCACCGCAATTATTTCAAGTTAATTACTACTAAAGTTGAGAAATTTTAAGTGACCAAACTAAAAATGACTAATTTAGTCTTGGAATAAAATATACGACTAGATAATAAGTGACTAAACTAAAATTTACTAACTTAAATGACTAATTTAGTCTAGGGACAAAATATATGAATAGATAATAAGTAACTAAACTAAAAGTGACTAACTTAAGTGACTAATTTAATCTAGGATTAAAATCTATGACTATATAATATGTGACAAAATTAATAATGATTAATGTAAATGACTATTATAGTCCAAGAATAAATATATGGCCAAATAACAAGTACAACAAGTATATGAATTAGTCATTTATGTTAGTAATTTTTAATTATGTCACTCCATAAATGGAAAATTGCAATTTTGGTACCAAAGTGTTACATTTTACTCTAGGTGTTTTTGAATCCATTTGCAGTGTTAAAATTTAGAGACAAATGGGTCTTTGAATTTACAGTGTTAAAATTATAAATACCCTTTTGTCTCTAAATTTTAACACTGCAGATGGATTCATCTACAATTAACATAATTGCATGTATCATCTATCAACTTTACACTAATGCCTTCATTATAATTTTAGTAAAGGTAATATTTAGATAGTCAAATTAATATTTATATTTATATTTAATATTTGGCCAGAGTTTAATTTTTAAATTTCATTGATTTATGTTAAAATTGTGAGTTGTTTTAAATATAAGGTTAAATCTTCATATTTACATTTAATAAATAGATAAATATAACATTTCTTATGTTAAATGTGTGAGTTCATTTAAATCAAGTATTGAATTGTCGTATTTACATTTGATAAATACTAAATAGATAAACCTAATATATATATATATATATATATATATATATATATATATATAGTAAATAGGTATGAACCTTTATTAATTTAAGTATGAACCTTAATTAATTTTTTAATGATGTATGGACCTTTGTTTTTTTGTAAGTCAATGTTCTATTCATGTAGGAAAAAAGGAGTACATATAGTTGCTTACAAAATAGGTGGTCTCACCTTAACTGGGTTTGTTGACAAAATTTTGCACCAGATGAAAAAAAATACAAAAGAGAGACTAGGGACGTTGTCCATAAACAATTGGGCTAGAGGCACCAAAACACATATAAAACATAAAGAACACCAAATAACATACAACATATATGATGTGTAAGTAGCGACGTTAGTCCAAATATATATAGATACAACATCAGTCGAGCTATATATGAATAGATAGACGGTCACCCATGTAAATGTGTGAAGTGATAACCCTAGTTCTCTAAATTAATTCTCCTTGTTACCTTAGTTTCTCTACTATGCTAATTAATTTGTTTGGTAGTTAGTTGGAATTTTTGCTGTTTTAGCGGTTTTCTGCTTTTTACCTTATTTGTCTATCAATTGAGAAACCCTCTATCCATTCCCTTATCATCATAATATGTGGGTATCTACTTTCCTCTGATGATCATTTTCACACAAAATCAGTTAGTGTTTGTTTGTTGAACGACGACATTCGCAACCCAGGTTTGAATCTCGCATATCTTCAGCATCTTGTAAACATGGAGTCCTTCGAGCCCATGTTGAAGAAATCCCATGGTTATGACACAAGTGGTGCTAATGGTATGCCCTGGAACTCATCCTCGTCTGCTAGAAACATGAATATGAATCCTAGCATGAATCTCATTTCTGGTGTTAATTATTACTTTGGGCCTAACCCCAAACAGGGTCATGGGTTTAATTCTAATGCAACAGGGGCTAACCCTAACCCCACCCTCAACCCTAACCCTGGGGCTAATGAGGTTATTCCAGGGCCGCCCCAAGGAGGATACCCACCTTCGATGGGAGAAGGGCAATACAAAGGAGGCTCATGAGGGTCATACAGAGGAGGGTCATATGGAGGGGGGGCGTATGAAAATGGGAACCATTCCACCCATTTTGAAGGGTTATGGTTTCAAAAGAAACATCAACAAGGAAGTAATGTGGGGGATCTCGAGTGCAAGCGTTATAAAGCTGATGAGGGTTGTCCTTATGGCGTCAACTTCCACTACAAACACGGCCCTACATGTATGCATTATTTCTCCTTCATAATCCATCCCTTTAGTCTATTCTATGTTAGTTTGGTTGATTTAGGGGTTTATTATTTTTTTTTTCTTTTGTGTGGGAACGACCTATTAACACGAAGTGGATACCATAAACACACCTGGACATAGTGAGCTGCATTGCATAACATGTACTTCATTTGGGTCAGGTCCCAGATTTGAGCAGTATTTATTCTGCTTCACAAACCAAAGACTTGACACAACCGTCGTTCTCTTTTTTTTTAACATCCCATTGGAGTAGGGCATATACCACAAGAAGCATGGAACCACCTTTAGATGATTTTACAGTCTTTTGACCTCACCAATGAACCAAAGTCTCATTGGCACTAGTTCTCATATTAAATACTCTATTATGTTGAAATGCTTGTTTTCCCAAAACTTCGCATATATTTTGGCCGTAAGTTACATAAACCTCCTCTCTCTATTATTTTTTTGTTAATTTGTGTACCACTGGACCTTTGAGGTTTAACATTATCTATATGCACAGACACATATGTATTGTTTTGTTTTCTTTGAATGTCCTTTTGAAACCCACCAATAGTATATACGATCTCTTTTTTTTCTTAATTTTAAAAATTTGAATTCAATTTGGTCAGAATTCAATTAAAAATGATTACCGATGTCTGGAGTGGGCATGTTTTGTCTTTTATTGCTACCCTATTATGGAATTCAAAGTTTCTTTCTTCGTGATAGGTTTTACGTAATGTCCAATGCCCTGTTTCACATGGAAGTGTTCAAAATTTTCCATATTTTGGCAATGTTGTTATTGTTTTTTTCTTTTTCTTTTACCCTTTTCTAGCCTATTGTGTGCGCTATAATCATCTTGTATATCTAGTTCATTATCCTTTTTGGCCAAAGTTTTAATACTTTAGATCCATATATGATACTGATAAAATCAGAGATTTAAATCTGGCGTGGTTAGTAGCCTTTTCCAATAGAACATTAGAAAGCTCATTTGTTTATATAACTTGATGATCCCATTGGGTTAAATTGTGCTCGAAGACTTAAATTTTTCTTTTGAATGTGTGCAGAATTGGCTCTCATATATTTTTGGAACAACCACAAAAACAATCATCTAGTGGTATTTTTGAGGTCTTCCATTGACTTAAGATATTTGTATAGTATTTTTATGTTGGAGCCATATTTCAATCAACTCCCACCGCCCCTCCCCCCCAAAAAAAAAGATTTGAATATTCATCGGATCTACATTGTTCAACTCTACTTTAGCATTTTATTAAATTCAGAGAATATTGATTTTGTATTTATTTAATGAGAAAAATAAAAAACATACTACATAGTTTTAAGATTTAACACCTTAAATTGTTGCACAAGTACACAGTATCTATGCTTGGATGTCTTTTGAGTTGAACAAAACATAATTTGCAGCTCCACTATTTCATGCATTTTATACCCATTACTTCTGATAAATCTTGCAATGTGTGCATGCTAGTCAAGGTATTGACCTCCTATACTAATTTCCAGTTATTACGCCATGGATGCATTCTAAATTATTATTATTATTTATTTATTTATTAATCTGGCATAAATGAGATGCATTATTCATAGTATGAATAACAAGGCAGTGGATTTATGCATTATGAAATATTCAGATAGGGTTGTGTTCATAAGTATCTCTAGCAATGAATGTCTTTGAACTCATGCATGGTGAGAAATTGATGCATAATTCATAGCATGAAAAGCAAGGCTATGGATTTATGCATTATGAAATATTCAGATAGGGTTTTGTTTGTAAGTATCTCTAGCAATGAATTTTTGTGAACTCATGCATGATGAGAAATTGGATAAGTGTTAAATCCTAACTGACCTACTGTTAATGGCACAATTCAAAGCTTGTTGTCTAAATGAGTGATATGTTGGGTTAAGTAAGGATTGGAGGAATTTATTGAAGATATGTCTAGATGAATGTTTGTTATGTTGAATTCGGATGGGGAATATCCATTAAGCATTCAACATTCAAGTAAATGCATTGAATAGTCAACGAGACCAATCAAGTTTCTAGCATAAAATGTAATTTTTGACTTGTTCTTTTTGTGAGGATGATTTGGTCAAAAGGCTGCACATCTGTAGCACATCTAGAGATGTGCATCTAGCATATGTTCTTTTAAGTTCAAGTTATTCTTAGGTAAGCATTCAAAATCTTATGCCAAGATTGGTCGTCTGTCGTTTGGAACTCTTTTCTTGATTGGCCTTTGTTTGTTATAAATTTTATACTCCCTTTGCCTTGAGATCTTTATGAAGTCTTCCACTTTTGTGGTGGTATATAAAAGGACAAGGTAATCTCCTTTTACTTCTAAGTGCCTTAAGCATTCTCACTTGTAGCTTCTCATTTAATCTATCCAGAGTCCACACAATCAAGCTTTGCCTAGACTCAAATGTTTTCTTGAGAAATCTTTGAACACTATTTGGAGAGCATTGTGATGCCTTACAATATTGGTGCAATGGTCAATGTTCATAGATTGGAACACTAATACTTCTGTGCCATTATGTCCCATGCAACATTTGCATCATGTTTGAATGATAATTAGAATATTCTTAGAAAAGTCCAATGTTATAGCCAATACTAGTCTATAAACATGCAAGGAAAACTTTCGAAAATAATACATGTTCATTTCAACATACCACATCGGGGTCGCAAGAGCGACACTGCGTGGTGGGATTAAAAAATTGAGAAAAATTAAGGAAATTTATTGTTAAAGTCATAGCTAATGTAACCCAAAGTATCATGTAAACTTTGGAAAATAACCCTTAACCCCTAAAAACCTTAACTGCTAAATCCCCTAACCCCCTAAACCTCTAAACCCCTAACCCCTTAAACCCTAATTCCCAACCCGTAACTAATTTAACCCCCTAAAAACCTAACCCATTTAACCCACTAAACCATAACCCCATTAACCACTAAACTGTAAAATCCTTAACTGCTAAATCCCCTAACCCCCTAAACCTCTAAATTTCCCCTAACCCATTTGACCCCCTAAGCCCTAAACCTCTAATCACTTAACCCCTAACCCCTTAAACCCTAATTCCCAACCCCTAACCCATTTAATCCCCTAAACCCCTAAACCTCTAACCCCTTAACCCCTAACCCCTTAAACCCTAACTCCCAACCCCTAACTAGTTTAACCCCCTATAACCCTAAACTCCTAATCCATTTACATTAGGGAAATTTTGAGGTCTAAAATGGGCCTCCTAAGGAAATAATAAAATAATAGCTAAACCAATAAAATAATATTTATAAATTTTCAATTCACTTTTTGCACCACAATCCATGTAACCATAGTTAAATTCAATTCAAAATTTGTACCAAAATAAAATAAATAAAAAATTTGTATTGACGTGACTATAAATAAGAATGAGTTTTTCAAGAAAAAATCATTATCATTGAATAATTAATGCATTTTTCATTTGTACTTAAATCACTTAAAATAAAATATAAATATAAATTTATAAATTCTTAACTATATTATAGGCTATTAATTAAAATTCATATTACTTAAATTGTATAATAACATGTAATTAATATACTATATAAAAGTAAAATAAAATAATATAATATAATAAATGTATAGGGATATGCATTGTTTCTTTCAAGAAATATGAAATGACAACAATATATTTTTATTCAAAAAGTGTGAAATGACATTTATTATGAGTACTTTACTTTGACTTTAAAAGTACTTGGAGCACTACCATGGTTAACCATGAGTTTTTATCCACCATTGAGAATGTGAAAAGTAATTATCTTTAACTCAAGCAATGCCACCTCAATGATTAGGGATGATGTCACCCCCTAAAATGTGATTGGTTCTCATAAAGTGAATTTTTATTGTACATTTTCCTTAGGAGGCCCATTTTAGACCTCAAAATTCCCCTAATGACCCGCTAAACCCTAAACATCAAATAACCCATTTAACCCCTAAACCCTAAACCTCTAAACCCTTAACCCCTAAACCCCTAAACTATTTAACCCCCTAAACCCTAAACCTCTAAACCCTTAACCCCTAACCCCTTAAACCCTAATTCCCGACCCCGAACCCATTTAACCCCCTAAACCCCTAAAACCCTAACCCATTTAACCCCTTAAACCCTAACCCCATTAACCCCTAACCCCTAAAATCCTTAACTTTTAAATCCCCTAACCCCCTAAACCTCTAAACCTGTAACCCATTTAATTCCCTAAACCCTAAACCTCTAACCCCTTATCCCCTAACACCCTAAACCCTAATTCCCAACCCTTAACCCATTTAACCCTCTATACCCCTAAACCCCTAACCCATTTAACCCCTTAACCCCTAATTCCTGACCCCTAACCCATTTAACCCACTAAACCCCTAAAACCTTACCCCATTTAACCCCCTAAACCTTAACCCCATTAACCCATAACCTCTAAAATCCTTCACTGTTAAATCCCCGAACCCCCTAAACCTCTAAACCCCTAACCCATTTAACCCCCTAAACCCTAAACCTCTAACCCCTTAACCCCTACAATCCTTAACTGCTAAATCCCCTAAACCTCTAAACCCCTAACCATGTAACCCCCTACCCCCTAAACCTCAAACCCTTAACCCCTAACCATTTAAACCCTAATTCCCAACCCCTAACCCATTTAAACCCCTAAAACCCTAACCCATTTAACCCCCTAAACCCTAAACCTCTAAACTCTTAACCCCTAACCCCTTAAATCCTAACTCCCAACCCCTAACCCATTTAACCCCCTAAATCCTAACCCCATTAACACTTAACAACCCCTAACCCTTAAAATCCTTAACTGCTAAATCCCCTAACCCCTAAACCTCTAAAACCCTAATCCCTTAACCCCTAATTCCCAACCCATAACCCATTTAACCTCCTATACCCCTAAACCCCTAACCCATTTAACCCCCTAAACCCTAAACCTCTAAACCCTTAGCCCCTAACCCCATAAACCCTAACTCCCAACCCCTAACCCATTTAACCCCCTAAGCCCATAAAAACCTAACCCATTTAACCCCCTAAACCCTAAACCTCTAAACCCTTAAACCCCTAAATCAGTAACATCTAAAACCCCAACCCCTTAACCCCTAAACCGTTAACACTTAACCCATAAACTATTAAACCCTCACCCCTAACCCTAAAATACTTAACTGCTAAATCCTCTAACCCTAAGCCCCTAATCCCCAATCCATTAACTGCTAACTCATTATTTACCTAACCCCTAATTGCGCCTATATCCCCTAACCCCTAGCCCCTAAGCCCCTAATCCCTAATCCCTTAACCATTAACTCATTATTCCCCTAACCCCTAAATGCACCCAAATCCTCTTACCCCTAACCCCCCAATCCCTAACCCCTTAACCACTAACTCATTATTCCCCTAACCCCAATCCCTAATCCCTTAAATACTAACTCATTATTCCCCTAACCCCTAAATGCGCCTAAATCCCCTAACCCCTAAGCTCCCAATCCCCAACCCCTTAACCACTGACTCATTATTCCCCTAAACCCTAAACCTCTAACCGCTAATCCCCTATTCCCCTAACCCCTAAGGCCTTAATCCCTAATCCCTTAACCAAAAACTCATTATTCCCCTAACCCTTATAAAAATCCTTAAAACCCGTTGGGATTAGCCATTCCAAACGAGAGCAAGTCTAGTTGGGACCTATGATCGAGTTAATTCCCCCTTTTTGGCAAGGTGGAATACCATGAGCAAAACCATGGGTTGAAAAAACTTGTAACCCAAAAACCTCTCCTAAATTTACTATTTTATCTCAATTTTATTTTAATAATTAATTAATTAATTTCTTTAAATACACTTGTGGATAAATCACATAAATTTGTTTAGGGTCGACACCTTTAAAACTACTCATTATGTGATTCATAATCAATATTTTTAAAAATAAATTTATTAGAATGAAATTGAATTGATTTTGGAAGTTTCCTTTTAAATCAATTGTTGAACTTACAAAGAACTACTCATTGTCTATTCATCATCAATGTTTTTAAAACAAATTTATTAGAATGAAATTGAATTGATTTTTGAAGCTTCCTTTTAAATCAATTTTTAAACTTACAAGGAATCACAAAGTGCGCTCAACATCCATCAAAACAACAATGAGTATGATATTAAAAATGATATTTGAAGGGCATACTATTAAAAATAATGATGAAGACCTATTGCAATACGTCAGAATAATGCTGCGGAAAAGGAGTTCTTTAAGACTTAATGAAGATCCCCTTTATTCGTATCAGAGATTAACCTCGAGGGTTGGACATATACATACATACTTACGCGATCAACAACGGAGTTTTTATCATATACATAGACTTAAACAAATACCCAAGCCAACGCACAAAACAAACGGAAAGGAAAACTCACAAAATTATTCTCGAAGGGTCCCACCATAGTCTTTGACCAATCAGCAGACAATTGCACTTCACATTCCCCGCGACTTAACCTTGAAACTTTAGGCGATAAACTTTAAATCCTGTGCAATGAGATGTTGCGCCATGTCGACACGTGGCTTCCTGTAATTCGCTTCGCAAACTTTTTAGCTTCCCTTGTGATGGCTCTTAACATTAAACCTCACGAGTTGCAATTTGCTATTGCCACTATCAACTTCCACCATTCGATCTCGGACAGATCTGACGACCTGTGCTATTTCTCCTTTGTACCAGCTTGCATCGCAAACTAAATTCTTTAACCTGTGAAATCATATTTTTGTTTCTTATTCTTCGCGATGTGCGATAACGTTTGGCTACGACGTGCATTTATCACTGTTGATCCGCTTCGCATTGACGGTCCTCATCAAACCTCCAAGTTTGATTGGGGTTTGTTCTGCGGTCAACACAATACGTAGTTGAACAAAGGAAAATGTAAAATTAAGGCCTTTCCACGCTTGCAATCTGATTGTTATTCTTGTTGTGCGTCTTTAACATAATCATTCAACTTCAATAAATATTAAGAGAATTAATTTAAAACAGGGAGCCCGATTAAGCATGAAAACACTTAGATAATATTTGGAAAAGAAATGTTGTTTAAAATACAGAGATCATGATCAAAACACAAAACACTGAGATAATATGAAAAATGGAAAACACAGAGCCAAGCCCTCTAACGACTGGTTTTTACAGTCACTTCTGCTTCTTTATCTCTCCTCTTTTTTTCCACGGATGGCAGACCCTGCAGTGGTGGATTTGGTTTCATTTTATCCTTCTCCAAAATCTCCATATGGTTGGGAAACTGTCATTCAGTTTCCAAAATAGTTTATTCAAATTATTCAACTAAATTCTCAACTAATCCTAAATTAACCATTCTTTTATTATGCAAATTACATTGGCTGATTTAGCCCAAATTAAACTTAAACAAAATAATTTAAAAACAAAGAAAGACAAAGTATTCAAATTCTTAGGATTTCTAGCCCTCTTTCCAAGCCACAACATGTGACCAACTTTGTCACATTGCTGGCTCTACCTTAATGCTCCTGCATTAGGCTCTCGGGGTAAATTAAATTTGTGGATCCTATCCATGAGTTCTTCAATAGAATACCCTGTGCTTTCAATCTGGGCAGCATCCAACCAAGAACAGTCGTCCAGAGGATGGTCCTTCCATTTGACTAGATATTTCAGATATTCTTTGTTTCATGTCTTCTTAGCCACCTGTGTGTCCAAAATCTGTTCAATATCCAAAGGATGTGTTGGAGGCATTTGTTTAATCCATGCTTTCTCTTCATCCTGGGTGTCCCATGTTCATCTCTCTAAAATTTATCATTTATCAACAGCAGTATATGGGTAAAGATCTGCCACATTAAATATGGGTGAGATTCCTACACCCGGAGGTAACTGCAACTCATAAGCATTTGCAAAAAAACTTCAAAGAATTCTACAAGGCCCGATATTTTTCATATTTAATTTATGGTATTCGGCTTTAGGAAACCTATCCTTGCGCAAATGTGCCAGTACCAAGTCTACTACTTCGAATTGTACCTCTCGCCTTTTCAAATCTTCTCGATTTTTATAGATTTGGCTATTGTCTTGTAGCTTCAACTTACTTGTTCATGTAGATCACTGACTGCTTTTGTGAAATCTTTGCCATTGACACTCCTGCATTCTAATTGACCCAAATCCCGCAACTCAAATACTCCACGTGGGTGCATTCCATATAGGATTTGGAAAGGAATTCTGCCTGTGCTTTTGTTGGGTGAGTCATTGTAAACAAACTCCGCTTGTGCAAGCACACAATCCCACTGTCTGGAATTTTCACCAACCAGACTCCTCAGCAGATTTCCTAGACTCATGTTCATAACTTCAGTTTGCCCATATGACTGTGGATGGAAGCAGAATTGAAATTTAGATTGATGTCTAAATTCTTCCACAATGTTCGCCAGAAATGACCTGTGAACTTTACATCTCTGTTCAAGATGATGGACTTCGGCAAGCCATGTAATCAGACTATCTCTCTAAAAAACAAATGTGCTACATGTGTGGCATCGCTTGTCTTTCTGCATGGAATGAAATGTGCCATTTTGGTGAAAATATCCACCACCACCATGATGGAATCGAATCCCCTCTGTGTCTTTGGTAGACCCAAGGCAAAGTCCAAATTGACTGAGTCCCATGGTCTACTCGGAATTGGTAAGGGTGTATACAACCCTGCATTCTGACTGTGTCCCTTTGCATGTTGACACACTTTACATCTGATTACGAACCTCTATACATCCCTTCACATTCTTGGCTAATAGTAAAAGTGGCTCAATTGATCCAAAGTCTTGTCTATACCAAAATTTCCAGCCAAACCTCCACTGTGCTTTTCCTGGATTAAGTTCTCTCACATAGAACATTCTGGAATACACAACTGTCCTCCTTTGAACAAAAACCCCTCCTGCATGTTATAGTCCAACCATGGACTATTATCCCTCAACAATGGGTTTTGGCAAGCTTGATAAGATTCCTTAAAATCTGCATCTACTTCATACAAGTCTTTGAGATGTTCAAATCCCAATACTTACACTGCACTTTCTTTAAAGATCAAAATCCTGCCGCTCAATGCATCTGCCACTTTGTTGGCCTTACCACTGATATGTTTCAAAACAAATGGGAAACTCTACAAGTACTCCACACACTTCGCGTGTTTATGATTTAGCTTATGCTACTGCATAATATATTGTAACGCAGAATTATCTGAAAAGATACCAAACTCATTAGCTAGCAAATAATGTCTCCAATGCTTCAATGCTTGGACGACTGCATAAAATTATTTATTATAAGACGTCTACTTATGCCTACTCTCATTTAACTTCTCGCTTAAAATATGCTACTGGCTTATCTTCTTGGCTGAGTACTGCACCAATGGTTGTCCCACTGGCATCACAACGATTTTGGAAATTTTTTTTGAAGTATGGAAACTTTACGATTGGTTTTTCCGTAATCTTATTCTTCAAATACTGAAAAATTCTCTTAGCCAATTCGGTCCAATGAAAAGGCTGGTTTTCCTTCTTAATGGTATCCAACATAGGTGCAAAAATATTACTGAAGTTATTAATAAAATCCTAGTAGGAACTTGCCAATCCACGAAAACTTCTAACTTCAAACAAACTCTTGGGAGAAGCCCAGTTAACTATGGCTATAGCCTTCTCTAGATCCATCTTCAATTCATTCTCAGAAATTACAAAGCCTAGATAAATCAATTCTTTCTTGCAAAAAGAACATTTTTAAAAATTCATTAACAACTTATTCTGCTGCAAGTTTTCTAGCACATACCTGCCATGCCGTAAATGTTCTTCCTTCGTCTTGCTGAAAATAATTATATCATCCAGATATACAATCACAAACTTACCAATGAATTCCTTCAACATCTCATTCATCAAATGCATGAATGTGTTGGGTGCATTGCTAAATCCGAAAGGCATGACTAGCCACTCGTACAAACCTTCATTGGTCTTGAAAGCTGTCTTCCACTCGTCACCTTCTCTAATCTTGATCTGGTGATATCCACTCTTCAAATCTATCTTTGAAAAGTACATTGATCCACTCAGAAAATCCATCATATCATCTATCTGAGGTAAAGGAAACCTATACCTGATAGTAATTTTTTTTATCACCCGAGAATCAGTGCACATCTTCCATTCACCTCCTTTCTTAGGAGCTAAAACGGTCAGAACAACACAAGGGCTCAAATTCTCTCGAACCAATCCTTTATCCAACAACTCCTGCACTTGCTTCCTGATCTCATCATTGTCTTTCGGAATCATCTGGTAAGAAAACTTATTTGGAAAACTGGCTCCTGGAATAAAATCAATGGTGACTAATGCTTCGCTTCGGTGTTAATTTATCTGGTAAATCATCTACCACAATATCACTAAACTCTTGCAGCATGTCTTGTATTTCCATAGAAAAATTAGTAATTTATGTATGCATTAATACTACTCTAGGCCTCCACACAACTGCATAATTCATTTCATTCTCCTCAATCTATCACAAAAACTCCTTCCCTCCTATCAATAATGTCTTTGTACCACTTGTTTCTGCAGTCTCTTCTTCTTGCATGGGAACTAGCATATGCTTTATCCCATCCTTCACAAATATATAACAATTATTATCTCTATCATGGACGACCTTTCTATCATATTGCCATGGTATACCCAGCAGAATATGGCACACGTCCATAGGCATAATATTGCAAGTTACCTTGTCTTTGTACTTGCCAATGTGAAACTCCACCTCGCATTGCTCATCAACTAGCAGTTGGTGTCCTTTTTGCAACCAAGACACCTTATATGGAGTCGAATGCTTTGATTTCTTCTAACCCAATTTCTCCACCATCTCAGTGGCTACTAGGTTATTAGTGCTTCTGCTGTCTATGATCAATTTGCAACATTTTCCATGTGACTTACACACAGTCCAGAACAATGCTTTCCTCTGTGTCAGGTCAGACACCTCCTTGGCTGGTTTTATCAAAAGCTTGTTCAACACCAAGGCTTCTTCTGTCTCATGCACATTCTCCACCTCTTGTGGTGCTGCCTCTGCTCCATCAGGTTGAGCAACATATTCTCCCCTCTGCCCAAATAGTTCATTTTCAGGACATTCAAAAGACCTGTGTCCCCATTTGTGACACTTGTAACACTGGTAGGTATTTCCCCTACCTCTGCCATTACCTCTTCCTCGTTGTTATGGCTGTCCACCTTTGGTGTTACCTTCTTTCTCAGTCTGTCCCGAAGTCTTCGAACTGCTGCCTTCTTCATTACTGTCGGCAGTTCTACCTTTGCCATAGGATTGTCCTCTTGCTCTTCCAGAACCACGTCGTCTTCTTGCATTCTGCTTCTTGGGAATCTTCTCTTCCTCCTTCAAGGCGCACTGGTATGCCTCCTCTATAGTTTTTGGGAAATAATACTAATCTCATCCAAGATTTCCATCCGAAGACCATTTAAAAATATGGCTATCTTCTCAGGGGTATCTTCAGCATACCCAACCCTCAAGTTCAATTTGTAGAACTCTTCTGTGTATTCCTTCACAATCATTGTTCGTTGTCTCAGGTTCTGCACTTTCCTGTAAAGGGAAACTTGGTAATCTTTAAGCAGGAGCTTGCTTTTAATTTTTGCAATCATCATGTCCCAACTCCTGATCAAAGGCTTGTTTAGTATTCTCCTTTCTGCCTACACACTGTCCCACCACTGTGCGGCGTGCCCTTTCAACTTAGTGATAGAAAACCTGATATTCCTGTCCTCACTAATTTCCTCACATTTAAAGTATTATCCAACTCACTTGTCCAGTCCAACAGTGCTTCTATGGATAAAATGCCATCATAATTGGAGAGTTTTGGTTTTTGCTTGCTACTAGCCATCAAAACAGATCTCAGTAATTTGAGTTCTGGTGGATCGTTCTCTTGCTCATCTGGTTGTACCTCTGGATCCTCATCTTCACTGTCATCTCCATTTTCTGGGTCCCTATGCCTTCCTGCTTCTACTTCTGCTAAACGTGCTGGCAATACTCTAATCTCTTTGCACATCCCTTCATCTGCTGCTCCTCTTGAAACTCTTCCTCGACCTCTTCTCCCTGCTTCAACTCTTCCCTGACCTCTTCTTCCTACTTCCATCCTTAGGAAGAAAACAACTATGATACCAATTGATGCAAACCTGCTGCAATACGTTAGAATAATGCTGCGGAAAGGGAGTTCTTTAAGACTTACTGAAGATCCCCTTTATTCGTAACAAAGATTAACCTCGAGGGTTAGAAATATACATACATACTTACGCGATCAACATCAGAGTGTTTATCATATACAGAGACTTAAACAAATACCCAAGCCAATGCACAAAACAAATAGAAAGGAAAACCCACAGAATTCTTCCCAGAGGGTCACATCATAATCTTTGACCAATCAGCAGACAATCGCACTTTGCATTCCCCGTGACTTAACCTTGAAACGTTAGGCACTAAAATTTAAATTCTGCGTAATGCGATGTTGCATCGGGTCGACACGTGGCTTCTCGCACTTTGCTTCACAAACTTTTTAACTTCCCTTGCGATGGCTCTTAACATTAAACCTCACGAGTTGCAATTTGCAATCACCGCTATCAACTTACACTGTCCAATCTTGGACAAATTTGACGACCATCAAACCACTTTGGAGTCCAGGACCTAGCCTTCCTGGGCTCAGAGAGGGCTCTCTCTATTTTTGTGATCTAATTGATTTAGCTTTATGATTATATTCTTCTGATTTTAGGCTAGTTATGAAGTTTGGGGTTGCTTGTTTTGATTGCTTGTTTGGTTAGATAGATAGAATGTGGGAATTTTTAATCCATTGGGCTATGGAGTTATAAAAGGGCTGAGTTGTACATTAAATTTTCAAGGGTTTTCACAGGGCAAGATAACTGTATCAAATGGATCAATGTGGCAAGATGGATATGAGATGATAGTGAGTTTAGTAAAGCTAAAGAGCAGATAGACTCTGAATTCTTTAAATATACTTCAACATAAGTGCAGAGCATATAGTCTCTAAATTATGCATTCAGTTCTTTAGAGGAAAACATTCAAGATAACAGTTCAGTGGAGGTAAAGATCAATTAATAATTCTTTAACTCAACTTCATAAAAATACCTCAAGATAACAGTTTCAGAGAAACTAAAGAGCAGTTAAGAATTATTTAGTTAGACTTCAAAAGGAAACCTTAAGATAACAGCTAGGTGAAACTAAAGAGAAATTATGAATTCTTTAGATAAAATTTGTAGAGGAAAACAATAAGATAACAGTCACAGACAGAATTAAGGTGCTCATGCATCATATCTTAATCTAAAATTTATGTTTCTACTATCAGGGAGATTTGATGTACAGTATGAAAAACAAAGGAGAAACATTAACAAAAGTGGGATAACATCACCATTAACATAGCTCAAGGATCATGTGAAAGTGCTTGTATTACTGATGTCTAGCTCAAAACAATTACATTGCTCCAATGCAATAATCTTTGCAACTCAGAGTCTAATCAAAATCCAACCCAACAACCAACACTGATAATGAAAATACATGCAGTATTTAACTACAACTGGGAAGGTTTCCCTAATCTAGGTTGGCATATTTGCATTTACTACAGAGTAAATGAAATTTTGAAAATTGAGACCATGCAAGGCCCAAGCCAAAAATATCACTGACAGACCTACTGTAACAAGAACTTTCGAATTAATTGTTGAGCTAACTTTTAAAATATCTTTGACTAACATGCCAGTCACATTAAATTTTACAATAACTTCTACATTTGCTGCTAAAATATCTCTGACTGAAATATTAATTGTGGTAGCTAATATTAAATCAAAATTGAGCTGGAGGTGGCTAACATCTAGCTTTGTCTTCCTTTGCTGATTCGCTCTTTGATTTGTCTTTTAAATCTTTAACTGTCTTTATATGTTCATCTCTTTACTGCTTTCGTTGTCTTTTTCCTTAACTCTGTTTTTCATCTTTAACCCGTCTGCTCCATTACCCTGACTTTTCTATTTAATTCTTTTGCCTTTACTATATTTTAAATTGAATAAACCTAGTTGTTGCTGAAATGAAAGTATAATCATTGATAATCATTACTTCCTCCCTTTCTGCTCCATTGTTGCTTTCATTTATACTTCTGCCCATACTCCTTTGCGTTATAAAACCTTTTAAACCAAAATCGTGAGAGTCTGGTTTAAACAAGTCTTTGGGAACTAGAATCATGAATGGTTTATCACATCCTCTGATTCATAGATCACCTGCAAAAATCAAAATAATCGTTAATTTAAAACACAGGGCTTTTGCAGTGAAATGATATAGCCTAAAGGGAGTAGGGATATCTATGGATAGAGTCCGGATAGAAGGTTTTTCAATTTCTACATCTAGCAGTGGCTTCTAGGTCCTTTAGAAACATCCCAGGGGTTGTCACAATAGTTCGAGAGCTCATCGCAATAGCACCGAGTTTCAACATTTTTTAAATGGCCAGTGGTTTCGCTTTTAGGGCGCGGAGGCGATTTCCAGTTTATCGCATGGTTCATAGGCGGTTAGGTGGTTTAGTTTGGAGGGATGTGATAAAATGTCGGGATGACGTGTGGCGAATGGGAGGGGTTTGGAAACCGCCCATTTCGCAACCCTCTAAAGGTTTTAATCATCGGGCGGTTGGGGTTGTGATACAGAGCGAGGGCTGTCGGATTAGGTGATGAGGGACCAGACAGTGGTCGGGCATGGATCAAACACGGTTCGAGATGATATGGTGGGGTCAGGGTTTTAAATAAAGTGGCGGGTTAAATAATAATGCGAGGCCAGGGGAAAAAATTAAAGTGAGGGTGTTTAATATAATAAAACGGGGTTTGGGCCATAGTTATATTAAAACGGGAGGGGGGGGTAAGTTTTTTCAAACCAGGGGCTTAAATAGAAATATGAGTCGAGTTTTTTAATAAAACGGGGTCGAGGAAATAAACAGAGCTTATTTAAAGTGGGACCTGATAGACAAAATTTATTTAAAGACAATGTAAAAATGGGTTTTTACATTGTTTTTAATAAAAAAAGAAAGGAGAATGAGTAAAGGGGAAGGGTTTGCAATGAGGGGTATAAGGTTGAAGAAGGGGATTTCAGAGCATGAGAATGTCAGAAAAGGAAAAATGAAAGGTAATGGAGAGGTTAAATGAAATAATGAAGGCCGTGAGATTTGGTTCTTCATCATACTCAATCAGAAAAAATTTCCTCTTTCAACTGAATCAAATGGTAGATGGACCTGTTTGACCTCTTTGTTTTTTCGTCAAAATCAAACTACCTAATTGCTAAAATTATAGCTTCCAAATGCTCATATTAAACTGATGAGCTCTTTTATTTCTCTACCTAACTACTAATTTTTCAAGATTAAACAGTTTGGCCAGATCTTTTTTCACTAATTTTCAACATAAAATTTAAAACATGAATGAATCAAGATTAAGTAGTTTGATCATCATGAATTGTGGCATTTTGGACAAGCTGCACACAATATTATTTTCAAAACTAAACTAAACTCAAGGTAGTGGCATTTAGATGTGCAACAATTTCATGATTTGTTCTTATCTCTTTTTGGGGTTTATTGTTTATCTTTTTCTTTCTTTTGGTCCTTCGATTTCTTTTTTTAGGATAGGCCCTCTTCTCATTGTTTAAAATGGAAAAACCTTTGCAGAAAGCAAAGGTATGTGCCATATTACAAGCTTTAATAAATAGTCAATTCAAAATTATGATTCGTATTATTATAGGACCTTAACAGTGGCTCCAACTGTGGAGGGAAACTCCTTTAGGATGTGTCAAGAACTTTGTAGACCAGTAGCCTATTTTATTTGGCCAATTTCCACTCTGTAATCCTGATTTGTTGCAACTTTTGTGATTGTGACCTTCAAAAACTGAAATCCATGCTTACTGCAGACTGAAATCTGAAATAAACTTGATCTTGAGCCTGAATAAACAACCTGAAAATTTTGAAAACTTTGAAACATGCTCAATTATTTTTTGAGATCTTTTGCATACATACCTACCCAACCTATGATTCAAATACTTTTTTTTCCTTTTGGGGTGCATTTAGACTTGCAAACCTTGACATCATTTTTCTTTTAAAAGCAAACTATATGTTCCTAACCTTATAACTTCCAAACGCTCTAATTAAACTGATGTGATATTTTATTCTCTACCTAACTATTGATCTGCCAAGATTAAATAGTTTGGAAAATCTCCATTTTCTAACTTATCAGCAAAATTTAAAAAATTGTACAATCATGGTTAAATTGTATGATTGAACAAGACCTTCTTAAAAGTAGTGGCATTTGGATTTGCAACACTTTCAGAAACATGCATTTTTTGGTATGGGGCTTACCTTTTTCCTTTTTACATGCCCTCTTTTCTTCTTTTTCTTTCTTTATTTTTGTTTTATCAGACTAGGCTTATGGCCTTTGCTTTGGGCCTCAACCTAGTCCAGTTTTCTGTTTGAGATTTGTTTAGAAAATGTTATATACAATGAAGAAAATTCAAACTGAGATTTCTAACTGAAATAATGCTTCAATATCCTGCCATTAACAGGACCTCCAAACAATTTTGTTCCATCCATTTCTTGTAAGAAGAATGCATTATTACCTCTTGCAGAATGAATGATGTATGGACCTTTCCATAGGTTATCAAACTTTCCATGCTTGCCTTTGTCCACTCTTCTTGAATCTTGTTTCAACACTTTGTCTCCAATGTTAAAATCATTTTCTTTGGTCCTTTTTTCAAATATTTTCTTGATGTTTCCTTGTACCAGCTGTGTTATGTTGTATACTCCTTCTCTAGTTTGCTGCAACTGAATGGTTTGGTTGACTCTTCTCTGTATATCATTCCCTTCAGACTGCACTTCTTGAATGAGCTTCATCACTGGCACTCCCAGATTTGTTGGAAATACTGCATCCATCCCATAGACTAGCTAATAGGGTGACATATCAATTGACTTCTTATTTGTTAGCCTATCTGTCCATAGTTCATGTACCAATTTGTTGTGCCATGATTTCTTATTTTCCTCCAAAAACTTCTTAATGATGTTCACCAAACTTTTATTTGAGGATTCAACCAACCCATTACCTTGAGGGTAATAAGCTGTAGAATGCCACAAAGTAGTGTGATATATGTGGTAGAAATCCACCATTTTCTTGGATTTAAACGCATCAGTGTTATCAGTAATGATTTTCCTAGGACAACCAAATCTAGACAGAATGTTCGTTTCAAGAAATCTGATAATTACTGAGTCTGTGGCAGTCCTGGAAGGAATGGCTTCTATCCACTTAGTAAAATAGTCAGTTGCAGTAAGGATCCATTTATGCTGGGAAAAGGAGGAAGGGTGGATTTCTCCAATGAAATCTAGACCCCATTGTTGGAAAGGAGCTTCAAAAAAAATGGGATGTAATGACAAAGGTAACAACTTTCTTTTTCCCTAATAAATTTGGTATTTATGATAGGTAACTATCATTTTACGGGTGTCTTGGAAAATGGTAGGCCAATAGAAACCAGCCCTAAGGATCTTATTAGTAGTGGTTTTCCAATAGAGGTGTCCTCCACAATCCCCTTCATGAAATTCATGCATAATCCTATCTACATCTTCTTTAGGCAAAAATTTAAGCAATACACCACCATAATTTTTCCAGTATAAAACCTTTTCCAGAATGCAGAAATTTACAACGTTTAGTTTCAAAAATCTGGCCTTTGTTTTGGAAAAACCAAGAGGAGCATTTAAATTAAAAAGCACATATAGTATATCTGCGTACCAGGGAGAATTTAGGAATGCTTCCTCAATAGGTGGAGTTTCCATCTCCTTTTGTTCATACAGTGAGTGAATCATATTGATGTGCAGTGCTTGAAAATTTGTTTCAGTCATTAGTTTAGCCAATCCTTGTCCTTTGATTAATTTGGTGGGTTTTATTTCTAGATCATATTCCAAGATGACAACAATCCATTTGCCCCTTTTTCCATCAGGATCTTGTGTTAGGATGTCTTTAACCATTGTATGAGGCACAAATGCAATGATGTGTGAATGTAGAATGTAGACTCTGAAATCCTTTAATGCTTTGATTAAGGAAAACGCTTGCTTTTCCATGATATTATATTTCAGAGGTGCATATCTTAAAGCTTGGCTGAAGAATGAAATGGGCTACTCCTGTCCTTTTATATTTTTCTGCAGTAATACAACAACAATTGTGTGTTCTAATGCAAAGGAAAATATAAAGAAATCTTTGGTGAAGTCAGGGTTGATTAAAACTGGTGCTTGTGTAAGTGCGTGCTTCACTAAATCAAAATATTGCTTTGCTTCATTCCATTTGACTCCTGACTCTCTTTTGAGCATGTTGGTGATGTTCCTTAGGAGTTCTGCAAGGTTTGGTATAAACCTTCTGTTGTACAGTACAACAACCCTTCCCATTTCAAAATTTTAGAATAGATTTCATTTAGAAATAGGTCCCCTTTCTTTTTTAAATAGGAATAAAAGACTTAGAGGAAATCCGATCATTTTGAATAAAATAATAAGAAGTTCATTGATGAGAAAAGCATATATTGCATATCACAAAACACAAGTGCATATAGAAAAATGAAACATTGAAAATCTTCGATCCGATGAAATATAAAGTCTTTTATCGCATCAACATAATACATAAAAGTACTCATATTGAATAAGTCCGATGTGATAAAGTAATTGCAATCGCAAATCAGAGGTATATTTAAAGTCTTACATTTGTTTTGAAAAACCCCGATGCGATAACACAAATCTCAATTGCAAATTGCAAAGGTCTTAAGTTTTCACATTTGTTTTATAGAACTCTGATGCGATGCGATACATCGCAAATCGTAAATCACAGAACGAAAAAGCAAACTCTTCATTTGGTCAATTGCAAAACTCCGATGTGATGCGATTTATCGCAATTGCATTTGAGAGGAACAAACATCATATTCACTCATGTTTCCCAATGCGATGGACCCCACAGTAATCACAATCACAAATCGACGAATATCATTTTCAACTTAATTCATTTGGAAAGAGCCAATGCGATATACCATCATCGCAATCGCAAATCGGCGGAGATCATGAAATGTTATTTGTTGTCCCTTTTGATAAACTCCAATGGGATCGATACTTAATTTTTACACTGCACATATGTTATTTATTCATTGCAATAGAAAAAATCAAATGGAAAGTTTTATATTCTCATTTCAAAATCGTCGATCTTCGATTGTACGTCATTATTAAATAAAAAATCAAACGAATGATTGTGATTGATTCTATTTTGAATGTGTGAGTGTGACTCTTATAGAGGGCATTTAAGTTTAAAACAGAGTTAATAAATGGAAATCGATGAATAGATATTTTCATACGGTTGTTCTCATTACTTCATTTTTTACCGCATCTAAAAGCTTTTCTCATTTGTAGAACAAGAAAATTCCTAATCCTCTCATTCGCCGAGCAAGTGAAATCTTACTAAATGACAAAATGTCTAAAAGATCCGAGAAAGAAAAGGCTACTGCCATTGCAAATATCACTGCTATTCCCATGATACCAAAAGAAAAACCAACCAAACTCAAGCTGGTAACAGATACTTCATGCCAGGGTCTTGGAAAAATGTCTTGGGAAGATGTATATAACTTGATTGAAAAAGAAAACCCTAAAGTCACTAAAGTGAAGGCAATAGTTCTTGATGAAGATGTCTCATATTCTGACTGAGAATCCTCTTAAAGCGCTTGCAAATTCATTCCTTCATAGAATTGCAGCTTGGGAAAACATTTTCCCTTACTATGATGTAATTCGGTGGGTGATAGATAATGTCACCATCCAAAATAGGACATTTGTTTCAGCTGCGGGAAAAATATTTGGGTCTTTCAGAGTAGAGGACGTAAAGGCAATGTACCATCTTCCAGACCCTCAGAAATTCTATAACAAAGCCTTCATTAATGATTTTTCTGCAAGCAATGAGACTCGGTTGGAACTAATCAGAGAATGGAGAAGAGCTCCAGAGAAAGATAAAACTGAATCGTCAGGTATGTACTCAGTGGAGTCTCTTTCGCCCCCATATTGTTATGCTACCGTGATGATGTGTAGGCTTTTCAGAAACGATAATTTTGCAAGATTTTCAATTCAAATGGTACCCTTAATCCATTCTGCTATAAATTTTGAAATAATGGACTGGTCAGTTATCCTTTTAGACAAAATAGCCAATAGAATCCTAGACTATAGAAAGGATAAAGATACAGGAAATAAGACCCCGTTTTACTTCTATGCCTACATTTTAGATGCCCTATGTTTCAATTCAGAATTTCCCATTTTAGGTTGGAAGTGTACCCCCAAAGACCCTATTCCTATACTTACCATAAGCTCTTGTGGAAAGTTCATTTTAAAAGTCATGTATATAGGATTTTTCATGGTTTTCTGATTCCTGTCTATCAAACCAACCAATTTCCTCTCCGGCTCTCTATAAAGGCAAAGACTGATATATCTTAGATTGGTGACTGGTTTGGAGAAGAGAAATTTACCTATGTCATAGTTTTCGGAAGCATTGTAGAGCCCCATATTTTACCTCTGTATGTTCCTGACAAACTGTTAGCACAGGAAATTTCTTATCAGTTAAAAGTTGAAGGTATGTCAAGGTCTCTAAAGAATAATAAGAAATTGATGTGGCCTACTTTTCCCTTTCACTGCGGAAATTATACTCTTAATGAATTCAGACATGCTGAGAAGGAAGTCATAAAAATAAGGGATCTTATGCTCTCAACAGTCCCAGGCAGGCAATATGACCCGAGAAAAGTAGCATTTGATTTCACAACTTTAGTTTCAATCACTCGGTTTGAGTAGCATTTGATTTCACAACTTTAGTTTCAATCACTCGGTTTGAGCATGACCCCGACGAATTTGATGATTTATTTGTTTCTATTGATATATTTCCCTAAGTTTATGACTTGGCTAAATCCAAATTCCAGACTAAGGATATGAATAAATTCATGCTATTTAGAAGTCAGAGACTTCTGAAAGCTCCTCTTGACCAGTTAAGAATTATTCTGCAAGAATCTGAAAATATAGAAACATAGCAGAAAGAAAAAGAAGATGCAGCTAACAAAGCAGGAAAAGAAGCATTTACCAGCAAGGGTAATGTACAAACTGAGAAAGAAAGCACAGGAACCAAGCCTGTGGTACAGAAAGATAACACTGGTGGCAAAACAGATGAACCTATTGAAAAAGAAACTACAGTACAAACACAAAAGGAAAGTACATGTATTGAGACCAATGTGAAGACTGAGAAAGAAAACACAGGGAGCAAGGCTAATGTTCAGACAAAAAAAGAAAGTATTGGCCATAAGCCAGATAATCAACTTGAAAGAGAAAAGACCACAGAGAAAGTGGTGGATTCTACTGAAGTTATTGTTACTTCCCATTTGTTAAGTCAATATGAACAATTTGCTCAGCAAATAGGATTACAAAATAATCCTTAAGTTGACATTTTGGAAGATCAAGATATGGAGATTATTCCTGAGCATCCTACAGAAGAAATTGTGTTGAAAGTAGAAGAAATTCCTCCTCTAGATATCTTTTATAGTCCTAAGCATAGGGCTGTTTTCAGGAAGCAGAGGAAGAGAAGAAGAATAGATCAAGAGTCTCTTTCAACATCACAAGTTGAACTTATGAACATTTTCTGGAAAAATACTGAGGTGAATCCTTCAGAGGATCTCACCAAATTGTCACAATACGCAGGTGCCTATAGTGCAACCACTATAGACAAAGCTTTTGAAGTCGCCCAAATGATGAAACAAAAGGACGTACAGATAGCTATGCTGGAGGAACAAGCAACAAAAAATCAACAAAAGATAACGCAGTTGGAACAATAGTTGCAAGAAGAAGAGCTAAGAGCGAAACAGTTGGAAGAGAAACTTGGCATTGAGAAGAAAAATCTTGATCAACAAGCTTTGAAAAAGAAACATCAGTTAAGTCAAGAGGTGGCAAAGTTACAAACCTTACTGCAAAATGAGAAAACTGCTAAGGTTGAGCAAGAGAATATATTCCAAGCAAGATTGGACAAATTTAGGGATTATCCTAAATTAGATCAATTTAAAACTAAAGCTCTTGAAACGAACAAACTACTGTCACAATAGTTGAATGAACTATGTAAAAAGATGGCACAAGCCGAGCCCTTGTGTGAAATAACATCATCTTTAATAGATGAAGGAGTCAGCCTCAGACTCGAATTTGATGATGCAGATGAGAAAATTTCTGAATTTCTTTCATGGCAAGACTCAGAGGAAGGAAGGAATGCAAACCTTCCCAAGATTGAGGAAAGACACAAAGAAATTATGTTTACTGATTGGGAAAAGAAGTTGATAAAAGGAGAAAGAGCCACATCAAGAGCCAAATCTATGATGAATAATATAACACAGTTGGTTAATGATAGCTTATATGCCACCAATTTAATTTCAGATTGTATCCCAGGTAAATTACCAAAGGTAAAAGAGACTGATTCTAAGTGGAATCAAGAATTAGCCAATAAGAATCAGCAAAGTACCAAGCTTCAAGGAATTTCATGGGATATCATGTGGACATATCTAATCAAGCCACATAGTCGGCAAATGGCAATCAAATTCCTTTCAAATGCCATTAATTTCATCATTCCAGAGTTTTCTGATGCCACTTATACTGGTCAGTTACATTCGAGGCTAAGTCATCTAGCAGAGGTCAAAGATATGCTCAAAATTTGCCACCTCGGCACATTGAATGCAGGAGAAAATCAATGACTATGTTTCATTTTAATATTGCAAGTCTATTTCTAGATTTCCGATGATAGATTGTAGCAATAGTTTTAATTATTTTGTTTTATTAATTTCATATTTAAACCCATTTCATGCATTTAGAAATGGGTCTTGAGTTTGTAATATTTTGGCTTGGATGTTACATTTTGTACTCCATCGACTATTTTATTTTTATAAAGGATCACATCTGGTGGTTTATGGAAAATTACCTCTAAGAATTGCATTTCTGTACCTTGGAGTTTGTTTTACATTGAAGCACTGGATCTGGATATTGAATTGCATCAGGAAAAGTATCAAGATGAATCTGGTATTTCTATCAATTTACTGTTATTTTTCTTATGTTATGAGATATTCTCTTTTAATTTGCTATCATTTATATATACTTTCTTTACAAATATTTCTTTATACATATCATTTCTGAGTGTATAGAAATATTCATCTCTCATAGTACGTGCAAATGATATATAAAATGATGAATACAATGTGCTATTATAACTCTGTTTAATTTCTTAAACAGAGTTATCATTATTTGATACTACATATTTCAATTAAATTATAATACATTTTCATGGTTATTGGTTTGATTGAAACAATCTTAAAGTTGTATTCATATTTGACACCCGGGTTAGTTTTAGAATTATTTATAAGTTATAGATTAAATTAGATAGATTATTTCAGTCATTTAGTTTCATTATCCACTCACACAATCATTCCATCACAAATCCATTAGTTATTAGGAAACTGGTCCTATAAATCCAGTCAGAGCCACCACACCAAATGGAAAAGGAGCTGTCCTAAGGTCTCGACCGAGTGGTTTTTCCCCAATGTTTGAAGCAGCGATTTTCGAGGCTTCAACACCTTTTTTAAAAATTTATCTTTCTAATGAAATATTGTAGCTCTTTGAGATTTCTTGGGTGACTGATTTGCAATATTCCCTCAATCCTATTTGGGTCAATCTTGATCCCTTCTTCAGATATGATGTGGCCTATAAGCTTTCCTTCTTGAAGGCCAAATAAGGATTTCTTGGGATTTAAAGACAGACTGTACTTTCTAAATTTCTCAAAGACCTTTCTCAAATGAGCTATATGTTCTTCATCTGTTTTTGAATAGACAGTGATATCATCAAGATATACCACATTGAATAAACCTATTTCTTCTAAGAAATCAATATCCGTTGCTCTTTGAAAAGTGGCTCCAACATTCATTAATCCAAAAGGCATTTTTACATACATAAAGGTGCCACAAGGTGTAGTGAAATCTGTTTTGTGTTGATCATCTGGATGCACTAGTACCTGATTGTACCATGAAAAACCATCTAGCAAAGATATCCTTCTGGAGCCTACTACCCTTTTCAATATGTGGTCCATCTTTGGTGAAGGGTAGTTGTCCTTCAGGGATGCCTTATTTAGATTTCTGAACTCAATGCAGAGTCTAATCTCCTTTGTCTTCTTCCTCACAGGTACACGGTTTGAAACCCATTCTGAGTACATGAGTGGGACTATTATCCCAACATCATACATTTTATTTATCTCTTTCTCAACCAGTGGGATTTGGACAGGATTTATTCTGTGCAGCTTCTGTTTAAAGGGTTTCTGGCCTTCCTTGAGTGGGATTTGGTGCTAGATGATATTAATATCATAGGACTTCAAGTCTTCATATCTCCAAGAAAACACATCAATAAATTCATTGAATAACTCAATATATTTCTACTTTATAGGCGTTGGCAGTGTTTTTGATAGTTTTACCATCTTGGGCTCTTGCTCACTGCCTAGATTTCACTCCTCTACATTTGCTTCAGTGGATTCCATTTTTGGCTTTTTAGCAACATCATTGAAATCAAAAAGTTCTTCTAGAGGGAAAAGTCTTCTTGGCAGGGTATTATCTCTAAATTGCGGCACTTCAAACTCTTCTTTTTCAGGATCTTCACACATTTTTGTCCTATGTGGGCCTTTATTTTCTAACAGATTTATATCAGCATCATGTGGGGGCTCCTCCCTGCATGTTTGTTCCTCAATAGGGCAATCCTCCTCATGATATAATTCTGATTTTGGAATTTCAAACTCATTTTTGGATTGCAGGATGTCTTAAATCTGTTGGTAATCTTAAAAAACTTGCCAATATTTCATATTATCATGGATTGTTGGTCTATATTTAACCTTTACTATATATTGTTTGTTAGCATGAGGTAGTTGACGAGTGTTGGCAGCAAATGCTAGTCCATTGGTAAGGATATGTTGATTTCTTGGGATAGAGGCAAGGTCATATTCTTTGAACTTTTTTAGGAGATCAAGGGAAACATTCTTGTATTCTCTTAATCTAGGACACTTAGCTTAATATTCTCCCTTAATTTTCCTAATAAATAGCTCAGAATCCCCATGGACAGAGATCCTTTTGGCCTCTAATTTCCTTAGTAATTGTAACTCTAGAAGGAGTGCCTCATATGCTATATTATTTGTGCACTGAAAATTCAATTTTTAAGAGTGACCCTCTGCATGGTTATTATTAGTGTTGTGTACCCAAACACCTGCTCCTAATCCAGTCTTGCCACAAGAACCATCAAAACTCATGCTCCAAAGAGGTTCAGGTTCAGGTTTTTGTTTTTCATTTTCTATTTGGTATGACTGTTCTTCCTTTTCTTTTTCATTTTCATATGTTTGTTCATTTACTGCTATTTTTTCATTAATGTTTTCATCATTGTAAAGGATAAATGAATCAAGGTTGGAGTGGAAAAAGTAGAGAGGGGAGTTATCAGTCTTTTATTGACTTCTTACCATGTATTTCATATGAGTTTCCCTATACAATCTTCTTGGTTTACTAAAGACTAGTATGGTAGCATAGGTCATATCCAGTTGGAGGGTGCCTTGAAGCTTGGCTCCCCATGAGCGTGATCGAAGCATGCCATATTTAGGGGGAATGTGAGCTACTACAATATCCGTTACTAGACTTTTGGCTGGTATTTGTGCTAAAGTAATAGAGAGATATTTTATTAGGCCTAGACATTTAACTCTACTGAAGTCAAAAGAGTACAAATCCTTGTATGGTTTAGTTATCTCAAGGCCTAGTTTCTCCATAATTACCTTTGGAATGAGGTTATGAGATGCTCCTGAATCTAACATAGCGTTATGGAGGATTTTATCATGGATATTCAAACTGACATAAAATGGGGGAACACATCCCTCTTGGAATTTACCTTCTACTTTAGGTCCAAACAAAAGGTCAAGTTTGTCATCATTCAAGTTTACAATATCAATATTTTCTCCTATGTTTAGTGCCTTCAAAAATTGGGATCTATATACATCTTGGCCTACTAATTCAGTGAGAGGTATGGAGATATTTATCTTGGCAATTTCATTCTCAATACTAAATGGTGTTTGTGGTTTTGGCAGATTCAAATAAGTTTTATCAGACATTGTTTTTGCAGCAACTTTAGATTGTTGATTTGCACTAGGGATATCAGCTAGATTAGTTTTGTTAGGGCTAATATTAGATTTACTAGTGCTTCTTTCTAGACTAATTTTTGTTTTTATTTTTATCAGAATCTTTAGCCATTTTATTTGAAATTTTTGCTGTCTTTTTAGGATCAGTTTCAGGGGCCTTTTTAGCAGAATTTTCAGAATTATTTCTCTTGGGAATATCTTGGGCTTTCTTGCTCCTGAGGTTATATTGTCTATGTACCTCCATGATGGAATTTTCGAATCCTTTTTTATAGTCCTCGTATTCTTGGCATTCTTCTTCAATTTGAGTTGAGGCAAATATGCCTTGCTCTTCCTCAGTGGGGAAAACAATTTCCTCATCATTAACTCCCATTAGATTAATTTGAATTTCTTCTGGCTCTTAAATCACCCCTTCATCCTCATCAGAATAATTTTCTTGGAAAGGAGGCCTAATTTGCTGGTCAAGTCCACTCCGTTCCCTCTGTCTTATCTGCGGGGGGTTTCTCCTAAATTTTTGGTTTTGGTTCTGGTTTCTATTCTGAGGAGATGCTGGGTTTTCTCTGGGGAAATTCCTCTCATTTATGTTGGTTCTCTCCATATTCCTCTCCATGGTTCTAACAAGTTTATCAATATTAGTATCATATGTGGATGCTACAGCCTCCTCCCTATATGTGACTCTCTTTTGATTTTTCATTCTAGCCCTCTTGGAAATTAGATTTTCTTTTAAACATACTGCACTCCTCTGCATGTCTTCTAATGTGGGAGGGTCTCTTTCTCTTAGTTGATAAGCCATCTCTGGGTCAAAATCATCTGGAAATTTCATTAGGGCTAGACCTTGTGGGGGTTTCATGTGAGGAGGGAGGGTATTATATACACTGTTGAACCTAGTGCAATAATCTTGGACACTCTCTCCAATGTTTTTCTTGATGTTTTCATATTCTGACAATATCTGGAGAGGATTTTTCTTGACTTCCCATTTATTCAGGAACAGTTGATGAAAAGCAGGGAGTTCATGTATACTATTAGGGGTTAGGCCTTTAAACCACTTTCTTGCTTCTCCCCCTAGGCTTTGGGCAAACATTCTTATCTTAATAGTTTCATCATCTATCTCTTGCCTATCAAAATAGTCATTCATCATATCCACATGTTTTTGGGCAGTTGTAGAACTACCTTCATCAAATAGAGGAATTTTGAACTGATAGTCCTGTGGTAGAGGAAATAAAGGAAATGGTAGGACTAATGGGGCATACTAGGCTACCATGGTTGGTGGTTGGGGAACCAAAGGGAGGTTAACAAGTGGGGGGTTAATAAAAGGGGGTGGAGGGTTGAATGGAGGAAGGTGAACAGTAGGCATATGAATGGGGGTAGAGACTTCTATATTAGGACTCTGTTGTAAGATGGATGGGTCTAAAACTATCTTGGTCATCCAGTTATGGGATCTAGTCCTGAAAAAGCTTTGTTCCAAGTTTGAGTCAAATTGGATATCCTGCAAGTTTTTAAGGTTTTCAGGCAGGGAATTGGCCTTTTGGATAAGCTTGATAATAGTTGAATTCTCATATCTAGGAGTTTTTCTAAGGATTTTCTTTGGATTGTCAACTATTGTAGGAGGGTTTGGGTCAGGATGGGATTTGGTATAGATTCTTCGAGAAGCCAGAATTTAGACCCAAGTTGTAGAGAGGTTGAAAGTTTTATAATAGCTAAAAAAAACCAATCTGTAAAAAAAAATACTTTATTCACACAGTATTTTGAGTGGGTTTTTATTTGAGTTTTGATAATATTAGGTTTTCTCAATGAGTCCCCAGTATGGTTGCCATTATGTTAGCTCCTTGTAATTTGTAACATTGGCAAGAAAAAATAGCAGAGAACCACATCAAGCTGCTTTGGAGTCCAGGACCTAGCCTTCCTGGGCTCAGAGAGGGCTCTCTCTGTTTTTGTGATCTAACTGATTTAGCTTTATGATTATATTCTTCTGATTTTAGGCTAGTTATAAAGCTTGGGGTTGCTTGTTTTGATTTCTTGTTTGGTTGGATAGATAGAATGTGGGAATTTTTAATCCATTCGGCTATTGAGTCATAAAAGATCTGAGTTTTGCATTAAATTTTCAAGGGTTTTCACAAGGAAAGCTAACTATATCAAATGGATCTATGTGGCAATATGGATATGAGATGATAGTGAGTTCAGTAAAGCTAAAGAGAATAAAGTCTCTGAATTCTTTAACTATACTTCAACATAAGTGCATAGAAGACAGTCTCTGAATTTTGCATTCAGGTCTTTATAGGAAAACATTCAAGATAACAATTTAGTGGAGGTAAAGAGTCGTTAAGAATTCTTTAAATCAACTTCATTAAAAGACCTCAAGATAATAGTTTCAGAGAAACTAAAGAGAAGTTAAGAATTATTTAGCTAGACTTCAAAAGGAAACCTTAAGATAACAACTAGGTGAAACTAAAGAGAAATTAAGAATTCTTTAGTTAAAATTTGCAGAGGAAAACATTAAGATAACAGTAACAGACATAATTAAGGTGCTCATGCAACATATCTTAATCTAAAATTTCTATTTTTTCTATCAGGGATATTTGATGTACAGTATGAAAAAACAAAGGAGAAACATTAACAAAAGAGGGATAACATCACCATTAACATAGCTCAAGGGTCCTGTGAAAGTGCTTGTATTACTGATGTCCAGCTCAAAAAAGTTACAATGCTCCAATGTAATAATCTTTGCAACTCAGAGTCTAAGCAAAAACCAACCCAGCAACCAACACTGATAATGAAAATACATGTAGTATTTAACTGCAATTGGGAAGGTTGCCCTAATCTAGGGTGGCATGTTTGCATTTACTACAAAGTAAATGAAGTTTTGACAATAGAGACCATGCAAAGCCCAAGCCAAAAATATCACTGACAGACCTACTGTAACAATAAATTTAGAATTAACTATTGAGCTAACTTTTAAAATATCTTTGACTAACATGCCAATCACATTAAATTTTACAATAACTTCTTCATTTTCTTCTAAAATATCTCTAACTGAAATATTAACTGTGGTAGCTCATATTAAATCAAAATTGACTTGGAGGTGGCTAACATCTAGCTTTGTCTTCCTTCACTGATTCGCTCTTTGATTTGTCTTTTAAATATTTAACTATCTTTATTTGTTCATCTCTTTACTCCTTTCGTTGTCTTTTTCCTTAACTCTGTTTTTCATCTTTAACCCGTCTGCTCCTTTACCCTGACTGTTCTATTTAATTATTTTGCCTTTACTATCTTTTAAATTGAATAAGCCTAGTAGCTGCTGAAATGAATGTATAATCACTGATAATCATTATTGCCTCCCTTTCTGTTCCATTGCTACTTTCATTTATAATTTTGCCCATACTCCTCTGCGGTATAAAACCTTTTAAACCGAAATCATGAGATTCAGGTTTAAACAAGTCTTTGTGAACTAGAATCGTGAATGGTTTATCGCATCCTCTGATGCATAGATCACCTGCAAAAATAAAAACAATCATTAATTTAAAACACAGGGCTTTTGCAGGGAAATGATATAGCTTGAAGGCAGTAGGGAAATCTGTGGACACAGTTCGGATAGAAGGTTTTTCAATTTCTGCATCCAACAATGGCTTCTAGGTCCTTTAGAAACGTCGCAGGGTTTGTCACAATAGTTTGAGAGCTCATCACAATAGCACCGAGTTTCAACATTTTTTAAATGGTAAGTGGTTTTGCCTTTAGGGCACAGAGGCAGTTTCTGGTTTATTGCACGGTGCATAGGTGGTTGGGTGGTTTAGTTTGGAGGGTTGCAATAAAATGTTGGGATGACGCATGGAGGATGGGAGGGGTTGCGAAACCGCCCATTTTGCAACCCTTCGAAGGTTTTAATCGTCGGGCGGTTGGGGTTGCGATATGGAGCGAGGGCCATCAGATTAGGTGATGAGGGATTGGACAATGGTCAAGCATGGATCAAACATGGGTTGAGATGATATGGTGGGGTTAGGGTTTTAAATAAAGTAGCGGGTTAAATAATAATGCGAGGCCTAGGGAAAACATTAAAGCGGGGGTGTTTAATATAACAAAACGGGGTTTGGGCCAAAGTTATATTAAAGTGGGGGGGGCGGGGGGGGGGGGGGGGTAATGTTTTTCAAAGCAGGGGCTTAAATAGAAATATGAGTCGGGTTTTTTAATAAAACGGGGTCAGGGAAATAGACATAGTTTATTTAAAGTGGGACCCGATAGACTAAATTTATTTAAAAACAATGTAAAAATGGGTTTTTACATTTTTTTTAATAAAAAGGGAAAGGGGAATGAGTAAAGGGGAAGGGTTTTCAATGAGGGGAATAGGGTTGAAGAAAGAGATCTCAGAGCATGAGAATGTCAGAAAAGGAAAAATGAAATAATGAAGGCAATGAGATTTGGTTCTCATCATACTCAATCAGAAAAATTTTCCTCTTTCAACTGAATCAAATGGTAGATGGACCTGTTTAACCTCTTCATTTTTTCTTCAAAAGTGAACTACCTCATTGCTAACCTTATAGCTTCCAAAGGCTAAGATTTTACTGATGAGATCTTTTATTTCTCTACCTAACTACTGATCTACCAAGATTAAACAGTTTGGCCAAATCATTTTTCACTAATTTTCATCATAAAATTTAAAACATGAATGAATCAAGATTAAGCAGTTTTATCGTCATGATTGTGGAATTTTGGACAAGTTGCAAAAAATATTATTAGCAAAAGTAAACTAAACTCAAGGTAGTGGCATTTAGATGTGCAACACATTCAGGATCTATTCTTATCTCTTTTGTGGGGTTTATTCTTTATCTTTTTCTTTCTTTTGGTCCTTCAATTTATTTTTTTAGGACAAGCCCTCTTCTCATTGTTTAATATGGAAAAACCTTTTCCGAAAGCAAAGGTATGTGCCATATTACAAGATTTAATAAATAGTCAATTAAAAATTATGATTCCTATTATTATAGGGCCCTAACAGTATCTTCTCCTTGAGCATGCGCTTCCAAAAAGAAATTTTCAGCTTCGGATGGGGCGCAGAAACGGACAAAGTCCCTAGGAGTGCGTGTTATTGGAGGGAGAATTTATGATTCTAAACATGGCAAGACTTGCCACCAGGTGTGTGTGGGAATATATATCTCTCTCTCTTGACATGCATTCCTCATTTTATGCTTTCACGACGATTTTTAATTTCGATCACATCACTTGAGACTGTAGCAGTGCTAGTAAAAGACTTTGGAATTCATGGCGTCTTGCAAGAATGTTGTTGGCAAGAAATTGTGCACGCAAAATTTTTTCCCTAAGTGTTTGCTTAATAGGTTGGTTTACTATACCACCTGCTTCGTAGTGGTTTAAATCCATAAACATGTCCATTACAATGTTATTTCTTAGTTTTTGTCCTCCCACGCACATAGGTGCAATTCAGAAAGATAATTTCGACTTTTTTTTCCTGAACAAGCTTGTCAATATTTTTTTATTGCACCTGTGTGCTTTCCTATCTCTTTCACTCTCTCTCTCTCTCTCTATATATATATATACTCTTAATAGGGATAAAATGTTGAAATTATTATTTAAGGCTTCATTAATCTACTCAAATTCATAGTAATTTCATGCACGCTCATAATTTGACATATATGGAGAAAAAGTTGAAGAGGCTGCTAAATCCGAGTGGAAGTGTCCAAAGTGCAGAAGTATTTGCAATTGCAGTATTTGCATGTAAACTTGAATATAAAACTTCACCTAGGAAAAAACATACTAATTGTTATGTTTCTTTTTATAACTCAAAATTTCAATCAGGTTTTGATAGGAAACATTGTTTGAGATTTCCAGAAATAAATTTGTTGAATCCATTATTGCATGAAAAATCAAGGTTGTGCTCCTACTAGAATGCTTGTCCATGCACCTAAGGGTACAAGCTTTGCTTCTATTGCAAGGGTATGTCAATGATAGTGTGGAAGAATTATTCAAAACATCAACTGTGTTTTAAATTATCTCTCCTCCGCGCAGTGTGAACCTAAATAATTTCTTTCAAGCAACGTGTCTTCGCCTGGTTTCTACTTTTATATGGTTTATCGGATTCTAATTTTCTATGTGTTATGTTCTAGAATGTTGGAGGTTTATTTTTTAACTGTGACAAAACTTGATCTTGAAACCCTGCACTATCAGACCATAAAATGTAGAAAGAGAAAGATCACCAACTATAGTGCCCAGACTTCATAACACTGCAAGAAAGAAAGAAATTGTGTATCATATCTAGAGGAGTGCCCAAACCTCATGACTCTACAAGAAAGAAGGTTCCACTTACTTTTTCACTGGCTTAATTGTGGAATATAGATCACTGTTTCATAGTTTGGCTATGCTGTTCTTGTTGGAATGAAAAACTATGATATTGGTACTTCAATGAAAAACTATGATATTGGTACTTCCCTATTTTGGAGGGAAGGAAACATGTTCAATATAGACTTTGGTTAAGGAAATAGGTCCATAAGTAAAAATCTTGTTATATGTCTATATGTAACAAATTGGAAATTTTATCATATTTGAGAAGTTCTAAAACTTGTTAACGAAATATATTGAATATTTATTTAATATTCATAATAATCATCACTAGGAATTATATTTAAGCCCAACTTCACCAACTTAAAATTAAAATCAAATCCCTTCATCCCCAGATGAAAGTCATAGGGACTTTTATGCCTTGGCTATTAATCTTAACAGAGTGTTACTCCTTGCTTGTTAATGTCAGCGAAATCATAAATTGAATATGGAAAGGAGCCAAATTCTGCTTTTCATCTCTTAACCAAAAGAAAAATGAGTTATGATGGTTTGGAATGACGATAAGATCGAATGTTTGCATCTTGCAATGGCAGAAAATGACAACACTTGTGACCGCGGGCTAAAATTTCAAGTATATATGCCTGGCCTTTATGCTCTATCAACCTATATTCTAAGAAAACATAAAGGGTAAATGTGCCAAATATGGAGAAAAAGTTGAAGAGGCTGCTAAATCTAAGGAGTGGAAATGTCAAAAGTGCAGAAGTATCTGCAATTGCAGTATTTGCATGTAAAATTGAATATAGAAATGCACCTAGGCAAAAACATGCTGATCGTTATGCTGGTTTTTATAACTCAAATTTTAAATCAGGTTTAGATAGGAAACATTGTCTGAGATTTCCAGAAATAAAGATGTTGAATTCATTATTGCAAAAAAAAGCAAGGTTGTGCTCCTACTAGAATTATTGTCCATGCAGGTAAGGCTACAGGCTTTGCCTCTGTTACTGATTTACTCAAGTGTCAAGGTCTTTCTGAAGTAAATTGCAGCACATGAAAATCCTTGAGTTTTTCCTCAAGGGAAGGTAATACAGTTGATTGTAGGCATAGAATTTTCATCAAATGATGTTGGATCAACATTGCAGTTTCTGGAATTTTTCTCAGCATTTGAACAAGTAGGTACTTTCTTATCCAAAATGTGTTTTAAGTTCATATCTATGGTTCAAACTGAAAATTTTGCACCATGGATATTTTGGCATCATTAATTTCTCACCTATAACCTTTATTGATGCTTTTTGTTGTTGTTCCTTCCCCTTAGCTTCCAAGGATTCAATATAGTCATACAATATCTGTTGGTCTTCATGTATCTCCAAGGTATTTGTCGAAGAGAATTTAGTTCTTTGTCTTTTTGCCACATTGTCAAATGCTTTCTCCTTTTCTTTTCATCTTGGGTTTGTCTTTCCATGGCCCTTGTGACCCTTCTACTATACGTGATGGGTTATTTTCTTGGTGCTTGTGTTGGTTGAGATTGAGGTGGAGGTATCTCAACTATTTCCTCTTCCTCCCTTGGGGCTTATTTCTCCATTATTTGTTTTTCCTCACAAATATTTTCAACAAATTGATTATCTTTGAGAATCTGATCCCCAAGTCTGCTCATACTTATCTAGTTCCCATTCTATGATTAACTTGATGAGGCCATGGTGATATAACCTTATCTTCTCATTTCTGGGGTGCTTCTAAATTAGCTTTGCGATTTTGGTGAATCAGATCGATGGCACATTTAACATTTTGTCTCCCTTCAAATGTTGCAATATTGTGATGTGGTATAAGTAAATGAGGTTTAATCTTCCCTCAAAATTTGCATCCGAACCAAGAAGGTTAATTCATCTCAAGGATGTTTTCACCAGGTGTTAGCCATGCCTCTAATTATCCTACCATTTTAAACTCTTGTTTGCAATTCATACAAAATTTCATCCAATACATCCAAAGGGTCAAAACTGAGACTTACACCACTAGAGCTTTTTGGGCACCATACCTGCTGAAATCTTCTATTCTCAGTGCCTTCTATAGATACTTGAATTCTCGATGCGTTTTGATGGAAAATTTCAGCAACACAACTCTGATGCCATGTTAAAATTTCATCTTGTGATAGTGGATCTGCACTCATAGAACTTCAGCTCTACAACTGAATCTGAAACCTTTTGAAACATCTATCAAAACTTTAGATTTGCAAACATCAAAATGTTGTATTGAAGATTCAAGAGTGTAGAAATTGCATGGAAAAACGTTAGATCTTTCCAGTAACAAACATGAATAATTCTAAGGAAAGATAGATTTGGAAAATTTATTCAACATGCTATAGTGGCAATCAACATAAAATATAAAGTAGATCTATGAAGAAACCAGATTAGCTCACTACCATCCCAACAATGAATACAGATAAATCAGATGTGAAAAAATTAGATCAACACACAGAATATCTACTAGCAAACATATCTTTCTATTAAAGGATAAAAGAAGATTAATAAACCAAAATCAACTTCTCCCAATCATACAAAGCAAAATCAACTAACTTCTAACAAATCCATGAAGGGAAGCACTATTACTAGCAACCACATCTCTCACATACCAACTATTACTGTATAATGTAATATGCTTCTCCTTATTTTTTATAAATTAAGAGGGGATTTTATAATAGAAGCCTCTAGAATTGAGCACTCCACATGACCAAGTTAGACACATAACCTAAGGGAGTGATCCCTCCAATAGAATCTTCCCCAACTAGAGCACCTCGCATGTGCTAAGGATAGGTGCTTACCTGACAGCTCGTGCTAAGCATGCTTCTCTAGTAACTAACTCATGTAGTTCCCCTTGAATGTGCCAATGTCATCATGTAAGAACATGCCCACATGTGCCAACTCACTAACTCCACATATTTTTACGCAACACCACGTGTTTTTATGTAAAAGATTAAGGAGTGTACCCTCATAGTCCTAAATAATTCAAAATGGTAGAAATAAATGAAAAGAGTCTATGATACAACTTTCCTCCATGAGACTTTCTCCTATTGATGGTTCCCTCTCATAGCAAGAGCCAAACATTGCTTGAGAAATAAGGAAAGTAACAACCCTAGACATATTGGCACTTTATGAGAGAAGCCAATGTACATAGACACTAGGTATATAATGAGTCTAAAAAATAATGGATTTATTTTTAGGGTTTCAGTCTTTGTTTTTTTTGTTTTTATTGTGGATTTAAAGAAATATTTTAGGATAGCTTCAATTTTCTATTTTTTTTCATAAATAGGGGTATTAATGATGGCATTTATTTGAGAAACATGGAGGTTTTTCCCAAAAGCTGGAAACACGTTCCAAATATGATGCTTTTGATGGGGTTTTTGTTTAAGATGTTTCACATAGTAGCCACTTTTTGACATCATGTTATCTATAATGTAGCTTTTGAGCACAACTTTTGACCTAGAAAAAATAGATACCTCTTTATTTAGGGAAAGCCATCAACTGAGATAAATCTGAAGCAAAATGAACCTAAAATCCATTCATTATCTAGATTAAAGAGAGATACCTTTCCTAAATAAGTTCCTTTCAGCCCATGGGAGTGTGGTTGGACAACAAATTAGATGGTAATCAAACTTGTATTAATGTTGAGACCTTGGTCAAGCATCCCCCTTCCCCTCAAGTGGTGTGGATAATGCAAAGGCTAGTCCTAGGTGATTTTGATGGCACAAAAGTGTCTCAAAAATTCCACTCATAGCAGGTTTTCTTAGCTAGAGGACCTTTGCTAGCATCTTTCCAAAACAAGTTCCCTGTATCTTTCAGTTGGCCTATTCGATGGCTCTTCCTTGTCTATCACTTGCCTTCTTAACATGGAGTCCATTATCTATGGAGTCTATCTATTGACTTGATATTTAGTTATCAATTTTCTGATTATTGGGGGTTTAGGTATTGTTATGAATCTATTATTTTGTTTCACATTGACTTATATCTTTGCTAGATTTTCTACTTGTTGATATAAAAAAATTTAGTATTTTGGATTTTTTTTCTCTTATGTCATTTTCTTCCGACCATCTTAAATTTGACATTGAATTCCGAGCTTATTTACATGATTGAAAATTTTAAAGTCGATATTGAAAGTGTAGGTACATGATTAGGAATAAGGAATTTCAATGTTTAATGAAATGCATGGTGTTATAGTAATTCTTCACTTGTTAATATTCCAAGAGTGCATAATTTTGATTTCAAAATTGAATGTTGTAACTTCAATTACATTGAGTTTGAGAGTAAATAGTTAAAGTGTAATTATGGAATCACAATTTCTAGTGTTTGAAAAAATCCATGTCCTGTGCAGTAAGCTTCATAAATATGACCATATATCTTATGAGTATTTTATTTTCCTTTTAGGATATCTTGAATGGTTTTGAATTTGCTAGAGGTCCTTCCACTTCAAAATGGGGTTCTGTCCGTGCAACAATGGGACATCCTGATCCTTTCAATTTTAAATATGTTGCCATTGGAAATGATGATTGTGGAAAAAAATATTACCGAGGTGTATATATGTCATATGTACTATCTGCGGGTAGTATATAATTCTATCAACATTCTTCCTGATAAGGGATTACAGGTTTTGGTTTAGGAGCTACTAGATATGTAAGAGACTTGAGGTTTTCTAGACCTTATAGGATGTTGGTGTATGTGGCAATTGTGGAATACTTGGAGGCTTTTGGGAAATTGCAGAAAGGAGATGTGGGTGTGTCCTGGAATAGAAGGGATGTGGCAATGAACACAGTTATGTTGTCCCTGAGGCTTGCCAGGGGTATGGATATTCAAATGTTTTCGACTGTGTTAGGGTAGTCCCTCTGCATGTCTTTATGTAGCAGATTGAAGCCATTTGTAGGGAGTGGGAATTTGATCGTTTTGGATGAGGAGAGAAGGCCTTGAGTCACCTGAAATATTTGATTATCTTTGTAGTGGTAGTGTTCAGGAAAATTTTTTTCCTTAGAAATTTTCGCAGAGGAATATTACAGAGGTGGATAATGATCTATTGTGTAGGTATAGGCAATATGATCTGGATGAAGTTGAAGAATCTTTTGTTAATAGTGAAAATCAGATTTCGTTTATAAGACTAAGTGACCCAGAAGTGTTATTCCTTTTTTCAATCGAGCTAATTTAAACTGCACTTTTAGTTATTTCTTCTTGATAGTGGTGGATAGGAACAAGTCTTTTTTGCAAATGAACTTTGAAAAGGAGGATGGTGAGTTTCTCTATAGAAATGGGAAGAATGATACGGATGAAGTTGAATAATATTTAGTTTCTTTATTGTATATTAGGAACACATTTATAATATTAAGCGACCCATTTTTAGCTCTCGCTCTTTGATAGGTGATTTTTTAAGTCCCATTTACTCCCTTTCAAAGACTTGCTTCTCATGATTTGTGATAAATCTTTGTTTGGAGGCCAATTTGTTTGCAATAGGCCATTGCTTTTCTTTAGATTTGTGCTATATTCATATTCATTATAGTTGAAATTTTTGACGTAATCTTCACATTTGGCCTTAGGGAATATTATTTGTATATTTTATACTATATTTCTAGTTTTGGTTAAGGTTAATGTAGTAAGCTCAATGTAGGTCCATAACCAAATTCTTACTGGAGATACCTCAATAGCGGCAGAAGTAAGCTTAAGATGATCATCCACTTTAGGAAGGAGCTCAATTTTAACTTATTTCATGATGCCAATAGTTGATAAATGATAAACGAAGATCGACGACCTCCCAAGTGATCTAGGCTAGGATGCAAGACAACTGAGACAGTTGTCTTGCATCCTAGCTTGCTTGGGAGGTCGTACATATTCCTTTCTCCTTTATCAACTACTGTTATCATGCCAAAAGCCAATTGTGAGTTCCTTCTTAAAGTGGATGATCATCTTAGGGTTACTAATTCTACCCCCCAAAAAACTTTCTAGGAGGCGCGTTGCAATTTTGACAGTTGTTTCCGTTGCAATTCCAACGGATGTTTTCGTCGCTGGTATGACCCAAACGTTGCTAAGACTGGTGTCGAACTAGCGACGGATAAGGTGGCACTACCGACGGTTTTTTCTGTCACTGATATGTCCCAACTGTCACAACAATATTATGCCAGTTGTCGGAATAACGACGACTATCGTGGCACTTCCGACCGTTGTTTCCATCGCTAGAAAACTAATAAAGCCGGACGTGTGACGACATGTCGTCGGTATTGTGACACATCCTGGGAAGCCATCGATGTCGTAATACCGACATCTTTACATGATCTCAGAATAGCGACAATAAACAGCGCGATTGTAAGATTGACTAAATGAAGACACATGTCGTGTCTAGTGTTGCTCTACCGACAATTATTAGAAGCGTCGCATATGCGATGGTACAGGAAACGACGTTTTTCCCAACTTCAAAGTGTCGCTCTTGGGATGCCTATGTGTTGCAATAGAGACATTTTTTCCATTAGAAATTGGGCCAAATATGCTAGTGTTAGTGTATTAACACCATTTTCTGAAAAAGGTTTATAAATTCATCGTTGCAGATGATATGCTTTTTTTGTCGTTAATGAGAAGTATCATGGCATTTTCTTTCATGTTTTTATCATTTCAATGGTTGGTACATTGTAAGTAAGTTTTGATTCCTTGTTTTTCTCCATTAAGGTAGATTGGGCTTCTGGACTTTATGCTCACTTTTATATCCATGTTTTCCAATTATGCGCTAGAACTATGAATGGTTGTGAGTTAAAGACAATGGTTATCAAGAAACAGTGTGAGATTTAAAAATGCTGCTCCATTAATTGGAAAATCTCCTATTACAGTTTATGAGATTGGTGTCACTATGTATAGTTTACAATTGACCAATCTCAAAATTGACCAATGCTATTTTAATGTACTATGGATGCCATCTTTATTTAATGCACTTTAAACGTGTTCATATTAGTAGATTTTCCTTGTTGGTTATTTTTTTCTTATCATCTTTACTTTTACCACTCTAATCCTATTCTCTATGGATCTTTTTTTATTCCCCTAGATCTATTCTATAAAGGTTGACGTGGGATGAAGTGTTTTTTTGTAATGTGTAGCTTTTTTTGCTTTGAGGTGCTTGTCTTCACACCCCTTTTCTAGTTGAAGTAATTGTGGGAGGACATATTTATCATTGAGAGGTAGAGTGTGCTTTCCTTGTATCCATACATTTACATATTTGGATAGTCATGTTTGGTGTGGATTTGGAAGTGTCTCAATTCCCCTTGGATATCTTGTTGGTGTAACATATATTAGTCAAACTTTGTACTTAATTTTTTAACATATGTTTAGTGGTTACATTTTAGGATCATTATTACTGATTTTTGTATTTTGATATCTTTAATTAATTAATAACAAGACCCACTCCCAATTATTTTTATAAACCCCATATCTAGAGGATTCAAACATGTAGCCTATTATTCATAATTTCATCATATATACTCATTGTTTTTGGCTTTTTGGCATGCAAATCAATCTTTTATAGGAAGATTTTTATGCCATCACAACATATTTACATGATTCACAAGGTGAGAAAACAATCTTTGGTGTAATTGAGGATTTTGGATTTGATAACTGTAGGTAATTTATAGGCTATATATTTCTTTAAAGTTTCATTTCTAATTGAGTATTTAATTGAACATATTGAGTATCTTATACATGAATTTCTTTCCCTCCACCCACTTTTTATAACTTCCATAAACATTAGGTACAAAATTCGATCATATTTTGTTTGTTTAGTAAAATATTTTCTAAGGCTTTACAAAGTTTTATAATTTATCGAAAGTGGTAGAATTTACAATTTATAAAGTTTCAAGATCTATTTTTTTTTTTAAGTCTAATTCTTTAAAGGGTGCTAGCTCAATGGAAAAACACATGCTTTACAATCAGAATGTTAATGGTTTGATTCCATCGTGTCTTGATATTTATATGGAATGGATACGATAAATTTTTAGTGACAAACTCTTTTGATCATCCCCAATGAGCTGACGGTGACATTTTTCGACCCTCACCAAAATATAAAATGGTGACAATAAATGAACACCACCATATATATGCATCAATAGTGATGACCATGAAAGATCCATCACCACAAATCGATTTTGTTCATATGAAATGGTCACAGTCACTATTCGTCATTATAATCATTATTCGTAATAGACTTTGAATGTCACCACAACACTTATACTTTTGGTGACGCCACATTTGGTGACGCCACATTTGGTGATGTTCACTTTTTTGGCGATGGAGGTTAAGTTCCATCACCATTTCTCATATGAAATGATGATGGTCACCATCCGTTATTATAAACCATTATTGGTGACAGACCTTGAAAGTCACCCGAACACCTATACTTTTTGTAACGCCACATTTGGCGCCGTTCAATTTTTGGTGTGGAGTCTCTTTTGATTGTCACCAATGAGCTTATAGTGACATTTTTCAACCCTCAACAATGTCCTTTTTTCTTGTAGTGTAATTGAGGATCAAACATTTGTGGTATTGTTGTAATATGTTAAATTCTTGTTTGTATTGAATCAAGTATTTGCTATAAAAGATCAATCAATGTGTTATATCTTGGAAATTACAAGTATGGTAAATATGAGAAAACTATTGGTGATCTGCATGTAAATACACAAAAAATATCAAAACTTCTCTTATTTTATCTTTTCCTTGTAATGATCACTGATGTTTTGAGTTTGAGTGATTAAGGATGACCACAGGTGTTCCCTGAAATTGGAAGTTTGGTGTTGGAATTCAGTGTGGATTTTCCATTGAAGAATTATATAGCAACTGGAATATGAAAGTTACATTCCAAAATAAACCTTTTTGGGGGGGATTACTAGTGGTGATTCCTACATATTTCGATGTTGTACATTTTTTCCAAATAATAGCTAATATATTGTACCACGAGGAACAAATTAGGAAGGGAATTGTCTTCGAAATTTATCCACTTATATTGTAGTGATCCATAAATATAAGAAAAGCATTAATAATATGATATAGAATAGTTGGCATATATTCATATGTGATAATTGACTGAAATAGTAGTTCTTATCTGAATAAATTATCATCATACTTGGGCATTCTTAACATCATCGACCTATAGCCCTGGACTTATCCACTTAGCGTTCTACATTATCCGGTTATATACATGTATACAAGGCTATCTTATTATTGTATACTCTTTACTTCATTTCATTTTATTCTAGACTTAACTTTGGCATTCTTTAGGATTTTTTTTTGCACTTCCACATTTTATAAGTAATGTACAACTTGATATTTTAGCAAGTAGCTTAGTTGGCATGATTGTGCCTAATCTTTCCTTGAATTTTGAATACTAATTTTACTAAGGTGTTATTTTATATGGTTATTTTTTATTTTCTTTGTTGATACATGTAATTTGGCCACATAGAAGCCATTATTTCCCAACTAAAGAAAACTAGTTCGAGTTTATTGCTTTTATGGGGGGAAATGTTATTGACAATATTGCTGATGTTGAGGTATATATTGTATAAATCCTTTATAGTCTACTTTAGTTTATATTCCATTGTTCATCATCTTTCATGTCTTATACTTTATATTGTATCTTCTTTCTTTTTCAGAAAATGAACTCAGTATTGATGGTAAGAAGGAGGAATTGAAGAAAGAGGAGAACAATAAAACTGAAGCAACAAATTGGAAATTAAAGAAAGGGAGAAGAGAATTGGTCTAGTGGTACCTGAAGAGTCAATATCCCGCATAAGAGACACACATAGATATTGATGGTCAAGTCTTCAACGTTGGTGAATTCACCTGCAATGCCTTGGCAACACAATGATAATCTTTTGAAGTGATGAAACAATATTTCATCTGTAAATTGTACTCCAACCAATACTAAGTTGGAAACTCATATTGTAATACTTGATATTTTATATAATATAATTTATGTCGTTGAAATTAATTATAGTTTCACTTGATATTATTTAGTATTGTGATTAACATAGGTAACTTTGTGTTTTCATATTAGATGAAGATGTACATTGTATGCCATTTTTTTTTTTTTTAAATTTAGTTGCAAAATCATACTAATTAATTTATGTTGATTAATAATGAACAAATAAAATCAATCTAAAACTAATAAATTAGTAGTTTATGTTTATTAATGAACACAAATAAAATGAATATACAACTAAATTAGTTGCATATAATAATTTTTAATGAAAGTAAATGAAATGAATATAAACTACTAAAGTAGTCATTAATATAATGAATATGAAACTACCAAAAAAAAAATGACTACTACAAATGATAAATTTGTGATTGCAAATGACGACTAAATTTTTCATATATATGACTATTAGTAGCTAATTTACAGTATCTTATAACACAACAAAAATTTAGTTATATTTTTTGCCATTAATTGGTTTCAAATGATGACTAAAATTTTCATATATATATATATATGACTATTAGTAGCTAATTTACAATATCTTATAACACGACCAAAATTTAGTTATATTTTTTTGGTAATTAATTGGTTTCAAACGATGACTAAAATTTGCATATATATGATTATTAGTAGCAAATTTACAGTATCTTATAACACGACCAAAATTTTGGTAATATTTCTTTGGTCATTAATTGGTTTTCTCGGGTGATCATTTAGTAATATATTTTATTGTATATTTGGTCATTAATTGTGACAATTAATGACTAAATCAATCACTAAATTAATGATCAAATTCATGAATAAATATACTACTAGACATAAAGTTGATACAACTAATTAATGACTAAGCTAAAAATGACTAAAAGTTGGTCGCGTTATGAGATACTGTAAATTAGCTACTATTGGTCACCGACCAAAAAATAGTCGTTTATATGCAAATTTTAGTCATTGTCTTAGTAACTAATTAGCCATTTTGTACCACTAACTATTACTTGGTCGCCGATGTGGCTCTCACGCCTCAACAGGTCGCTTCCACAAAAAAAAAAAAACAAGAACGGTGCTTTGTATAGCTCTCAAGCTCTTGTTTAATTAAAGACTGTGTCACATGAGGTTGATCCGCATGAAATCTAGTCTGGCAAAGTGAAGTATTTTCTTAATAATGGAATTTTCATTAATGCCAGTGAGATTGACTGATTGATAAATTATCAATCAAGCGTGGTTGGCACAGAGCATCTCAACGATAATTGACCAATTTCAAGCTAATTATCAAAATTTTAATCCACCTGCTATTGTTAATGGGTAGAAAATATATATTTCTTAGCCCATATTATTATTGATATGATATAGTGAAGTATAGTGAATTTTTATTATATTTAAAGATAATAATAATAATAATAATGTATTAGTCAGAGTGGTTGAGTGTGTTTGAGTGATTTTTATTTATGTAAAACTATTTTGGTGTGAAAAAAATGATGTAGAACCACAAAGAACAGACCAACTATTGCATAGACTAATGTGACATTTTGTGCTCTCAGACTATTAGTAAAAGGTAGTTTCTTAATAAGGTCAAGCTAGTGTGACCCGTCATGCTTTGCGAGCATCAATACAAGTTATTTTATACAAGGTAAAGTTGTAGAATTGTTTGTTGAAAACATTTTTGTGCCTAGAATGCTCTCTTAGATAACTAGTGAATATAGAAGAAGATCATATATTCGACATATGGTGGCATTTCCATAAGATGGTTCAGTATTGAGACTGACCCGCTGCACTCTCAGAGGTTGAGAAGCGTCAATTGTACAAAGCATGTGAACGATGGTCTGAAGCGGCTTGTCTTAAATGGATCAAGTGGCCGGAAGCTCAAAAGTGTGGTGAAGAAAGGGGCAGAAATCATGAGATTTTAGAGTGGATATGAGTGCTAGTGATGACAATATCAGAAAAATATGAAAAATATTCATTTATTATTGTAATGTGTGTTTTCTATATCTGTTACATGTAAGCATTAAGGGAGGGTGTTGGAAGTAATACTTCCATGTCATGTGAGTCATGTGTATTACAAGTTGCCAGTGAGTATTCTAAGGTGTTATTCTAGATGTGGTTGTCTCCCATGTGTATTACAAGTTGTCAGTGAGTATTCCGAGGTGTTATTCTAGATGTGGTTGTTTCCCATGTGTATGAGTTGTTGTTGCGTCATGTCCCAGTTGTAGATCCACTTTCTTAGGATATGGATTTGTGGAAGACACTGATTTACATCCTATATATGTAACTATTCTGATAAATAAAAAATGAAGCACGATTTGTGTTGTGTGAACAATCTCTTTGCTCTCTCAATTTTTCTATCAAGGCTCGCACTTTATGAAATGCAGAAATAGAACTAAAATCATTGACCCAAATATATCAATATCGTATAGAATACCACAGATAAGGATGTCTCTTTAGTACCACTAGAGCGAAAGACTCGACTGGACACACCAAAGCATACGACAAATACTCCCAAGAAGACAAAACACAATGCATCAAAATACGAGGCACAAAAACGTGAGGTTATCACCTCACCACAACCATGGTGCACAATGTACCTTTGTGTAAGGACCACGAGTTGTGAGGCGACCACCGAGAGCGGCGGGCGCGCTTTGGCGCGACAGATGCCCAACTCAGGTGACAATGCGACGATGCAGGCAAGTGTGTGATCAAATGTGCGACTGACGTAGTTAGACAAAACACGCTCCGATAGGAAACATGCAGCAATAGTGTGAGGAGTGTGCGACGTTCATATGGTGAAGTGTGACGTGATGGAAAACACAAGGATACTACGCATAGCGGTTTTTATGGGCGCGGGCGAACACGACTCGACCTAGGCACCCACATGAGCCAAACACATTTGAGTGACAATAAAAAATCACTTGGTAGCCGAGCGGTTTATAGATGTCACATTACATGAGTGAGCCGATGGGTAAACATGCATGCAGGCCGACGTGGTGGAGTGGTGGGCTGACCACATGAGTAGCATGGGAGCCCTCATAAAGGGTCCACACCATGTCTATATATATGGCGGAAGTGGAGGACATTGGAGACAATCCATCCAAGCAAGAAAAAGCACTAAGGCGAGTTGAGAGAGGAGGAAAACGGGTTCATAACGAGCAGGATTGACACTTAGGAGGTGCAGCAGGTGGGTTGTGGATCGAAGCTGCCTTTCAAGGCCAAGACAATATTTATGCGATTTAGCGAAGGTAGAGTCAAGTTGTGTAACCAGACATGTAGTGGATAGAGAAGAATATTGGTGCGACGGGGGAAGTCAGTTTTGCGGACATGTAGTGGAAGCAATGGGTGGAGTTGGGTACACCAGCAACGTCAGGTCACATCAGCGTAGTGCAGGCAGACGTGTGAATGACCTGCGGTAGTGTCGGGTCACTGTGACAGACTGCGGCAACAGTTGGAAGTTCATAACGTGATGACATAGCGACAGGAAGGTGAGGCAGACCCGTGGTAGAGTCAGGTAGGCTCAAGTCACTACCCCTAACTGTAAAAATGTCAATTTGACTTGTGTTTTCTTAAGCAAAGTCGTTCACGGTGAAAATTTGTGAACGGTTCGTTCAGGCAAGGTCGTGACTTGACCCAGAGTACGTGCAACAACACTATATGACAGAGCAAGTGTGTAAAAATATGTTTTGATGTATTGTATTAGAAGTATGCAGAATTTCACTGCATGACCGTTTTTATGAAACATAATATCAAGCACTGATATTTCGAGAGTTTCCCCTCCCTTGAATGAATGGGTGTTCTTGTGGATTTGATATTGGTGTTTATGTTATTCTGCTGCTAAATTGATAACAATGGAAGATAATTAATTAAAGTGTTTGGAGAGGCATAGTATACTTACTGATTATTCGAAAAAAGAAAGGTAAGGTAGTGCCGCACCCGCTTATAGAGTGGTTGAAATAATACCACAGGTATAGGGGCGTGACAGGTGGTATTAGAGCTTTGATCCCACACTAGATTTAAGGCTTTGATCATTGGAAGCTAAAGGTTGAAGCAAGCAGGGACAAAAAGCAGTTGCAGGTTGGAGCTGAAGCTTGGATATCTTTGGTGGATTTGTAAAGTTCGACAGGAGCATTTGTAGTGCTGAAGTTGAACCGGTTGGTACATGGTCACAACTTGTTCTCAAGCAGGACAAATGGAAAGTGTTGTGGATGAAAATCAAGTGGTTAAGGAGCCACAAGTACTTCCTCAAGAAGTCATCTTGGAGAAGATAGTTGAACATGTGGAAAAACTTGAGAAGAGGATCAATGAAATAACTATGGATTGTATGGAACATTTTGAAGAGAAAGACGACAAGATTAGGGTATTGAAAGATGAAAATGAAAAATGGAGGACCGAGTATGGTGCTATGATGGTACACTTTGAGTACATAGAGTGGAAACTTGTAAAAACATTGAATAATTTGGAAATTATTGATATGTCAAGGGATTGACTTGTAGATGAGCTTGCTAAGGTTCATGAGAAGATCAATGATATGTCGAGAGAAATGGTCTTATTGAAAAGAGCCATGGGACAAGGAACTTCTAGAGGGACTGTCCATGTGAAAGTTAAGGAACCTGAATCTATGATGGAAAAAGGAATGCAAAGACACTTGGAAATTTCTTATGGGACATGGAACAATACTTGGACCAATTAGCTATTCCTAATGAACAAGCTAAGGTGAATATTGTTTCTCAATTCCTTACTCGGGATGCGAAATTGTGGTCGAGAAGAAAACTTGACTAGATTTCACATGGTGAAGGGTCTGACATCACGACATGGGAAGAGATGAAGGATGCTTTTCAAGTTCGCTTTAGTCCACAAAATGAGACATGGGATGTGAAATCTATGATTAAATATATTAAGGAGACAGGGAGTCTCAAGAAATATCAAAGTGAGTTTCAAATCACTATCTTGGAACTACCTGACATGGCAGAGAAAGACATGGTATTTAACTTTGTTATTGGGTTAAAGTCGTGGGCATGTGATGAGGTGAGGAGGAAAAAGACAAAAAATTTCGAAGAGGCTTTGCTACAGTAGATAGGTTGATTGAGAACAATGATGAGGGGATCGAAAAGAAGAAAAAGAATCCTTTTGAGAAAACAAAGGAAGAGGCAAAAAATAAGGAAACCTCAAGATTGAACACTAAGTCGAAGATGAAGAAGCCCTTGAAGTGCTGGATTTGTGATGAGGACCACATAGAGAATTGCCCTTCTAGACTGAAGTTGGTTGCGACAGTACAAGTAGAGAAGAAGGAACCCACAGTTGGGACTATGCAGGTTTGGGGAGATGCAACAACTATTGAAGTTATCCCTAGACGTGATCCTGAGGGGAACAAGCTCGAATTTGTGAACATGAATATTGCGAAGGGCACTAGAGAGTGGTGCTACACACAACTTCATTGGAGATGAAAGTACAAGGAAAGTTGGATTGAAGTTCAAAATAGTCCAAGCTCAGTTGAAAGTAGTGAATTCACCTCCTCATTATGTAATTGGGGTTTCTGATAAAACACCAATTGGAATTGGAGATTAGCACGGGGATGTTGATTTCATGGTTGTGAGAATTGATGATTATAAAGCTATGATGGGCATGTATTTTTTCAAGCAATTTGAAGTTATGGTGGTACAACATATGAGGAATTTGTACATTTATGATGGCCGAGATGATCATCCTATTGGCATTTTGACCATAGGAGAAGATACGACCAATTGTAAACTAAAAACTATGAGTTTGGAAAACATAAAACGAGAGGAAGAAGTCTGAGGAAGATTTACAGTTGTGGAAGAAAAAATTCAGGAGCAGGCACATATTATTATGACATTGTCCAATAGCCTCTTGGAGATTTCACAAAGACTTGAGACAGTGGAAGGTGAAGATGTTGGACCACGAATTCAGGGAGAAAGCCGGGAAGCATACATGTTGAGATTCGAAGAGGAAGATCCAGATAGGTGGATTGAGTTGATAAATGAGGAAGCAGGAGAGCCTGTAGCTTCCACTTCTTCCCCCTCTTTCTAGACTAACATGGGGATGAGACTCATTGTCCTCTTCTCAGGGAAGTTAGTTCTCTAACCTTATGAGCAAGCCATGGAGTGAGATGGGAACTTGATAGCAGGATGTTTTGAAAGTCATGATGATGTAGGGAACATAAGTTCTTGTGGAGGCGATGTTTTGTTGGATTAGCTACCCAACTTGTCACCATCACGAGGGAATTCAACACATGATTTATTGCAGAGTTGTAGAGAGGTCAGAGGCATGAAGTAGATCAAGAGTGATCACATCTAGATGCTAATATGATACTTTGATGATAGCAGAGTCGGTGGCATGAAAATGGGTATGTTGGAGTCAACAACACTTTTCAACGAAAGTTGCGACAATATTTTGCGATGTAGGTTGCGACGATAGATCGTGCGAGGATGGGATGATGTTGTCAGGGATGACAATGTTTTTAAAGTGGTGGAGGATGTAAGTACCACGAGTCATGAGGTGACCACTGAGAGCGAGGAGGGTGCGACAGACGCCAAACTCGGGTGACGATGTGACGATACGGGAGAGTGTGCGATATACACACTTAGATGAAACACACTATAATAGGTAGTGGGCGTCGATAATGAGGGCATCATGCAACGTTCGTATGGAAAAGTGTGACGTGATGTCAAACATGGGCGTCCTACGCGTAGCGGCTGTGATGTGTGCGAGTGAACATGACTCGACTCGGGCGCCCGCACAAGCTAAATGCACTTGAACAACAATAAAAATCACTTGGTAGCCGAGCAGCTTATTGTGGCCGCATTACATGAGCGAGCTGGCGACTAAAAATGTGTGCATGCTGATGTGGTGGAGCGGTGGGCCGACCCCATGAGCAGCATGGGAGCCCTCATAAAGGGTCCACACCATGTCTATATATATCGTGGAGGTGGAGGATGTTGGAGACAATCCATCCATGCAACAACAAGCACTGAAGTGAGTTGAGCGAGGAGGACAACGAGCTCATAATGAGCGGGACTGACACTTAGAAAGTGTAGCAGGCAGGTTGTGGACCAAAGTTGACTTCCGAGGCTGAGAAGAGATTTCTGCGGTTTAGCGAAGGTCGAGTTGTGTTGTGTAACTAGACGTGTAGCGAATAGAGCGGAAGACGAGTGTGATAGATGGAGTCGGGTTTGCGGACGTGTAGCAGCAACGATAGGTAGAGTTGGGTATACCAACATCGTCGGTCCACAACGACATAGTGTAGGCAACCATGCAGACGACTTGAGGTAGCGTTGGGTCACAGTGATCGACTGCGGCAACAGTTGGAAGTTTGAAACACGACGACATAGTAACAGGAAGGTGCGGCAACCTTGCGGTAGAGTCGGGTAGACTTGGCTCACAACCTCAAACTGTAAAACAGTTGGGCGACTCATGTTCTGTTGGGCAGAGTCATACACGACAGAAATTTGTGAACGATGCGTTTAGGAAAGGTCACCATTTGACACGAAGTACATGCATCAGAACAATATGGCAGGGAAAGTGTGTAAAAATTTGTTTTGATGTATTGTATTAGAAGTATGTAGAATTTCACTGCATGACCATTTTTATGAAACATAATATCGGACACTCATATTTTGAGAGTTGCACCTCCCTTGAATGTATGGGTGTTCTTCTGAATTTGATATTGGTATTTATGTTATTCTGTTGCTAAATTTGATAACACTAGAAAATAATTAATTAAAATGTTTAGAGTGATGTAGTCTACTTATTGAGTATTTGAAAAAATAAAAATAAGGTAGTACTGCACCTGCTTATAGATTGGTTGAAAAACCAAGACGCAACACTTTACCACCCTAACACTACACAAACATTTATAATGAAAAGATATGAGGTTATAACCCCAAGCCCATGTACTTACTTCATGCCATGCCATGTTAGCTAGAATTTGGAGAGGTGTGAGCTTGTCATGCCTTTCAACAAAACATTCCCTACAAGCATCACACCCCATCGCACAATGAAGAAGCCACTGTTGATTTTCAAAGGCACACACAAAATATTTGGTTGGAAAAATAGGTTGGCCACTATTTATCATTTAATGGGGAGGGTACACAGATAAACATTTGGATGAGAAATACATGGAATGATTATAGATCATTTAATGCTAACAATATCGAAGTATTGTGGTGTTGGAAAGACGGTGGGGGCGAGTTATAGAAAGTAATCTTTGGTTGGGAAATACACGCAATGATTATTGATCATTTAATGTTAAAAGTATAGTAAGTATTTTCTGGTTGGAAAGATGGTGGGGGCGAAGTTTGGTTGGGAAATACACGCAACGATTATTGATCATTTAATGTTAAAAGGTATAGTAAGTATTTTCTTGTTGGAAAGATGGTGGGGGAAAAGTTATTGAAAGTAATATTTGGCTAGCAAATACACGGAACGATTATTGATCATTTAATGATAAAAGATTCTATAAGTATTTTCTGGTTAGAAAATACCCTTTGGCTGGGAAAACGATGGGAGCTAAGTTATATAAAATAGTCTTGGGCTATGAAATCGGTGGGGTGAATATTGTTCATTTAAGTTGTTAGAGTCGGTATCTTCATCCCTCCATCAGAGATCAAAATCTCTTTTGTTGCATTTCATTTTAGGTGTCTCATTCAGTTCAGTCAGCTGCATTCCATGAGGAGCATGGATCATCTGATGGAAGGGTCTTTTCTCTCATATCCCTCATGTCATGTACCTGCTGGTCAATTTCTGTTTATCAAAATAAATTTTAAAGTCATTCACAGTCATGTTTTCAGTGCAAAATTTCATCGTCATAATACTTGATCATGACTTTTCTTCAAAACTCTGTTTTGAAGAAAAATCGTCAATTTCATCCTTCGTAATAAATGTAATGTAATTTTAAAAGTTTTCTTAGTTGTGAAGTTCTTCAGGCGCAGCCCTGGTCGCCTTTGCCAAATTCCATGCCAACTATCCCTACAAAAAATAGACAAGAATTTAATCATCAGTCTAAAAAATCAAAATGGAAGCAAAAACAGAGTTATGTGAAAGTGTCAAAATTTAAACATTAGAAAGTGGGTTTTTTCTAAATAAAAAATCAAATTCTATGGCCATAAAGGATATTTTCATTGTTTCACAATTCATTTGCATGTCAAAATTCAGCAAGGAGCCAAGAGAAATCGTGGAGAAATAAGTTGGAGGGTGAAACTGTGATTTGGAGGCCGAACTGTTGGTGAATTTACAGTCGCGGTGCATTTGTTGGAGGTCTCGGCGCATAAGGCAAACGCGGCGCACAAGGCCACTCACCACTATATCAATTTGAACTTGCGCAGCGCATACACTAGGCGCGGCGCACTGGGTTATGCGCACGGCGCATTGGCCTGAAACAAAAATTTGTTGCCATCTCTCACTCAAATTGCAAACGAATCCGCCTCCTATGATTCAAGTAAGTTTGTGAGACTTTTAAATTGCTAGTAGCCAAGGTTTGGGTTTGTTTGAAAAGGATATATGAGAGTTTGAAAGTTGAAAACATACACCCTATTCTCTTGTTAAAAATTTCTCCCTTAGGGTTTGAATATGAGTTTTAAAATTTGATTTTGGTGCAAAATACTCCAAATCCATTTCCCACTTGTGGTTCCTTTCCCATCACTGTTAATATTGCTACTACATTCTATCCCCTATTCCCTTGTATCCAAAACTACTCATATCATCTCATTCCTATTTCCCTATTCATGAATCATTTCATTTCCCATCATTTTCCCTTCCCCATTTCATTTGTAAAAATGCCCAAAACCCCAAGTCTAAACAGTCAAGTGACTATCCTTACACCTCAAATTTCACTTGATTGAGTCACATTGTCCCCACTGTCCTATTTTTCCCACAGTCCCTTCCCTTTGACACATATTTGGCATTAAAACAAAAAGGCACCAAATTCTCATTTTCATCTCATACAAGCCAAACATAGACCTTGCCACACCATGGAGACAGACACTGATACATCATATGATAGAGATAGTGATTCTACCACTGAACTACATGCACTGAGAAGGCCTTGTAAAGGTGGAAAACATGTGAGAGAAGAGCCCACCTCATTGACCCAATTGCAGGCCTGCCCACTTGCCATGGCATGTTTTCGAGAGTAGTCATGCTATTAGTATTGTGAGATTATTGCTTGGATTCAGCATCATCAGGAGTTGGCTCGGTTGTTTGTGTTACATTTGCATGATGGTCAGGTAACTCTTGCTGGTGTAAATTTCACCTTGACACTGGAAACCATTTCTCAAGCAATCAGAATACCGAATGTGGGTGAACAGTGGAACAAAAGACAGTAGGTGGACAGAGTGTATTATGAACCATACATCAGGCCTAGCTATGTGAGACAGCTCAGCAGGGTATTCCCATTCCGGTTCCTAAAGGAATCCTATGCGCCTTTGATGAGACTCATTATCAGATACTTCAGTTGTGAGGGCCGGTTCTCACGCCTCTATGCCTACCACATCAGGTTATTGATGCATTTCACTAGAGTGAGGATGATGAACATACCTTATTTCATGTGCCGAAACATTGAGCGAATGACCATTCTTGTGCAAAAGAAGACTCCCGAGCAGCATTACAACAGTATTTATCACTATGCACTCATCAAGATTGTTGTTGTACATCAGCTTGGATTGCAGGGTATTGCATGGGAGGATTTCATTTCCCATGAATTTTTCACAGCTCCTTAGGTTCCTCTGGAGGTTTTCCATGATGCAGGTGAACCTTCACATCAGCCTGAAGGTCCCAAGACAGAGCCTATCAGTGTACCAGTGTATGTCACTTATCAGAGAGGCACGAGAGGATTATTTGCAGCATCCTGACGAGTACTATCTCCACTCGGGGTGGAAGGGGTCTCGTTGTCATCATCAACAGCACAGGTATAGGTACAAGACAGAGGTAAGAGTCCTATGTAGGATGAGGGCCCTTCAGGAGGCCAGGATACTGATTTCATATTGATTGATGAGGATTTGAGCTCTCCAAGCTCAAAGTTGAGAGAGATCATTCAGGAGCAGAAGGCGGAGATTGACACCTTGACCGACAAGTTGTAGGGATCTCAATGTATCATAAACTATCTAGACCAATGGAACAAACAGTTGGAGGATCAGGAGACGATCATGGAGTTGCAAAACATCCGTGAGAATCGGCAAGCTGCCTGAAGAAGCCCAACCAAGATGACACCAATTGAGCGGGAGATTGAGGCTGATAGAGAGACTTGGCTTGAGAGGGTCAATATTCATCTTGAGAAGCTGTTGGCGAAGGCAAAAAAGGAAAATAACATGCTCAGACACATGAAGAACCACTATTGGGCACGACATCATGTTTGCAAAGCGAGGATCAAGATCCTGAAGGCAAGGCTAAGGAGGGCACTAAAGCGTCGTAAAAGGCATGATAGACTCCAAATTTTGGTCGAAGCTTCTTTGGCCCAGCATAGTGCTTGATGAGGTACCTTCAGCCTAAATTTCAAGAAATTTTGGAAAATTTTTGTCAATTTTGAATTTTTTGGCCTAAACACAGATTTTCCTGCCCGACGTGTAGCTCCACTTGGCGCGCACTTATAATTGGTAGCTCTTTAGGAGGAAAACTTTGCATTTCTAGATTTTTCATCAAAATTTTTGCATGCCTATGGATTACCTAAGTATTTCATCAAGTTCTGGGTTGCCTAATGGGTCAAAAACACCCTAAAAATGGCCTTTCTGCCACTTTTTGCACACACAGGAAATAGTGTTGGGAGATTTGATTTTTGGAGGGGCAAATGGCAACCCAATTCAGAAATTCGACTTGGGTGGGAAAGTAGACAGGTAGGGCTTTCCAACGAGCTATTATGCACTCAATTTGGACTTCAGGAAGGCCCTAAAAATCAGCCTCAAACTTGTGCTACGCATAGAGATTTCAGGCGCGACGCATAGAGAAATTTGGCCTATTTTTCACTCAGCAGCTCAGAATTTCGCCTAGTTTTGGCTAGTTTGACTTTTTCATGTAACTCTTGATGTACCTTAATGTAATTTCATGACCATGATGTAATTTTGGCACATTTTTACTCATCTTAGTAGATTCATTCACCAAAAAGTGAAATGTAAGTGAATGAATCAGTTTCCTACCATATAGAGGCAAGTTGTTTCATTGCCTATTTTTCAGTTCTTAGTTTAGATATGGTTGAAACAACTCCTAGAATGATGAGCTCGACCCATAGAGGCATGGGAATGAGTTAGTCTTGTCTATATCATGTAGTTCTTCAGTCATTTTCAGGGTTGGACACTTGGGATTGCTTAGCACTTCATTGTACATTTCATCTCTGCAAATTTTGGCAAAGGAATAGACCAGGGTTTGCAGCACTCTTTGGGATCCATGTGGCTCTGTGTTTTGATGGTGTTTTTTTCTATGTAATTGTACGTTCACTGATGTTTATGTGTATCATTTCTCTTCTCCTTTCTTCTTAAATTAAACAAATGAGTGATAAAGGTGGAATTCATTAACTTGCTTTGTTCTGCCTTCAGCTTTGTTTAATTTTCCATGTTTTCATCTTTTTGAAGAGGATTCTTGAAAGCCTCTTTCCCTCTTCAGCTCCTCACCGGTCTGAACCATCCATTCATTCAATCTAAAGCATCAAAACAATTGCCTTCCTTGCCCCAATCAGAACTTTGCAAAAACTAGGCCTCATCCCCGAACCCAAAACTGCCTTTCCCTTGATTCCAACAAAAACCCCCAAAAACGCAATAAAAATCCTTTATTTATATACCTAGCCTAAAATTAGCCTTTATTTCAAGTCATCTCAAGCCCTATTGATTATTTTTTCTGAGATTGACCCGGAGAGAGCCCTCTCCTGTTCTGGTAGGGCTAGCTACCAGACTGAGCGTGGTTTGATGTTACCTTGAACTCTGCCTTCTTTCAACTTGAGGTAGATTTAGGCAATAACATAGTGGCGACCATACTGGGGAATCAAATGGCTTGCTTGTTGGTGTTATTTGTTTTCTAAGCTACAGACGGAGCCTGAAGTTATGCCAGGTAGCCTTCGAAACACTCTTGCTTTGCATCAGCGAAAGTAGATAAACGCTGCTTCAGTCAATCTCTGGTCTAGCTTGTAAACGTGACACTTGACTTGTAAATTGCCCCAGTACATCAGATCATTCTGGACTTTTGGGTGATGAGTCTAGAATTTGATAGGCTGAACAAGTTGGTTTTGTCCCTTTGATTTTTGAAAATAATTCAACACACTGGCTTCCAGAAGACATACTAGAGCAAATCCGGATCCCGGTCCACCTCCAGTGTATGAAAATCCCAATCTGATTTCAAGAATCATTCATCGAGAAAGTCTTGTGATTCCTCTGTTCAAATCTCATTCATGCCCCGCTATGTTTGAATTCCTTGAAGATCTTGAATTTGACGAACAATTTGAGTTGTTGTTGTTTGAGACGAAGTCTGAAAGTGCTATTGGTTCTACTGTCATAAATCCAGAGTTTATCAAGTATCTTGAAATTGAATAGGCTAATAGATCCATTGACAGTTACATCCTGAATATTCAAAATTCCATTGTGGCAACAAACATTCCTGAGTTTATAGAATCTACATCCGAAACTCTTGGGCCATCAGTAGTTACTTCTGGTTCACAAGTTCATACTGAGTCTCCTTTCATTCCTACCATTCCCGTAAAACCATATATCCCTGATCAACAATTTGCAGTAGTATCGCCTCCATCCACACCACATACACCTCATACATCTACTACTCCTACTCCTCCTATATCTCCAAGACCGGTTATAAATCCACCCAGAGCAATGGCTGCTAGATTCGCACCCCTTGTCTTGCCTCAAAACTTGGATGCTATGCCCGCTGATTATCAAAGTAAAATCCCATTGTTTGATGGAACTCCTCAAAGTGTCGCTGCTCAACAACATATTGATAGAATGGCAGACTTCTTCGATCTTCATGAAATTGATGCAGAAAATGTGACCATGAGATTGTTTGTGCAAACTTTTGGAGGTGAAGTGAGAAAGTGGTTCAGAGCTTTGCAGCCTAGAAGTATTGCTACATTGGCTAAGCTTCAAAGACAATTTTTAGATCGGTGGGAAGTAAAGAAAGATCCTCTCCAGATCACTTCTGAATATACCAAGATCAAGCGCAACGTAGGTGAGTCAGTTCAAGACTATTGTATCAGATTCAATGCGGTTTACAATGCAATTCCTAATGATTTAAGGCCATCTAGGAAGTCAGCTTTGCTTAAGTTTCCAGATGGTTTTGATTTGGACATGGCCTATCAACTAAGAGAAAGAGATCCGGCCACTTTGGAGGACATGCAGAAAATTGCAGTGAGTGTCGAAGCTAATTTGACTGACAAGAGAGCTAGGTTGAGAGCTGAAAAGAAAGTAGCAATAAAGGAAGAAGCTTCTACTTCAGATCAGGTACTTCGCAAGGTGGAAAAGATGATTGAAAGATTAAAACTTGATAAGCCTGAACCGCAGATCAGAAATCCTAACTTCCGTGGATAGCAGCAACCACAATTCATGATCAAACAATGAGAGCAACGAGCACAAGAACTACCAGCACAACAGTAGGTAAAAACTCCTTTACAACAGAATTTTGTTGGTCCGGAATCAGATGATGAAGATAATGTAATAGAATAAGAAAATCACTTCTTTACACTTGATGATATGCCAACCTTTAAAACTGAAGATGAGGAGTATGCAAAAAAATCAGCTGTACAAAAGGATGAGGATTTTATCTTGGCAAATGATGCAGCTCTTAAAGAAGAGTCAGATGAGTATCAGAGAGGTTATATGAATGCTTTGTCCACCCAGCAACGAAAATATTCACTTAGAAACAAAGACGTGCCTATCAACCCAATCCAAAAGAGAAAGGAAGTTTTAGCACCAAAGAATGATGCACCCATTGCACAGAAGAAGGGAAAAGAGATAGTTGATCCCGCTACTAGCAAGTCTCCATCAGCAAATGAAAGATCTAATAAGCCAATTGTATCGAGGGAGAAATATGAAAAGAAGGATGTTCCAGCCAAAGAGGTAGAAAAAACTTCAGTCTTTAACTTAGAGAGTGAAATTGCTAAGTTAAAAGTTTCCATTCCTTTGAGTTGATGAAAAATAGCAGCTACAAGGGTCAAGTATCTAAAATTTTGAATTTCGATCCAATGTCTGATATGGTGAATGTGGAAGATGATCAACCTAAATTGATATTTGGACCAGCATTGGATGGTGAGTCTCCCGATAGTGATGTGCCCCCTTTTTATATCAGTCCTAGATTGCATGAGTTTGTGTTACATAATGCCATGTTTGATTCTGGAGCCTCTCACAATCTCATGTCGAGGGCAATCATGGAGAAATTGGGATTGGACATCACTAGGAAATATCATGATCTTTATTCTTTTGATTCCAGTAGAGTAAGATGCATTGGGCTCATCAAATATTTGGTGGTTAGCTTAGATCATATTCCAACTAAGAATGTTTTGATGGATGTAGTTGTGGCGGATATTCCTCCTAGATTTGGCATGCTTCTTTCCAGATCTTGGGGAGCGAAGTTGAAGGCAAAATTACAGCTTGATTTCTCCTATGCTTGTTACACTAAAAAAACTGTCATCCTGACATTCTGATATGAGTATGAGCTCATTATTACTCATACTTCCTCCTTTTGCAAGTCTAACATATCAGTTCCTCATGTCAAGCTTTCAAAATCAGAGAAAAGTTCCTAAAAATCCCTTAAACATTGGTATCGCACTTTCTCTATTCATTGCCTGTGGTCCCACACCTAAAGTTCAGCTCTCCTGCGGTACCAGACCGCACGTTCTTTGTGTTATGGGTGCGGACCTCTGTAACACTCAAAAAGGCGAGAAAGTAAAGATAAAAAGTTGATTTTAGATGATGGAGCTAACCCCTTGATGTAAGGAGCTAATCCCTTTGAAGGAGGATTCTATCCCTTCATATTTGGAACAGAAAACCTCCTCTTTTCCACTATAAAAAGAGGCCTTAGGTAGCCTCAAAGGGAGTTCAAGCTTTAAGATATTTGAAGTTAAATGCTGTTGAGATTCAGACTCAGTTAACTAAGACTTTCTGTGAGGTTAAATCACTCACTTCTATCCGTCTTGGTTCAAAGAGTGCAATGCTTGTCAAATTAGAAGAGATTCCTGCTTCAGACCCCGGGAGGACCTGCGCAACATCAAGGGACAGGTTGTAAAGGTTTTCTTTTATTTGAAGTTAATATAAATATACTCATTTCTCTCATTAAACTATCTATTCATGGTTTATTTCATAAATTCCTTGATCATTATGATGAGTAGGGTTTATAATAATGTCTATACAGGTGCTATGTAATCTTTTTGCTTGTTTGTGACTGCAGATTCACGAGGAACGTTCTTTCAAGTGCACGGGAAGGACTTCAACGAGATCAAGCAAGCGCTGGACATAAGGTAGGCCTTACACCTATATAGCATTTTTATGAATCTTGTATGCTTAGAGAGAGATTAGTATAATTGGCTGTTTGTTGCTAGTTACTTTTAGTACTAGAGAGATCGGTCTTGTCCGCAAGACGGATTAATCTACACAACAAAATGGCGACTCCGCTAGGGAAAGAACTTGTTGTTTTTGGTTCTCTTTTATTTTTGATTTGAGGAAACATTTTTTCCTGGTTTTTGATTGATACATATCTATCTGGGTAATTTAGATTTTCCCTGTTTTTGAAAATTTAGAAATATTTTAAGTTTTTCTATAATTTTTCCTAGGACCGCACTCTGGCTTATTTTGACAGTGCGGGCAGGTTCACACTTTCTGTTAAGAATACAGTGCGGGACCGCACCTTTCAATACTGGTTGCCTGCGGACCCTGTGAAAATTTTAGAAAACTTCTAGATTTCTTTCTCTAGTTTATTTTTATTTGGATTTAGCTCTTTGGTTTCTGCCCAGATTGATTATTGTTTCTGTCAAGAATTTTTTGTGAATGAACTCCAACAGTATTGATGTTTTGATGATTTTCTAGAAGATTTTGCATTTTGGATTGTTTTTCGCTTGGTCTTTGTAGTGATTCGAAGCTTTGACAGTTTGAAGTATCTAAGATTACATTGATCTCTTTTTGTCTTTTTGAATCCGACCTGATTGTGAAAACATCCTTTATTGAGAAATAGAGCTTTTTGTTTCTTTGCGAATCTTCGAAAAACTTGGTTGAAAGTTTTGAATTTCATTTTTATAAAAAAAAAACATATTTTGAGTGTTTTTGATCTGTTTTTTATTCTAAACAAATAGACTCTTAGTTTGCTGAACAACTAAGGAAAACATTCTTCAAAAAATCTTAAAACTTTTACTCAATTTAGATTGTTTAAAATCATAGTTCTCAAGATTAGATTTTGTAGTTTTGAGTAATTTTTTAATTTTTATAACTTTCTTTTGAAGGAAAATTGTTTTGTAGCTTCAAGTTTGGAAAGAAATAGGGGTTTTGTTATGAGCTTGATATATATCATCGTTGGAAAGACCAAATATTTTCTTTCAATTATTCTTCATGTTTAAAGAAGGAATTGTTTATTAAAATAATTGCACTCTCCAACTCTTTCTTAGATAGAAGTTCATTGAAAGAAGAAGAATTGATTATCATTCTAGGTGCATTTTAGTGTTTTTTGGAAATCGAGTCTTTACATCATCGAAAGTTTCATTTCCGCACCTATTGACTTAAGAAACATCTCATAAAAGTAACGCTTAATTAAAATTCAGCTAGTAATCTTTTTATTTCTAGGGCTCTTATCACCAACATAGCTTAGGCTAGTATCTTGGAGTAGGGAGTAATTAACTCTCCAAGATAGCTAAAAAAATAAGTAGACAAATATTGCGGTAGGAAGAAATTCCAATTGTTACATCTATGCTCTGGGAAGCTCCTCCTAAAGGAGTCAAGCATGAGATCATATCTGAACCAGTGGGGTAATCAATCCTTCCTCATTGGGAACGATAGAAGATATACTCGTATTAACAACGGTAAACCTCGGATAGACCATTGTCGAGGAGCCTGGGGTCACTTGTCGGTAAACCTTGGATTATTTCAAGGAGCCTTCAAGGGGATTGAGCTTTGTTACTCTGCCCTTGTGTGTGTGTCGGATCGTAGACTGTTCCCCCAGGTATATTTGTTTCTGTTGGTAACCTTAATGGCCATAATCTTTAGGATTCTTTCCTAAGGTGACGGTGGAGGGAAAATCCCACTGTACCTGGAACAGACGTCGGCTAGACTCACTTGGACTCTCTGGAGGGTTATCTTCACTCGAGATGGTATAGTGGAGAAACTTGCACCGGTCTGTTTCATTAAGCAGGTTGTCGGGGTAACTGTTCCAACCGCCCTTTTCGTGTTAAAACTCTACTAAGTTGGATTTCATCACCAACTAGTGTTTTTAGTGCGGAAAGTTACAGTTTGTGTGTGGTTTGAACTCCTAGATTTTTAAGCGTATGATTCAATTGTTTGTTTCATAGAGACTTTAGGTGTTTTCATTGAAATTTTTCTTTGTTTGCGTATGATTAGATAATTTTTAATCATGTCGGAATTGCCGAGACAATCCCGGAGAATACAAGGGAAAACCCCTGAATATTCACCAAGTCAACTTGAAGGGCTTCGTGCTCTGGTATCATCCAGTAGTAGTAGAATTAGATCAACAGAAATTGGAAGTTCATCTATAGTTATACATCCTGATCATCAAATACCTACAATAGAATACATTCAAGAACCAATTTCAGTTTCTGAAGTTACTGGAAGTATTTCTCCTTCTGGTGAATTATCTGATGAACCTGAAATATCTGAACCTGAAACTGAATCTTCCTTTTTGGAAACATCCTCAGGATTTATTACACCAACTTCTAGCGATCCAGGTTCACCTAGGGTAAGAAATATTGTCATTGACGATCTTCCATCTGGACTTATTTCTATTGAAGAACTTATTAATCCAGACGAAGATATATCTCTTCCCGACTCCCCACAATCGCTAAATCTTAGGGAGCGTGAATCTATTTTCTACAGCCCCATTCGAACTGATCCTTGGTATCTCTCTTTAATGAACTTTTTAGAGAATCCGGGTCTTGCTTTTTATCCACCTCGAATTCCATTTCATCCTACACCCAGAGGTTATTATCCGTCATCTTTTATGGCAGGAGAGTCATCCATGTTTTCTCAAACACCGGAATCATTTTTACACGGTGGTCCTTCTGTTCCTTTGGGATATCAGTCTTTGTCTGGTAGTTTCTCGGGAGCAGCTCCTCAACCAATTGAAAATGTGTTATCATCTGGTCTTAACGGATTTAACATTGAAACGTCGAATGCAGAGAAAATTTTTATGATGTCTGGTAATATTCCGAATCCTCAACCTCAAGGCAGTCAGTTACCACCTGGGGGGCAACCTCAAGGAAGTCAGTTACCGCCTGGGGGGAAACCTCAGGGAAGTCAATTACTGCCTGGAGGGCAACCTTCAAGTAGTCAATTACCACCTGGGGCACAACCTCAAGGTAGCTTTTTCCCAGGACAAACTGTGGAATCATATTATTTTGGGGGAAAACCCCAAGGACAGTACATACCTCAGGGTTATCAACCTCAAGGACAGTACATACCTCAAGGTCAACCCCAAGCACAATATGCTCCTCAGGGTCCTTATCAACCCCAGCCTCAGTACGCACCTCAGGGTTATCAACCTCAAGGTCAGTACCCAATTCAAGGTTTCCAACAGCCTTCTGGTCAACCATCTATTCAAGGAGCCGGAAATTTACCACTTACTTATCAACCCTACGTTCAACCAGGTTTTGGTCCTTACATTCAACCTTCTATGGGACAATACCCCGGAACTATGGTGTGGGATCCGTCCCAATATCAACAGCCTTTGCAACCTAATGTGCAGTTGCCTTATCAACCTGGACAGCCTTTGGTTTCTGGTCCAACCCAGCAACCTATTCAGCCAGCTATTCAAACTCCTGCACCTAGTTCAGTTCAGCAGACTGGGCCTAGTACACCTCAGACTCTGCCTCAAACTGCTGCAACTGCTGCAACATCTGTTCAACCTGTCACACCTATTTCAGGAGTATCTGTAGCTCCGACTTCTTCTATCCTTGTATCCGTGCAAATCCATCAAGTCTCTGTACCTCAGTCAGTATCTTATATTCAGACTACAGTTCAGATGCCTGCAGGACAAGCTGGTACAAGTACAGTTGTTACAAGTCAACCTCAATTTACATATCAACCGTACCAGGGACAGCCGCAATTCGGTCCCTATGTACAGAATCCAAACTATCAGTATCAACCGTACCCTGGTTATACTTATCAACAACCTCAGTATGGTCCTGTTCATCCTGGTTTTCCGGGAGGTTACACAATACCTAATGCAAATCCGATTCCTAGTTATCCTGGGTATCCACCTCCTGGATCTGCTTTGGCTTCTCAAGGATTTCGTGACCCTAACCGTCAATTACCGTTTATCGCAACTTTGGACTTACCTGATTTGACGCGCCTTACGAATGATCCCATTTTTTATTATCAAAACTGGCCGCCAATGCCTCATAAGTTGCCCAGTGATATACCAAAATTCGAAGGTAAGTCAGGAGAGGATCCATCGAATCATGTTATGAATTATCACCTTTGGTGTGCATCTAATTCAATCATTGATGATTCGATTCGTTTACGTCTTTTCCAAAGAACTCTCATAGGTCTTGCAGCCAAATGGTACATTGAGTTGCCACGAGGCTCGTTTCATAATTTCAGTCAGTTAGCAACTGCTTTCTTGACTCATTTTCAGTTGCCTGTCAGATACGACAATGGCATAGAATTATTAACTTCGCTAAAACAATCTACGTCCACGTATATTTCTGATCATATTCATGAATGGCGACGTAGGAGGCGTTTGGTGAAAGTTTATATTCCGGATCAAATTTTGGCAGAATGGTTTGTTAAATCATTGTTACCCAAGATCACTGAAGATGTAGCTAAGGCTGGTGTTGTTACTGAAGAGCAAGTAATTTCCCAATCTCAGTACCTTGACCTCGTATATACATAGTCAGGTACTTTACATGAGAAAATTCTCGATCTTCCAAAACAAGGTCAAATAGTTGTAGCTCCTTCAGGGTCTCATGCCACTGACGGTATGATTGGTACAGTCAATTCTAAAAGCAAGAAGAAATCTTCAAAGAATTCTTCTCCTATTATAACTTTACCAGATTCCCCAAAAGGAGAATCTTCCCCCGAAGTTTCTGCCGATATTCATGTCGTAGAGACATCTACGACCAAATCTAAATCCGGTGGTAAAAAGAAAGGGAAGAATAAAAACAAAAAGAATTCGAAAGAGAAAACTGATAAAGATGAATCCAATGACGAAAAACTTAAACCTCACTATCCTTGTTTCATTTGTGAACAATATCATTTCACGAAAGAATGTCCATATCGAGCTGAAGTTACGAAATTCGTTAAAGGATCGCAAAAACCTGCTGTCTTGAAGGATCCTTTTCCAATTCAAGATAGTAAGATGATTGGTTCTTCCTCGACTACTTTAGAAGAGCCTATTATGATGATGTCTCATGTAAGGGTTGCGACGCGATCGCAAGATTACGGTTCTAAGAATCCTATTGATGGTAAAGAAGCAGAATCTTCTAATGCAAACGCATCAACTACACCTCCTCCTGTTTCTAGTCCGCTATAGATCGAGAAACAAAATCCAGACTTAATAATCAAACTGCCTGCTAAAGGTGTTCTTCGTAAATCAACTTTCAATCCACATGCGAGAGCTGCTCAGAATTACAACATTGTTGAAGACTTAGCTATTTCTCCTTCAGCAATGTCGGCTTTGGAAGTGCTGCAATCGTGTCCAGCACAACGTAAATTATTATTGTCTGCAATAGGAGCTGTCGATGTTCAGGATTCTAACCTTATAATCTTCGATTTAGAAAATAGTACACCTCGTTTACCTCACCAAATGGCTTTCCATATTCCAGTGTTAGTAAAAAACAGACCAATTTTTCGGACTGTGATTGATGAGGGAGCTTCAACGTGTATTATGTCGATTTAGTGTTGGAAATCACTTGGTTCGCCTACACTCAACCAATCTCCAACGATTCTTAAGGCTTTTGATGGTCGAGGTTTTCAACCTTTTGGTATTTTGTAGGATTTACCCATAGGGGTCGAAGGTAAAATCGTTAATCTAGATGTGGAAGTGGTTGATGCCCCTCTAGATTACAACCTTCTTCTGGGTCGTAGTTGGTCCTATGCTATGACTGCTGTTGTTTCTTCGGTCTTTCGACTCATAAAATTTCCATATCAAGGAAGGATCGTAACAATAGATTAGTTAACTTATTTCTCATCCGACCCAGCCTCTACAGAAACAATCCAGCATGTTGGTAAAACGGCTATCCCTTATAAGGATGTTGGAGTGGGTTTGATTAAAGATTATGGTTTACTAGGAACTTTTTCCTTTCCTCCTCCTAACGTATCGCCTTCTACTACAAATATTCACATGATTTCATCAGACACTGTTATGTTTGATGATCCTTGGATCGTACCTTCCGAATCCGAGATTGATTCATTTGATGGCATGATGCCCTTGAGTCCATTTGAAATTGCGTACCAGGCTGTATAGTCACTTTCCGACCCCTCTTTAACCGAAATTGATCCAATGAATGGGATCCAAGAGGAATCACTTTCTATATCTAGTTCAGTTCCAACGAAATTTCCTGAACTTGTTCATACAGATGAGCAAATTCGTGAGTTTTTGTCTGTTGATGATTTACCATGGGAAGATCTACATCATCGATCTTCATTTTTACCTAAGCTAGATCATTTTGAAGATGATTTCGCTTCAATTTTTACTGCTGAATATGTTAGAGAACCTCAGAATCCTTTGCAAAATCCTGATTCTGAGTTAAATTTGGAAAATATATCTCGAACGGTTCCCATTGACATTTCAGTAAAACCAGGAATAATTGAAAACATTCATATAGGTGCTTGTTGTACTGAAGATGAAATTAAAGCTTATAAAGCCCTATTTCAAGAATTACGTGATGTGTTTGCCTGGTCCTATGAAGAAATGCCAGGAATTGATCCATCAATCGTTGTACATGAAATTAAGACTTACCCGGATGCTAAACCTGTTCGTCAACGCTTACGTCAAATTCATCCTAGAAAAGCTGCTGCTATTAAAGCAGAAGTTGAAAAATTACTTCGTGCAGGATTCATTTATCCAATTCCTTTAACGGATTGGGTATCGAATATTGTTCTTGTGACTAAAAAACAAGGAACAATTAGAGTATGTATCGATTATAGGGATATTAATCGAGCGTGTCCAAAAGATAATTATCCAACTCCCTATATCGATCAAATAATTGATGATTGTGCTGGCAGTGAATTGTTTTCCTTCATGGATGGCTTTTCCGGCTACAATCAAATAAACATACTCCCTGCAGATCAACCTAAAACAACTTTTATTTGTCCATGGGGAACGTTTGCTTATTGTAAACTACCTTTTGGACTAAAGAACGCTGGAGCAACTTTTCAACGGGCTATGTCTTATGCATTTCATGACATTAAGCACATTGTTCAGCCATATCTCGATGATTTACCCGCTCATTCATTACGTCGGGCCGATCATCCCACTCATTTACGAGCAATTTTTATGAGATGTAGGCATTATCGGATAAGGCTGAATCCGCATAAATGTGTTTTCTGCGTAGAATCGGGTCGATTACTGGGATTTGTTGTCTCGAAAGCAGGCATTCGCGTCGATCCATCGAAGGTCGAAGCCATTGTTAAATTGCCTCCTCCTTCGACTTTACGCCAACTCCAAAGTTTGCAGGGGAAAGCAAACTTTTTACGAAGGTTTATTCCTAACTATGCCGAGCTTACAAAGGGTTTTACCCGGTTGTTGAAACAGAACATTCCGTTCTTTTGGGACGAGATCGCTGATCGATCTTTTGATGCACTTAAACACACGTTGACCCATGCACCGTTACTGCATCCTCCCAACTACAACCAAGATTACATTTTGTACCTCGTTGCTTCTCATTCCACCATTGGGATGGTACTAGTTCAAGAAGATGAATCTCATAATGAACATGTGATTTATTATCTTAGTCAGAATCTGCATCCGACTGAAATCAAATACACACGTGGAGAAATTGGCCTTGGCAGCTGTTCAAGCTATCCAACGTTTTAGACATTGCATCTTGTTACGTAAAACCACGGTTATTTCTAATTGCAACCCTATGATGTATATTTTGACCAAACAATTGCTAGGGGGCAAATATTCCAAATGGATAGTTATCCTACAGGAATTTGACTTGGAATTTGAAAAATCCAAGGCAAAGAAGGAAATATTTATTGTTGCTGAGACGTGTCTAATAATTCCTCACGTCACGAAGCGGTGTGAAGAGTCCATTGCGGACGAATCTTTGTTTCTTATCAGTATTATGGATCCATGGTATGGAGATATTATCGTTTATCTCCAAACCCAATATTTTCGGCCTGACATCTCACGAACTCAGCGACGGAAAATACGCTTCCAATCCCAACAGTATAATATCATTGGTGATACACTTTATCGTCGTGGAGCGGATTCTGTTTTCCAACGTTGTCTAACTCATGAAGAAGCTGAAAAGGTGTTAAATGACTGCCATTCTGGAGCATGTGGCGGTCATATGTCTGGGTATGCCACCGCCCAAAAGATATTGCGTGCAGGTTATTTCTGGCCAACGTTGTTCAAAGATTGCATTTATGCGGTTCGGAAATGCCACAACTGTCAAGTTTTTGATCGGAAAATGCGCGCGCCACCTGCTCCTCTTCACCCTATAATTGTTGTTGGTCCTTTCGCGAAATGGGGTATCGATTTTATTACATGTAACCCTCACTCGGCCGGGGGGCATGCCTATATTATCTTAGCAGTAGATTATTTTACAAAATGGGCCGAGGCGATGCCTACATTTTCAGCTGACGGCAAGACTGCTACAACTTTCGTATTTAATCACATAATTGCTAGGTTCGGTGTTCCTCAAGCTATTATTACGGATCATGGAAGTCATTTTCGGAATGTCATGATGACTGAACTGACAGACCAACTTGGCTTGCGCCACGATAGTTCCACTCCGTATTATCCGCAAGCCAATGGTCTGGTTGAAGCCATTAACAAAGTTTTAGTCACCATGATCAAACGAATCATTGGTATTCACAAGATGAATTGGCATTCCATGTTATTTTCAGCGCTTTGGGCATATCGAACCTCAGTCAAAACATCAACGGGTTTCACTCCTTTCCAACTGGTTTACGGTTTGGAAGCTGTGTTACCGATTGAATGCGAAATTCCGTCACTAAAATTAGCCGTAGAATTACTTCCAGCTACGTCTGAAGAGGAGAAATGTTTTTTGTACTTAGCTCAGTTAGATGAGAATCGACGAAATGCTGCAATAGCAAACGAAGCTCATGTTAAACAGATTAAAGCTCAGTATGATAGAAGTGTGACCCCTCGAAATTTTTCAGAAGGAGACTTAGTTTTACTTTATGATCAAGCTAACGAAAAACTAGGAGCTGGGAAATTCGTGCCTATGTGGCATAGTCCTTACATTGTTAAACGAAAGTTAGCAAAAGGGGCCTATGAGTTGATAGATTTTGACGGTGTCCCTTTGGATAAACCCAGAAATGGGCTTTATCTAAAGTGATATTATGCTTAAATGTGGTGTGGAGATTTTGTTAGTTTAGATTTCTTTACTGTTGGTGTGTTTTAGATTAGAAAAGTGTGCCTAGTTTAGAGAGTGTGTTTTTATCACTATTCCTGCTTATCTGAGTTTTACTCTTGATATTGCAGATGTCGACGTCTCTTCAAACCTACATTGGTTTTGCTGATGGTGCTTGTCGTAGTATACGGAACATTTCTTCCGCAGCTTGGGTTATATATTCACCCTCTGACGAGTTAGTATCCATGCATGGGGTAAGCCTTGGTCAAACAACAAATAATATTGCCGAGTATAGTGTAGTGATTGAGTTATTGTATGAATCCATATCATTTGGAATTCGGAGTTTGATTGTTAGGTTGGATTCTGAACTTGTTGTATTACAACTTAACAGAGTTTATACCATTAGAAATTCGGTGTTATTACGGTTATTTTTAAGAGTTCGTCTCTTGGAACGTGAATTTGATTACATTGGATATCAGCATATTCCAAGACATTTGAATACATTAGCAGATGCAATTGCTTCTAGTATGATAAATAGACATTTGAAATAATCAAAACAGTAAATCAAACGCATTCATAACATGTACACAGATAGCCGGTAAATAGTGATATATCATAGTATAGAAGAGTTTGCAAAAAATATATACATCGTCTTCGATCATAGGTTGGAAACACCTTATGATCGGCAAAAATGATAACTCAAAAAGTCAAAAATATGAGTCTAGAAGATCATCCCATTACTGATGGTGATCAAGATAAGAGACCACTGCTCGGGCCACCCTACATAGGAACCTCCTAAAAGGTCCTGGAACACCAATCACATATCTCTGCAACCTGAGAGGAATGTCATCTATGCTCGTCTCTGGAATATCTAGAGTCAAACGCTCTAGATGATGCTCTAAATTAGTCAAAATTTCCGCTGATTGGCATGCTGGGGCTGGGGCTAGTGCAACTGCAGCTGGTTGTTTTCTGTCATAAGGTTGGAGATGGGCTGGTCGTCGTGGGCCCACATTTGCATTCAAAATTTTTGGTTATTAGTTTTCAAGACGATAAAAAATAAAAAAAATTAGGATTTAGCAAACGTTGAAAAATGATTGTACCTGAGTCATCCCACTGTTCCCCTGCTGGGAGAACCATCTCTCGATCGTCGTGGAAATCTATCCCGGCATATGGAAAGTCCTCTATCATGAAAACTTGGCGATCTAACCAACGAAAATATGAAGAAGGAAATCGTACAATCTCAGTACCCTCAATAGCATGACGAGCCATCAATGCGGACCAACGAACCATCCTCGGTTCTTGAAGTCGACCGGCATCAACTGCAATACTCTGTGGAGCTAACATGGGGATCCTCTCTAGAGCAAAAGAAACAACGATGGATCCGTATCCAAAGTTATTCAGTTTCCCATTTTTTGCTCTGGTTAGTTGGCCTTTTACATTAGCCAACACAGCTTCACACCAGTTAAATATGGTGCCGCGAAAACAGTCCACGGCAATACGCATTTGGGAACCAGTAGCTACATGAAGCGCAGCACTCCCACACAGTTTGGTAACAGTAAAAGCAATAACTTTCAATTCAGGGCGGATGATGTGTTTTATATCAATCCGTTTGTCCCGAGGATTTTCCTGGTCATTGCAGAATTCTAGTTGGAGACTAGCAACAGACTGGCCACCTGGCCTAGTCCCAAACAAAGAAACTTTTTCACCCCTCTTGGACAAACCAGTCAAGAAATATATATCCTCCAGCTCAATTTCGAGCCGGTGGCCACCAATAAAGAAGCACTGGTCCTGCACATTCCATCTGTTCACCAACCATGTCAGGAGTTCTACTTGTGCCCTCATGCCTAAGATGGCCCAAAATTTGTACAAGCCACATGCTTTTAATGCCTGTTGTGTGGGCAAATGGAGTATTATGGCTTCATCCACTTCCTCGTGCTCACGTTCTCGCCAGATCAGCATCTTGTCAATCCTATAATACATAAAAAGGCAAGTTAGAACAATCTTATTTGAAATTTTTTGGGAAACAAATGAGAAATGAATGTTTTAAATCCAACCGTGCGGGTACCGCACCTACGCTTTGTAAACAGTGTGTAGATACGCACGCGTAATGTGTGCCGGGTGCGGAACCCACAACTTTTTCCTTATAGAAAAAAGTCGGGGTCCGCAGGTAACGTGTGTCCCACCTGCGGACCCCGCGGGTGAACTTTTAAACCATTTTTTGCCCCAAAAATACAAACTAAAGCGTAAAAAAAAATTTGAAATGGATGAAAAACAAGATTGAGAGGTTGTGGATTACCTAGGACTGACGGTTCTCGATTCCAATGGACGGATTTTCCAGAATCTTCACAGGAACTTTCTTACCCAAAAGCTTTTTACTTTTCACTCTGGAACTGAACGGTAAAAATGAAATTGAAAAAGTCCTTTTTATAAGTTTTTTCGAATGGATGAATTTCATTGTTATGTATAGCATAAAAAGGAGACCATTTTTGAAAGCATTTTTATATCTGTAGTGTAATGCTGACTAATTTTCTAAAGTTTTATAGAAAGCTTGGATTTTGGGAAAACGATCATTTTTCCAACAAAACCTTTACTTTTATCTTTTGGGACTCTTTTCATAATTTCAGAAAGAAAGCGAGGCAGCAGAATCATTTGGATTTATTTTCAGACTGTCAAACTCGCTAAAATCCGAGATCATTTTCTTTTATTCGTAAAACATGAAAATGCCGAGTTCTTGCTAGTCCTTTCACGCTGTGATTAATTGAAGTCGATTCGCAGGAGTACATTTTATCCTTTTAGAACTCATTCATTTCTGGAAAGTGTAAATCCTCTTAGTCCTCTTTTAAGCCCTTTTCAGACTCTTTAAATATGAAAATATTGCCGAGTACTTGATTATTCGAACTCGTTAAAGTAAATGAATGATCGTCCCTTCAGTATAAGTTTACCCCTTTTACGGACTGAAATGGACTATTTACGAAAAAGGTATACGTTGACTAAATTACGGTCAATAGAGTTCTCTCCCGCATTATTTTATCCTTTTTCGGGCTCGAGAGACTAAACTTACGAAAAAGTACACCCATGGAGTTTTCTTAAGTTTTTTCTTCTGACTCCCTAAAATTGAAAAACACCGAGTTTCTCCTATACTGGACTCGTTAAAACTTAACAGTAAAGGACCTGTTTAATTTTCAACAGGAACAAACCACTCCTTCTTAGGGTTCGAATTTTAAACTAAGTTGGACTCATCTGAAGGATGAGCTTATAACCAAGCAAATGTTATCCTCCTCAAGCTTGTCAAAAATAAAGAGGTACTTGCCAGAAATGGTGGGGGAAAAAGAGAGAAAAATGGGCGTGTTTGTTGTATTTTAAATTTTCGAAAATTCAGTCAACCACTCTTGAACACGACACTTTCATTCACCTGGGTTGGGAAGTCTTTTGCCTAACAGTTAATCAAACCACATTGAAAGTTTTCAGCCGATTTATGGGCATTAGCTTTGGGTCAATTGTTACCAAGCCATTTGCAGTGTCGTTATGTGTTCAAGAGAACAGTTCAAATAAACCATTCATCTGCAAAATATCTGTCATCCATTATTGACCATCCCTGAGTCAGTCCTTGCCAATATATTTTCAAAACTTGATCTATGATTTCGTGTTGTGGGCTTGCCTACGACAGATCACTTTCTATCGACATCAACACATTATCTAGGAAGTTGATCCAGAAATCGTCAGTACCTTGAAATCTGCATGCCTCAATGGCAGGTTTCTCGCCTTCGACGACAAGTTGCATCATTGACCTTCGATCGAATGATTCCGTGACATGTTCGACTTCAGCTCATTCATTCACATTTCATGGATTGTACTGAGTACTTTGAGAGCCATTAACATTACTGGTGGTTTCTCTCACACTTGTTAACAGTTCACATCATTGACTGGTAATCAAGTGGTTTCTACCATGTTCGAATTCAACACATTTATTCACATGGATAGAATCGTACTAGTTCGAGATGCGGAAATCAAGACCCTGGATCTAGTTTCCACCATCCAGGCTGCGAGGAATTTTGTTGTCATCTATACAGTAGACTATTTATAAGCAGATGGTTGTGTCCATACTGTGTCTACATATATCTGTACTATGATGTATTCAAAATCATTGCTGTATCATAACGATTTCAGTTAGTTTATAGTTAGTTTTTATCTGAGTATAGGAATGCCTACCTCGGTGATGACATATATATGTATATATTTTGCATTGAATGTTTTTTGAGTTCCAGTGAGGCATTCCGCAGGATGATCTTTGAAATGATAAAAATCTTGCCCTCTTCATATATGATGACTTGACTGTGTTCCGGACTTTGCACTTTAGGGGGCAATTTGTTACACTAGAAAAGCCTTTTCTCGACGTGCTATGAGTATTTAGTATGAGCTCATTATTCTCATACTTCCTCCTTTTGCCAGTCTAACATGTCGGTTCTAAATTAATGAAACTTTCGAAAATCAGAAAAGTTTCTAAGATCGCCAAAACATTATTCAGCACTTTCTATTCATTGCTGCGGTCACTAAAGTTAGAGCTCTCTGAGTACAGACATTCTTTGTGTTATGGAATGCGGACCTGCATGCGACTCAAAAAGCTGAAAGTAAAATAAAGTTGATTTTAGATGAATTCTAAAAAGATTCTAGATATAATTTCAGGAATGGATCAACCAACTGAGAAGGTTCATACATCAGCTAACCCCTTGATGTAGACTAATCCCTTTGGAAGGAGGATTTACTATCTATTCATATTTTAGACAACCTCCTCTTTTCACTATAAAAGAAAATATGAGCGCCCTCAAAGAGTGGTTACTTTAGATATTTGAAGTTAAATGCTGTTGAGATTTAGACTTGAGTAACTTAAGACTTTCTGTGAGTTTAAATCCTCACTTCTCCGTCTGAACAAAGGAATTGTCTTGTCAAATTAGAAGATTCACCTTGGGACCAGGAAGGCCACAACATCAAGGCACATGTTGTAAAGGTTTTCTTTATTTGAAGTTAATACAAATATACTCATTTCTCTCATTAAACTGTCTATTCATGGTTTATTTCATAAATTCCTTGATCATTATGATGAGTAGGGTTTATAATAATGTCTATACAGGTGCTATGTAATCTTTTTGCTTGTTTGTGACTGCAGATTCACGAGGAACGTTATTTCAAGTGCACGGGAAGGAATTCAATGAGATCAAGCAAGCGCTGGACATAAGGTAGGCCTTACACCTATATAGCATTTTTTATGAATCTTGTATGCTTAGAGAGTGATTAGTATAATTGGTTGTTTGTTGCTAGTTACTTGTAGTACTAGAGAGATCGGTCTTTTCTGCAAGACGGATTAATCTACACAACAATGCTACCATTCCTGTGTTTGGTCAGATGAGAAGATTATATCGGGAAAAAAAGATGAAGTATATGATCACCAGCAAGGAGAAACCAGTAAATCATCTGATTATTTATGTACATATAGATTTAGAGTCTTTTGTTTTGTATTCAGATAGTTTCAATGATGTAAATAGTCAGTTAGTTGAAGCAGAGGACATTTCGGAGATCACAGAAAATTTCAGAGAAGTTTTGAAGAAAGAAAGGCAAGAACTTGAAAGTTCTGCTGAGCAATCAACCTTCCGATAGCAGCAAAAAGTTGATGGACAGCAAGCAGAAATAACAGAGCAAATAGAATTTCAGCACTTGGAAGAAGATGAATATGGTTTATGGACTATGGATTTCGATGGTGTAGTAGGAAGTGATGGTGCTGGAATTGGTATTTGGGTATGCAGACCTTTTTCCGCCCCAAACAAGGTACCGAGTAATGTAAGGGTTTTCTCTTATAAATTAGCATTTGATTGTTCGAATAATGAGGCAGAATATGAAGCATTGATTACTAGTCTGAAAATTCTGAGAAAGTTGAATGCTAAGAGGATTGCAGTGTATGGAGACTCCGAGTTGGTAATTAAGCAAGTGAAGGGTGAATTCCAAGCTAAGCATCCTCAAATGCAGGCTTATCGAAATGCAGTTCTTGAAATCTTGAAGTTGTTTTCAGACTATACTTTGACTTGTATCCCTCGTATTCAGAATGGTATTGCAGATGCACTTGCAAAGGCAACAAGCAATTTGAAGATTCCGATGAACTCAAGTAACAAGTTTGAAATTCATGTGAAACATTGTCCAACTGTCCCGGACAATCAAAGGTATTGGAAAGTATTCCAAGATGATGATGAGATTGATGAATTTCTGCAAAACGAAGGTAAATTCAAAGAGACTTCAATTGACATGGAGCATGATGATGGTGAGGCTGATGTGCAAATAAATCAGATGGAAGTATTGCAGCTGAAAGATAATGTCATTCCTAAAGGTTTGGTACCTTTAGAATAGCTTTTTGATCAAGATGAAGTAGCTAGAAAACCAACCTTGTGGCCAACCGAAATGGGAGTTGAAGATGTGAACACTGGATCAGCTGAAAATCCAAAGATGGTGAAATTGTCCAAAGCATTTCCACTGGAGGTAAAAGTGAAATATGTTAGTTTATTGTCTTCTTTTGTTGATGTTTTTTCTTGGGACTATTTAGATTTGAAGACGTATGATACAAACATAATTCAGCACACCATTCCTATCAAGCCAAATCAAAAGCCCTTCAGGCAGAAGTTGAGAAGGATAAATCCGAAGTTGCTGCCCTCAATTGAGAAGGAGGTGAATCGATTATACAAGGCTGGTATCATTGTTCCTATAATATTTTCAGATTGGATATCCAATTTGGTGCCCGTACGCAAGAAGACAGGTGAGATTCGTTTGTGCATTGATTTTAGGAATCTGAATAAAGTTTCCTTGAAAGACAATTATCCATTGCCCAAAATGGATCACATACTTAAACGAGTAGTTGGAGCATCTCGTATGTCACTACTTGATGGTTATTCCGGGTATAACCAAATTCTAGTCCATGAGGATGATAGAGACAAAACAGCGTTCACCACTCTGTGGGGAACTTTCCATTACACTAAAATGCCTTTCGGTTTGAAGAATGTTGGTGTGATATTTCAGCACGTAATGGATATGGCATTTGTGAATGAGAAAGATGTTTTTCTAGTTGTATATCTCGATGATTTGATAGTCTTTTCCAATTCTGATGAAGAGCACCTTTACCATTTGAAGATTTTTTTTCAGCGATGTAGAAAGTATGGTGTGTCACTCAATCTGAAGAAGAGTTTGTTTCCCATTGATGAGGGAAAACTTCTTGGTCATATTATCTCAAAATATGGCATCCGTATTGACCCAGCACGAGTTGAAGCTATTCAGCAAATTGATCTTCCCCGGAATAAGAAGGAGATTCAATCTTTCAATGGTAAGATGAATTTCTTACGCTGCTTTGTGCCTAACCTTACTAAACATCTAAGAGAGATTACAAACATGCTTAAGAAAGATAGCATAGTAAAGTGGACCGAGGAGGCAGTAAAGTCTTTCAATCTAGTGAAGTTGGTTCTTTATTCAGCTCCTGTTTTGATAAGCCCGGATTACACTCAGGATTTTATTTTGTTTTCATTTGCTTCGGAGCATACCATGGAAGTAATATTAATGCAGAAAAGAGATGGGCATGAAAAACCAATTTCTTTTTTCAGCCGTACCATAAGAGATGCAGCCTTGAAATATAACATCATTGAAAAGCAAGCTCTTGCTCTTGTGAAAGCGTTGAAAAATTTTCGCGTATATATTATGCATTCTCATATTCTTGCTTATGTTCCTAACGCTACTGTTAAGGATGTTTTAGTTCAAACAAATCCGGAAGGGAGACGGGGCAAATGGATTGCTGCCTTGTTGGAGTATGATGTGGAGATAAAGCCTACAAAGCTTATCAAAGGACAAGGGCTGGCCAAGCTAATGGCTGAATCGAATTTGCATGCTTTGGACATCAATCTCATTGCTACTATGTCCGAGGAGAATGAGAAAGTTCATCAGTTCAGGTATCAGAAATCTTTGTGCTTTCTCCTTGGTATTCAGATATTGTATATGTGCTCCAAAACTTGTCACCACCGCTCAGCATGGCTAGGAACAAAAGTAGAACTCTGAAATTGAAGGCTGCTAAGTTTTGTATTTTGAATGATTCACTCTATTGGAAATATCCCAGTGGTGTTTTGCTGAATTGTTTGGTGGAAGAAGAAGCAAAGTAGGTTATGGAGGATTTTCATAAGGGAGATTGTGGGGGTCACCTTTTTTGGAAAACAATGGCTAATAAGATTTTGAGAGCGGGATATTATTGGCCGACACTTTTTTTTGATGTGTATAAGACTGTCAAAAGCTGTCATGAATGTCAGATTTTTGAAGGAAGGCAGAAATTGTAGCCTTTGCCGCTTAAGCCCATTGAGGTAAGTGCTCCTTTTCAGCAATGGGGTTTGGATTTCATTGGCGAGATCCATCCTGCTTCTTCAGCTCAGCACAAGTGGATCCTCACAGCGACAGATTATTTCACGAAATGGATTGAATCAATTCCCACGAGGCAAGCTACGGATTCGGTAATAATTTATTTCCCCGAGAATAAAATTTTGTCTCGTTTTGGTTGCCCGAATAAGTTAATCACTGATAACGCAGCATATTTCAAATAAAAAAGGATGATTGAGTTTTGTGACAAGTATCATATCATTTTGGGACACTCAACCGCTTATCATCCGCAAGGCAACAGATTGGCAGAGTCTTCCAACAAATCTTTGGTCAACATCATTAAAAAGTTGCTGGAAATAAACAAGAAAAGTTGGCATAAGAAGTTGGTCAATGCACTTTGGGCAGATCGAGTGAGTCAGAAGAAATCCATTGGTATATCCCCTTTTGAGTTATTTTATGGAGTTGATACAGTGTTTCCTACCTCTCTCGCAGTTCCAGTGGTCAAACTTCTACAGGAAGCTGGAAATGAAGATGATCATATGCAAAGAAGAATAAATCAAATGATTCATTTGCAGCAGACGAGAGAAGAAGTTTTCCAAAACACATTCAAGCTGCAAGAGAGAATTAATAAAATCTATGACAGAAAATCAAAGGCGGACAAATTTCAATTGGAAGAAGTGGTGCTGAAATGGGATGCAAGAAATGAGGGAAAGGTTAAGCACGGTAAGTTTGAAAATATCTGGAAAGGACCCTTTAAAATTGCTGCATATCGGGGTCAGAATGTTTTTCTTCTGAAGGAGATGAACGGAGAAGATTGTCAGGGAGGGCCGGTCAATGGTCGGCTGCTCAAGCGGTATCATTTCTGAGATGTTTTCTGCTGTTTACATTGTCACTGTACATACCATTTATCTCAATTTCATTGCAAGTGTGTGCTATGATATTTTCTTCAGTTTGGGGCCCGAAGTGAAGACTATAATTCTGAAGAATGATTTCAGCTTTGGTTTGAGTTTGTCTGGTCACGTGTTTTAGTCATTTTAGTTTCAAAATTGAGTCAGTTTGAGTCAAATTTTCAGTCAATAAATGAGTCAAGAGTCTTGTGTTAATTTTCTGAAGTTATGGACTCCATAGCCCAATGGACGAAGGCACTGCCTACTCTCCCAGAAATCTGTAGTTCTTGGCACCTACCAGGAGCTACCATCCCCATTGGAGCCAAAGTTAGAGTCGGTATCTTCATCCCTCCGTCAGAGATCAAAATCTCTTTTGTTGCATTTCATTTTAGGTGTCTCATTCAGTTCAGTCAGCTCCATTCCATTAGGAGCATGGATCATCTGATGGAAGGGTATTTTCTCTCATATCCCTCATGTCATGTACCTGCTGGTCCGTGTCTTTTTATCAAAATCAATTTTAAAGTCATTTACAGTCATGTTTGGCCTCATGTTTGCCAAAGAGTCATTTTAGGGTTTTAGTCTCACTAGGCCTAGGGTTTCCCAAATTTAGTCTTCAAAATGTCTAATAATGTCAGCAGGCACATGAGGGAGGCTCGAAATAAGGTTTTCAGTGCAAAATTTCATTGTCATAATACTTGATCATGACTTTTCTTCAAAACTTTGTTTTGAAGAAAAATCGTCAATTTCATCCTTCGTAATAAATGTAATGTAATTTTCAAAGTTTTCTGAGTTGTGAAGTTCTTCAGGCGTAGCCCTGGTCACCTTTGCCAAATTCCATGCCAGCTATCCCTGCAAAAAATAGACAAGAATTTCATCATCAGTCTAAAAAATAAAAATGGAAGCAAAAACAAAGTTACGTGAAAGTGTCAAAATTCAAACATTAGAAAGTGGGTTTTTTCTAAATCAAAAATCAAAGTCTATGGCCATAAAGGATATTTTCATTGTTTCACAATTCATTTGCATGTCAAAAGTCAGTGTGGAGCCAAGAGAAATCGTGGAGAAATAAGCTGGAGGGCAAAACTGTGATTTGGAGGCCGAACTGTTCGTGAATTTACAGTCGTGGCGCATTGGTTGGAGGTCGTGGCGCACAAGGCTGCTCACCACTGTGTCAATTTGAACTTGCATAGCACATACACCAGGCACGACGCACTGGGTTATGTGCGCGGCACATTGGCACGAAACAAAAATTTGTTGCCATCTCTCACTCAAATTGCAAACGAATCCGCCTCCTATGATTCAAGTAAGTTTGTGAGACTTTTAAATTGCTAGTAGCCAAGGTTTGGGTTTGTTTGAAAAGGGAATATGAGAGTTTGAAATTTGAAAACATAAACCCTATTCTCTTGTTAAAAATTGCTCCCTTGGGGTTTGAATTTGAGTTTTAAAATTTGATTTTGGTGCCAAAATACTCCAACTCCATTTCCCACCTGTGGTTCCTTTCCCATCACTGTTAATATTTCTATTACAGTCTATCCACTATTCCCTTGTATCCCAAACTACTCATATCATCTCATTCCTATTTCCCTATTCATGAATAATTTCATTTCCCATCATTTTCCCTTCCCCATTTCATTTGTAAAAATTCCCAAAACCCCAAGTCTAAACAGTCAAGTGACTATCCTTACACCTCAAATTTCACTTGATTGAGTCACATTGTCCCCACTGTCCTATTTTTCCCACAGTCCCTTCCCTTTGACACATATTTGGCATTAAAACAAAAAGGCACAAAATTCTCATTTTCATCTCATTCAAGCCAAACATAGACCTTGCCACACCATGGAGACAGACACTGATACATCATATGACAAAGATAGTGATTCTACCACTGAGCTACATGCACCGAGAAGGCCTTGTAAAGGTGGCAAACATGTGAGAGAAGAGCCCACCTTATTGACCCAATTGCAGGCCTGCCCACTTGCCATGGCATGTTTTCGAGAGTAGTCATGCTATTAGTATTGTGAGATGATTTCTCGGATTCAGCATCATCAGGAGTTGGCTCAGTTGTTTGTGTTACATTTGTATGATGGTCAGGTAACTCTTGCTGGTGTAAATTTCACCTTGACACCGGAAACCATTTCTCAAGCAACCGGAATACCAAATGTGGGTGAACAGTGGAACAAAAGACAACAGGTGGACAGAGTGCATTATGAACCATACATCAGGCCTAGCTATGTGAGACAGCTCAACAGGGTATTCCCATTCCGGTTCCTAAAGGAATCCTATGCGCCTTTGATGAGACTCATTATCAGATACTTCAGTTGTGAGGGCCGGTTCTCACGCCTCTATGCCTACCACATCAGGTTATTGATGCATTTCACTAGAGTGAGGATGATGAACATACCTTATTTCATGTGCCGGAACATTGAGCGAATGACCATTCTTGTGCAGAAGAAGACTCCCGAGCAGCAGTACAACAGTATTTATCACTATGCACTCATCAAGATTGTTGTTGTACATCAGCTTGGATTGCAAGGTATTGCATGGGAGGTTTGCATTTCCCATGACTTTTTCACAGCTCCTCAGGTTCCTTCAGAGGTTTTCCATGATGCAAGTGAACCTTCAGATCAGCGTAAAGGTCCCGAGACAGAGCCTATCAGTGTGCCAGTGTATGTCACTTATCAGAGAGGCACGAGAGGATTATTTGCAGCATCCCGATGAGTACTATCTCCACCTAGGGTGGAAGGGGTCTCGTTGCCGTCATCAGTAGCAAAGGTATAGGTACAGGACAAAGGTAAGAGGCCTATGCAGGATGAGGGCCCTTCAGGAGGCTAGGATACTGATTTCATATTGATTGATGAGGATTTGAGCTCTCCAAGCTCAAAGTTGAGAGAGATCATTCAGGAGCAGAAGGCGGAGATTGACACCTTGACCGACAAGTTGCAGAGAGCTCAATGGATCATAAAATATCTAGAGCATTGGAACAGACAGTTGGAGGATTAGCAGACGATCATGGAGTTGCAAAACATCCGTGAGAATCGGCAAGCTGCCCGAAGAAGCCCAACCGAGATGACACCCATTGAGCGGGAGATTGAGGCTGATAGAGAGACTTGGCTTGAGAGGGTCAATATTCATCTTGAGAAGCTGTTGGCAAAGGCAAACAAGGAAAATAACATGCTCAGACACATGAAGAACCACTATTGGGCATGACATCATGTTTGCAAAGCGAGGATCAAGATCCTGAAGGCAAGGCTAAGGAGGGCACTAAAGCGTCGTAAAAGGCATGATAGACTCCAAATTTTGGCCGAAGCTTCCTTGTCCCAGCATAGTGCTTGATGAGGGACCTTCAGCCTAAATTTCAAGAAATTTGGGAAAAATTTTGTCAATTTTGAATTTTTTGGCCTAAACACAGATTTTCCTATTCGACGCGTAGCCCCACTTGGCGCGCGCTTATAATTGGCAGCTATTTAGGAGGAAAAATTTGCATTTCTGAATTTTTCATCAAAATTTATGCATGCCTATGGATTACCTAAGGATTTCATCAAGTTCTGGGTTGCCTAAAGGGTCAAAAACACCCTAAAAATGGCCTCTCTGCCACTTTTTGCACACATAGGAAGCAGTGTTGGGAGATTTGATTTTTGGAGGGGCAAATGGCAAGAAAATTTAGAAATTCCACTTGGGTTGGAAAGTAGACAGACAGGGCTTTCCAACGTGCTATCCTGAAATCAATTTTGACTTCGGGAAGGCCCTCAAAATCAGCCTCAAACTTGTGCTATGCATAGATATTTCAAGCGCGACGCATAGAGAAATTTGGCCTATTTTTCACTCAGCAGCTCAGAATTTCGCCTAGTTTTGGCTAGTTTGAATTTTTCATGTAACTCTTGATGTACCTTGATGTAATTTTGTGACCATGATGTAATTTTGGCACATTTTTACTCATATTAGTAGATTCATTCACCAAAAAGTGAAATGTAAGTGAATGAATCAATTTCCTACCATATAAAGGCAAGTTGTTTCATTGGCTATTTTTCAGTTCTTAGTTTAGATATGGCTGAAAAAACTCCTAGAATGATGAGCTCGATCCCTAGAGGCATGGAAATGAGTTAGGCTTTTCTATATCATGTATTTCTTTAGTCATTTTCAGGGTTGGACACTTCGAATTTCTTGGCACTTCATTGTACATTTCATCTCTGCAAATTTTGGCAAAGGAATAGACGAGGGTTTGCAGCACTCTTTGGGATCCATATGGCTCTGTGTTTTGATGGTGTTTTTCTCTATGTAATTTTAAGTTCACTGATGTTTATGTGTATCATTTCTCTTCTCCTTTCTTCTTAAATTAAACAAATGAGTGATAAAGGTGGAATTCATTAGCTTGCTTTGCTCTGCCTTCAGTTTTGTTTAATTTTCCATGTTTTCATCTGTTTGAAGAGGATTCTTGAAAGCCTCTTTCCCTCTTCAACTCCTCACTGGTCTGAACCATCCATTCATTCAATGTAAAGCATCAAAACAATTTCCTTCCTTGCCCCAATCAGAACTCTGCAAAAACTAGGCCTCATCCCCGAACCCAAAACTGCCTTTCCCTTGATTCCAACAAAAACCCCCAAAAATGCAATCAAACTCCTTTATTTATATACCTAGCCTAAAATTAGCCTTAATTTCAAGTCATCTCAAGCCCTATTGATTATTTTTGTTGAGATTGACCCAGAGAGAGCCCTCTCCTGTTTTGGTAGGGCTAGCTACCAGATTGAGCGTGGTTTGATGTTACCCTGAACTCTGCTTTCTTTCAGCCTGAGGTAGATTTAGGCAATAACATAAGTTTTAACCAAACACAAACACAACCATGGTACAAGAGCATAAGTTTATTTTGAAAGGTGAAGGGCATTGAGAGCATGAGTTTATTTTTGAAAGGGTTTAATTTATAAATTTTTTATTTTATTTTTAAATTATATATATATATTTTTAAATTTTTTTTATTAATTTTTATAATTTAAAATGTATTTTTTTAGTGTTTTTAATTTTGGAATATGTAATTCCCACTTGTCTTCAGTTGTGATTTTCTCTATGTATAGAGTATGTTCCTATTTGATAGGTTAGTTCCTAGTTTGGTGTTGAGGTTGAGATATTCTCTCAACCAAATTATTGTACGTCTAAGATAGCTTCTCTATCTTGAGACAATTCCTCATGTATATATGTAACTCTATTTGTTTGATTAAGTAATAGAACTTGTATGCTCAGTTTCTAAGTTGGTATCAGAGCCCATTTGGGCCTGGACCTCAGCCCCTCCTGGGCTGAGGAAAATAAGAGCATATTTTTTAGTATTTTGTTTGTTCATCATGTCGATCTCTGGTGCAATGGTGAGTGTGGAGGCTGAGACTTATCTCGAACTCGCTTGGAGGTCGAGATTGCTTGGAGGCTGTTGTTCTTTGCTGCCGTAGGGACAAGTGTGTTGAAGGTCGAAGGAGCGTCGTGGTTGCAGGCGTTATGAACGAATTCAGATTCACGCAACGGAGAAGTAATTTGTTGATCGGTTGCACATACAACAGGTGCTGCTATAAAGTTTTTTTTTTTATCATGCAATTGATCGTAGAATCTCCATTTGTCCCTGCCTGTCGGATATTTCCCCTCGCTATATGAAAGAAACAACGGCATATTGATTCAGTTTTACTTTCAATTTGAAGACAACGTTCTCTGGATACAACTCCAATTTAAACTGAAATTGAAGGTTCTCGCCTCAGGCCTCAATTTTTATGTATGCATGTAGCTAGGGGATTCACGGAAGTGGCATGGCATCTCCAGCCAATTTTGATCTTTGAGGATTTACATGTTTTTCCCTGGGAGACGTGTATCAATCCAGAAAGTTTCTGCGGATGGGAAAGCTGCATTAATCCATTAGGATTCCGGGCGGAGTTAACGAAAGCGTTGGAAGCTGTCACAGTGCACAAAGGTGGCGATAGTGTGGCTGAGGAGAGACCATGAGTATATTTCTGAGGTTTAAGGTTTGCATTTGATTTCTCTGTGCGGCGATTTATTCGAGGTGAAATTCGGATTTTTATTTCTCTGTGCGGCGATTTATTGGAGGGGAAACCTTTGTCGAGATGTGTTTGCGATGGGAGAAGAATGGTAATGTGAGGTGCAGGTGCAAGCTGGACACACAGACTTGCTTTCTACAGTGTGCGTTGTAATGGAGTTTTTGGGATATCCATAAATTGTTGCAGTTTGCTTCTTGCAAAATAAATAAATCAGAATTCTTGATCTCGCTCCATCAATGTTGAGGCATGACATCCCACACGATTATACGATGAGAAAACTAGCCATGATAGTTATGAAGAGGCAAATGTGATGGATATTGATGTTGGGAGCAAAAGGATTGTTCAAAGAGGGATGTCTTGGGCAGAAAAGGCATGTTGAGTTTACACAGAAGTGGAATCTATTCCGATACAAGCTGGACGAAGATGTGTCTGTTGTCAATCTTCTAGGACTCAGAGTTACTGTAAGGGATGGAGGATTCCTGCAGTCAATGAATCCAAATCGTTTTCGGAACAGCAAGAAGGAGAACCTCTTTGCTGGTCGGGTCTTTGACTTATTTGATGTAAAGCAGAAAGGTGTTATTGATTTTGGCGAATTTGTTCGATCTCTTAATGTTTTCCATCCAAATGCACCTCCTTCGCTATCGAAGAAGTGACCGTGAGGGATTAGATAACCTTTAAGGAGGTAATGGCGGTTCTTCTAAATTTCGGGCCAAAGCTTATGATGGCAATTTGGAGTCTTAGTCGACAGCATTTGGAAAATATAAATCTTCTCGTGTGCAAGCAAGGATTATTAGTCGGTTGCTTGCTGGTATTGGTATTGGCATCTCTTCCACTTTGGTGCCACTTTATATTTCAGAGATATCACCCACTGAGATCCGGGGTGCTCTTGGGTCTGTGAACCAAATTTTCATCTGTATTGGTATATTGCATGCTCTAGAGAAGAGCTGGTAAGCCTTAATGGCTAGTGGCCCCTTTGTGGCTGGTGTGTCTTAGTGGAAGATTTGTGGCCCTTTGCGGTTGTGGTGAGCTTTCGTGGCTGTGTTGAGCCTTTGTGGCTGTGATAAGCCTTCGTGGCTGTGTTGAGCCTTCGTGGCTGAGTTGAGCCTTTGCTGCTGTGGTGAGCCTTCGTGGCTGAGTTGAGCCTTTGCTGCTATGGTGAGCCTTCGTGGATGTGTTGAGCCTTTGTGGCTATGATAAGCCTTCGCGGCTGTGTTGAGCCTTCGTGGCTGTGATAAGCCTTCGTGGCTGTGATAAGCCTTCGTGGCTGTGGTGAGCCTTTGTGGCTGTGGTGAGCCTTCGTGGCTATAATAAGCCTTGGTGGCTGTGTTGAGCCTTGGTGGCTACATTGTATCTCCTCAAGGCTGGGCGCCTGAGTGGTGGAGGTGAATTACTGCTTGTCGAAATGTGAACTAGCAAGCAGGTGAAAGGGTGTTGCTCGTGCATGTTCATGAAGCAACGTGGAACGATCAATTGTCAGTGATCTGGTAGGGATCAGATCAAAGACAACGTGCAGTGTATGATGTTGGATCTGCTCACAACAATAGTGTGGGTAGTGTTCTGGTGAACTGAAATTCGGGGCAGTCTATCCACAGCAGTGAATGGCATGGCCATGTGTTTTATTACTGTCATGGTTATTGCTTGTGCTTATATTGCCATTTGGTATTGTTTTTTTTGTTTGGTATGGGTAAATGTGGACAATTCTTGAAAGTTTGTATACATATTGAGATTCACGACCTCAATATGAAGCCATTTTGTTAGAATTCATGACTCTAACTAATGATAGGTATAGCATGGAGATTCAAGACCAGTACATCCAAAATTCAAAAGTACAAAATCTATGACAGAAATATTCAAGCGAGAAAGATCTAGCAGGTGTATGGTATGGTGAGCAGTAAATGAGGATGGACAATCAAGTTTGTGAGAGTTTGCTTTGTGTGAGTTTCTTGGAATAGACTTATGACCATGAGTATGAGTCACAGTCTGTAATTAGAAGCAAATCTACATGTCATTTATTGTTTGTACGTGCTGTAAGACCTAGAGAGGCATGCATACCCCTTTGTTATATGTTACCTCTATCAGAGAGTTTTAACACCCTGGAAGAGTGTGTCATGTGGGATGGATACACTTGGGTGGGCCGTATTGGTTTTAGACTTCATAAGGTAAAATTTTATATGAAGGGGGAGTTAATTGAGAGGTTGGATGAACCATGTATGTGAAGGACTTCCTAGTAGACTGACGATTGCAGTGGTTGGAACCCATGCATTTTGGTAGATGGTTGTTCCTTTATATGCCAACATCGACAACAGAACTAGTTGTAGATTTTGGAGATAGATATTGAGACAAGTAGTCATTAAGGGGGAGTGTTGGAATATGTAATTCCTACTTGTCTTCAATTTTGATTTTCTCTATGTATAGAGTCTGTTCCTATTTGATAGGTTAGTTCCTAGTTTGGTGTTGAGGTTGAGATATTCTCTCAACCAAATTATTGTGCGTCTAATCTCTATCTTGAGACAATTAAAAAAAAAGAGTCTTATAAATATTTTTATTCTTGATGGTTATATATATATATATATATATATATATATATATATATATATATATATATATATATATATATATATATATATATATATATATATATATTAGCATGACTACATCTTCATCATGTCTAATTATATACTTATATTTTAAATATACTTTGGGTAAATAATAAATTATTCTTATTTCATTTTTTTAAATAAATATATGATCCTATGATATTTGAAATTTTATAATTTTGTCAACATAATTGAGATTATGACAAAATTGAGAAAGTTCGGGTAAACCTGATTGCAATAAATAGATCTAATTAGGGATGTTATTCCCTGATTTAATGTCAATAACCATAGATTTTTTTTCCTTAATTTAAGCCTATGGAGTCACTTCAAATGAATGCAATCAAACCAAATAATTGCAAAAATAATTTTCTAAGTATAATGATATTTAAACATTATTAGCCAATTAAATAATATTATTATAATTCATGATGAAACATTAATTTGATTAATATAATATTATAAATGATATGACAGTAAAACCCCTTTAATAATAAATTTAAAAGATTTAAAATTTTAAAATTTAATAACAAAATTAAGTTAAAAAGAAACATTTAAAATTTTGAAATTAAAACAATTTCATTAGTTTTTCTTCTCTTATAATTTTGAAGTTTCTAAAAGCTTGGAGTTAAAACAATTCACATGATTTTTTTATATATTTATTAAATAAAAAAAATATAAATTATTATGATAGAATAATAAACAATAAAATAAAAATCTATTTAAAAGAATATTTTATTTTTTTTGTTAAATTAACTTATAACCTTTAAATAAAATTGACAATGAATAAAATTGTGAGTTTAAAAAAAAAAATACAAAATACATTTATAAAACAATATTACATTTGAAATTTTTAATGAAAAAATAAATATTAGTACATGCAGTGCCTTTTGCATTATGAAATGCATTGATAAAAAAAAATATATGTGATGAAAGATTCAACCTATAAAAATATAGAACTTTATTCACAGCATGAAGTCCATATTTAACTTGAGAAACCAATGTAATGTAATTTCTGCATAAATCATCATTAAAACCCGTGGACTAAATTACTAAAACCTTTCTTTTTCAACAACTACATAACATTGTTGCCAGTGCAACCTATGAGTTGTACAATAATTACTTTTATTTTTATTATTAAGTATATATTTATATAAATCATAAGTATTTTGGACTTTTCGAATCAACAACATTATGTTACTCACTATGGAAATATACATGTCATAATATAAAATAAAGTTAGAAGAATCTAACTAATTAGATTTTAAATAAATAAATTTAAATATTATGAAAACTAATAAAATTTAATTAGTAATATTAAATTATGGAGGAGTTACAAATTTGTTTTGCTCAAACACAACTAATAGCTAATTAACGAAAAATTGAATGAATTAATGTAACACACTCATAGAAAAAAAATAGGGTTAACAAATTTTAATGTTTTACCATTATGTAATATAAACGGAATGAAATGATATTTTAACGTCCACTAGATTAAAAATAGTCTGTGGGACTATCAATTTTCTGCTTTTAGCCTAAATTACAATTCAATCGTTTTCATATTCAAATTGAGGATGAGTTAGCCCAACCTTCCAACAATTCCCTAGCTGAAAAGACAATGCCAAGAAACTGATACTAACATATTCCCATAACTTTGTGTGATATATTTGAAAGCATCACATTCCATAATGATTTATTTATTTATTTATTTATTTTTTTCAGATTCCACTGCCTCAGACGTGCAAAATGTACACACTCATTCTTCCCAAGGTTCTTTAGGCTTTTTCCACCGTCTTGTTTCACACCAAAGATGATGCGAGTTGGTTCTTAATTGAGCAATAAGAACCTTCTCCCTACACAGAATGGTGGCTCCTGTTATCACTCCGAAATTTCCAAAGGTTGTTTTAAGCGTTAAAAAGAAATATCAGAGGTAACTACAAACCACTTTTGGAGCTTAGGATATAGTCTTCCTAAACTCAGAGAGGGCTCTCTCTATATGATTTAACTTTGTTTATTTTATGGATTTTAGGCTAGTTATGTATGCTTAATTTGGATTGGTTTTGATTGGTTGGTGGAATTAGTGATTTAGATGAATAGGTTCTTTTCCATTTTCCATTGGGCTATGGAGTCAATATACTTTGAAAAAAGAACAAAATCAAATTAAAGAAAGTGTTATAGGGTAGGATAGGTGGGCAATATCAGATTTCAAGGCTGAATTGTGAAGTGATTTTTCAGTCAGGATCAAGGAGAAATTAAGAATTCCTTAAACCAAATAATGAAGAACGATGAAGAAGTCAATTGGGATCAGAGGGTAATTAATAATTCTCTAAACTGGATATCAGAGGAAAACATAGAAATGTATAACATTTAAAAGCAGAGTGTAATGTTTAAGCAAATTCTATAGTAAAAATCTTGTTATAACATTCAATTTCAGAACACATATAAGTTTATGGAATACTTAGATAGAGAACATCAACAATTGAAATTTATACTTCACTGAGATAGCTCGACACATGAATCCTATAAAGAAGTTTCTTTATAACTTGTTCTATCTGTCAACTGAAATTTTGTACAATAACCCTTAGGCAAGAGATTAGTCAGCTACGGAAAAATTTAGAAATCCACACTTGATACTTTGAATGATGAAGTATTTATAAAAAACATTACAAAAAATATCCTGTCAACTAACTAGGATTTATTTTAGGAAAATAAAATATCTTTATGCAAAGAGATAGTGATACCTTTCAACTGACTGATATCTAGCTCTGATTCTTTGATTGTCGTTACATGTTTGTTTCTTTCATTTGTCTTCTTTCATCTATGCTTTCTTTCACCTATATGTTCTTTCACCCTTTATAGTAAATCACACCATTTCTCCCAGGTTTCTTCATCTGGGATTTTGATCTTCATCATCTTGTGGTAAATCTCATCCACCTCTGAATATTTGGAAAATGTAGGCTTATTTACAAAAAGGTGTTTTACCTCACGTTGGAGGTAAAATAAGTTTTCTAATGTTTGTAAAAGTACCTTGCCTGTGGGAATGCCCTTCATTGAGGAAACATTGGAAGTTTCCTTGGCTACTTCCCTTAAATTCTTGTCATAATCTTCATGTCTCATGAGTTTGTCATTTATTACTAAAGGATAGGCAGACCCTTCTGTCTCAATACATCAAACTTGTTCAAAAACCTGTTCACTGCGAGTTCCATTGTTTGACATTTTTCCTCAAGTTGTATCGTTAAATTTCTTTTGGAAATCACTTTATTTACTTCTAGTATAGTTTTTGTTATGTCAGCTATCCCGAGTTCTTCTAATTCATATTTATTTTTAGAATTAAGGAATTTTATTATTTCAGAGGCTTCCTCTGGTTCCTTTCCAAGATTAGCTTTGACTTTCTAAATTGCATCACCAGCTTCCTTCACCAAGATATTTTGCTCAAATATAATCTGTATAGAAGGCCAAATATCATTAACTGAGTTAATAATATTGGCCCACAATTGCTGTTTTTCTTGGGCTAAAGGTTATTTTAGTGGCAACTCCTTCTCTAACTTGTGGATTCTGTCAGTCAGTCTATTGGCTTTTTGTACTTAAGCTTGATGCATTACTTCTGCCAATTTCTTTCCATATTCTAATCTCTTTACTTGTTCCTTGAGCTTATTAATATCTGTAGTCTAAATGGACATATTTTCCATTGCTTTGATTAATTTACTCATCAGTGGGATGGGTTGTTGGTATTGTTGTGCTAGTGTTGATGTAGTTACTGGAACTAATGTAGATGCTATGGGAATAGCAGTAATGGGAACTGCTTCCATGCTAGTTTTTTTTTCCTGTTCAAGTTTATCCACTCTATCTCCATTTCCTTTAGTTGAGTTGTTAACTAGACGATTAGATTCATCATCTCATGCTTTTGATTGTCTGCCTTCAAAACCTCCTTGGTTTGTGGATGCTCAGTAGCTGGTAATTTTAATTGTTTATTCAGTGCAACTATGTGTGCATTTTTATTTTTTATAAGTTTTTCTGCTGCCTTGATGTCTTTTGGATTATAACCAACTTCTATTACCAAATATTCCACTGACTTAATCCTATTGTATTTTTCTTGTGATGAGGCTCTCTCTAGCTTTAACAATGACTGTATATTTTCTAGTGAATTCTACAACTTCTAGACACTTAGAGATTTATGTATCATGGTTGAATATATCATTTCTCCTGCCTGTTTGGGGAATTCAATTTGGTCAATTGGATGCACATCCTTGGAAATAACTTCAAAGGATGTCTTTTTATAATTTTCTAAAGTTTTTGGGGCCTGTACCTTTGGCTGTAGGAAGGTCATCTACATTTTCCTTGTCTTGAGGTCAAAAACTGAAAGCAACCTCTTTTGATCAATATGAGTTTTCTTCTAGTATTGTGCATATGTAACAACCTTCAATGCTTCATTTTTTATTTTAATAAATTTATATTTCTTAATGATATCCTTTTCTTTCTCAACTGGCTTGTTGGATGATGAAATCTCTGCACTATTTTGATTTTGAATGATTTGTGCACTGGAAGATGATGGCAGAGGTGTTTCTTCTGTATGTGTTGTAGGTGCATCATCCTTGATAACAATCTCTATTTCAATTGTCTCTTCGTGCTCTATTACTAGGTTCAGCTTTGTTTTCTTTCTGTAAATAAGCTTGAATTTACTATCAGATGTAGCTTTTGCTGAATAAGAGCCTTCTTCTCTAGCCCTTCTTGAATTCCTATCCTATGGGTTTGGAGTAAGCAGGATGGAGCTAGTATCAAGCTACTCCTCCACCTCCTGTAGAGTGTTTTCCAACCACTCTGACTAGTTGGAATATTTCTCAATCTCAGGCTTAGATTCATGGATGAAATGGGTGAGTTTAAACTTCATTCTTAATTTTCTTATGACACCTAAGGGGTCCGATGACCATTTGAAACTTTTGCTGACCTTTAACTCTTGTAGGCATATGTCTGCTTCCTTTCCATAATTCGTACTGTTGCATATAAAAGGCCCTAGTTGGTTTTTTATCTTGAAATGAGTTTTCTTTTTGGCTGAAAGGAAATTTATCTCATCGGAATTCAAGATCTGTCTGATGTACTCTAAAGCAAATATCCTCATTAGGAGGTATTTGGGAAATTTGTAAGGGACTAATTGTCTTCCATACACTCTGATCTCTGTGTGATTCTGGTATAAATACCAGTCTCATGTCTTTCTCTGATGAGATAACTGTAGAACCTTTTTTATTTCATCACTGATTCTGCGCTGAATTTTATTTTTAAACATATTAAACACTGGATACACAAAAGAATCAATAAATTCTTTGAAACTAAATTCATTGGAATCATTTCTGATCAAGGACGTCCAAAATATTACGGAGAGGGGATTACCCTCTGTGTCTAGTTTTTGTAGGCTGACTGCAAACCTTTATGACTAAAAATATATGAACAAATAGAATAATACTGAGGAGTATTTGAACACTCATTATTTTGGCAGTTTGATCAATTAATCATGCATGGTATCTTCCAGGAATTGGGAAAGTTGAAAGTTATAGCTGGAGGCTGGCCCGGGCAAAAGATAGGGAGGAAACCAAGGATGGATTCGTCTACATGCTCATCAGTAAAATATCCTAGAATAAAAGACAACATGGTCACAATTTGTTTTATTCTTTTTGGGAACATGGTAGTAGAGTATGGTGGGTTGCTTTTAGGAATTTGAGTTGATTCAGGGAGGAAAGTCTGAAAGATTTGAGACTTTTTAGGGAAATCTAGCTTTAGGTAAATCTCAGTGTGGGTCTCAATGGAGGAAGGCATTCCCTCTGGTTGTTATGGAATCTACAACATTTGATTAATGGACTGAGCAGTGATATTAATCAGGATTTCTTGGTCAGGGGTGACTATGGCTCTTTCATTGGGCAAATAGCTGAGTTGGAAAAGTCTGATGACTTCAGGGAACTGGTAGGGGTGTGGAAATGTGTATTTTGGTAGGTTAGAGTTCCATAGATGAATATCATCTGCTTGAACAAAAAATTTGTCATGGCTCCAACAATGGAGCTCCAAAAGATTGCTATCAGTCACAGTGTCAATTATTTTAAAGTATTTATCGGCCAAAGGAGTGTGGTCGACATCTAACAGGGGTGGTTGCAGAGGGTTTACAATTTGGACGCTTTGGGAAGCCATCAATTTGATTTAATTTATTAATTAATTATATTAATTGATGGTGGTGGGTATTTAGGATTACCTAGAATAATGAAAATTTGATTGTAGAAGGGGTCCAAGTAGCAGCGGGGGCTTCAATCTTGGTTGGAAATGATGCTTTTGGTCTCTTCTGCAAATCGACAGAGATAGGGAAATAACATAATAGTGGGGTTTTATTTATTTTTTGAAATTTCGGTGTTTTATCACATGGCGCGAGGGTTTTGTTATTTCAAAAAGTGGTGGTTTATCAAATAGTGTGATGTGGTTTGGGTAGGAGGGGGTGCGATAAAACCTGGAGGCGCCGTGTGGTAGCGGAGCGGGTGGAGAAAAATATTTCGCACCCCTCCACCCCCACCCCTTTGGTTTTAAATTTTGGATGTCGAGGGTTGCAAAAAAGGTTGTAGGCCGTACAATGATCAGACGATAGGAGGAGTTGGGATTTTTCAAAGGAGGTGGGGTCGGGAAATAGATATGCAGAGGGTTAAATAAAAAATGGAGTTTAATTAAATTCATTAAGCGAAGGTTTCAAATGATAGCGGGGTGTGGTTAAATGAAGTGGGGTCCAATTGATATTTTTGCGCTTTTAACTTTGAAAAAGTGGGTTTTTATGTTTTTATGGAAACATAAAGTTTAATCAATGGGAAGGGGGTTTGTAAAGGGAAAAAAAGTTTTTTTAGGAAAAGGGGAAGGGGTTAGAAAAATGTTTTTGAAAGGGGAAAGGGTTAGAAATATATTTTTGATAAGCATAATGATGTTTATATAACTTTTGAAAAGTATTTTGCCTACCCTTTTGTTTATCCTAACATTTTTTCTTTCCTTTATTGGGTGCATTTGAGCTTGCTAACCCTTTTATTTTCTTTTGATAGAAAAATAACTTATTTCTAACCTTATATCTTCCAATGGCTCAGATTAAACTTATGATCTCATTTTTATTCTCTACCTAACTACTGATCTGCCAAGTTTAAATGGTTTGGTCAGATATTTATTCACTAACTATCATAACATAAAATTTAAAGGCATGAATGATCAAGATTAGAATGCATGATCATCATGAATTGTGGCATTTTGAAAAAGCTGCACACAATTTATTTGCAAAAGTAAAGTAAACTAAGAGTAGTGGCACTTGAATGTTCAACACTTTTAGAATTTATTTTTGCCTCTTTTTATGGGGTTCATATTTATGTATTTTTTTATCTTTCTTTCTTTTGGTTCCGTGTTAGGGTCCTATAGGTATAGGATTCATAATTTGGAAATGACTTATGATAATATTGTAAATATGTACATACCTTGCTTTCTGCAAGTTGTTTTCCCATATTTTGTAAAAATATAAAAAAATAGAAAATCAAAAAGAGGGTAAAAGTCCTAAAAGAAAGATCAAAGGACTTAGAAAAAATAATATACCCCAAAGAAAAAAGAAATAAAACTTGAAAGTGTGCAAGTCCAAATGTCACTACCTTTACTTTCAGATGATTATGGCAGAGTGTCAATAAATGCCATAATCCATGATGAATTGAACAATTCAATCTTGACTTGTCATGTTTCAATTTACATATTGTAGATAGTGAATAAAGATTAGTCAGACAGTTTAATCTTGACTAATTAGTAGATAGGTAGAGAATAATGAGAAGCTCATCAGTTTAAACTGAGCTCTCAGATGAAATAAGGTAGATTTAGATAGTTTTTATTGCTTTCAAAATAATAAAATGTTCAAGGTTGCTAGCTCAAATGCACTTGCAAAATGGAAGAAAAAATGTTAGATTAAAGTTGGGTAGATAGAAAAAGGTGGGAAAATCATTGTAATATTTGTTACCAGGAAAAAATCACTAATTTCCCCTTCCCTATAGTTATTCTACATTCTAGAATTTCAGTCAAAGAGACTCAGAGCATTTCTCTGACTTCTATTGGGACTAGACCCAAGGCTTAATGACTGTTAATTTAAAAGTGTTGAATTCCTATATTAATCCCTAATTATCATAATTTACCCTACATTCATCCATTACACTTCAATTTCATAAGTAAAGACCTTTTTACTTAATGAAAAACAAAATTCCCTTTTGATTAATCTCCTTCATTCATAAAAACATAAAAAACCCTCCAAAAATATTATATTCTAGGTCAAAGTGGTCAAATTATAAATAATAAAGCTTTGCTTTTACATTATCACTTTACTTAGCTATATAATTATATTTTGGTGTTTTTCATTATCCTTGGTCATATTAACTTTTAATTTATTTATTAAATCTTTATAAACAAACCTTTTCCTATTATTATAACCCCTTTTATCTAATTATCCCCGAAAACCCAATATTATAAGTTTTTTTGCCAAATTTAATTATCCACATGTTTAAATAAAAAACCCCAATTATACCCCCTTTGGCATAAAACTAACATTATGTAAATATCCCGCCTCCCTGTAGTTATTAAGACCTCATGGTTTAATAAAAAATATAATACTTGGTAAATAAGTGTTCCTAATCCCGCATTAAACGAATAACCCAAGGTTTATTTGCAAAAAAATTAAAAAGCTTGTACCATGTTTTCACATTGGCTTTCAAATATGTATTAGCCCCATGCTATACATAACTTAACCCCAGATTAACTCCATAAACCCACCTCATGCACCTTTATATATATATATATATATATATATATATATATATATATGAACTTTGTTTATATATATAATATCATCATTTGAACCCTTTTAAATCATGTATTAATTCTGCTTATGCATATTGCCATTGTATTAATAAAACTTTGGTTTAAATGAAAATACATGAAAGTTTTATTATATAAGCCATTACCCGACGCATAAGCCACCTCGTCCCACCTTACTGTTTCACCGCAACTTCCCAAAAAATCCTCACCGTTCACTCCCTTCCCGATGATCCAACGACGCAAAATCCTTTTCACGCTCACAAACCAATCGTTCACCCGAACAGAAATCGGGCGCGAAATGGGTGATTTTCCCATTTTTGCCTCCTGTGACGTGTCTCAATTTGATTGCGTCATGTTCATTTTGAGGAATACCATTTACTGCCCAATGTCAATGCGAAAACAACTTCCGGTTTTTCGCATTCGAAAACAGAAATCCCCCCCATTTTTTGACAAGTCAGTCATTTAATGCATTAATGGCGACCAATATCGAATGTTAAAACCTTTGATAACACTATTTTCATTGTTTATTCGTGCATTTGAATTGTAAAAAGAGCTCTGCTTGACTGTTTTTAGCTGTTTCAAGACCCTGTTTACCCATTTTTCATTAAAGACTCAGATTTGACAGCTGATTTTCATTTGAAGACTGGGTGAGCCATTTGATGCACCAGTGAGCCGAACCAGAGCTCAATTTCAATTAAAACGAATTGTAGAAACCCTCCCGACTACCCAAATACCTACAAAAAAAGGTATTTCCCAAATCTAGCCTACAAAATTCATGATTTAAACCTCCAAATTGAACCAATTAAGGAATAATTAGTGAATTTTTCCATCCTAGTGTGTCTGAAACCTTGAAAAAAGAGGGCAAACCCTCGTAAAATTTCTCCAGAATTGTCTGATCCATAAAAGCCTCATTTAAAGCCAAATCCTCAGTTCAAGACCCCTAAAAAATCAATTCCACAGTTCAAAAAGGTTTTGAAACCTATATAATACCTAAAAAACCCCTTTTACAGTCACAGTCATTCAAAAAACCTGTGTTTTTTGTCTTAAACTTGTTGCATGTGTCCCAAATTCCTAATTGAACAATGAAGTGCCCACTGTCATCATCTTTGACTATAAGATTTCTTAATTACCCTCTGTTTCAACAAATTAACTATTGCAAACTGTGTAATCTTGGTTTAGTTATCTCAAAATGACAAAGAAGCAAATGACACCTAAAGTTGGAGGATCCAAGCCTGTCAAACCTGGAGGATCCAGACCTCTTAAGTCTGAAGCAGCAAAAGCCCTAAAATCTACTCTTGCACTCACTACAAAAACCACTGTGACTGTTAATCCCCTTCAGCCACCAGTGTCCAATGAAGAAATTATCCCTTTAATTGATTTGGATTGTAACATTGTAGACCCTCTAGTAGAATTCAACCTATTATAAGTTCAAAATTGATGTTATGAGAAGTTCCTAGATAAAGAAGACATGCCTGTCTGGGATACAAATTTACCCAAGTATGTAATCCCATTAACACACCCTGGTCAAGACCTGATAAGACTGTGCCAAAAGTACTATGTTCCAGACCAAAGATCAATTGTGAATGCCGACAGGAAAATTATTTTTTCTATCACTGCAGCGTCTATCATTGAAATGTTGCAGTTACAGTTTGACCCTAGGGCAGTCTCCTATCCATTGAAGCATTAACTCAGTTATATTTGAGATTAAATTTCCCTAAAAGATTTATGATTTTTCATAACTTTATGCCAGCTCATGTGGACATTCCAAAACTGAATCATCCCTATTCCACTTCCAAGTTTCCAGAGGGTTCTAGGCATGTAATTTCAATGTTATCCTTCATATTAGGATATTTCACTGATGAGTTTACTGATGAGTCCATCCTTGGGTTTTTATCCACTTTATCTCCTGGTGAGCCTCCTACTATAATTTTTGACTTTGCCAGGTTTGTAGTTGATTACATACATTATCAATTGACAAAGTTACCCATTGAAGGGGTATTCAAATATTCTTCCTATTTATTTCACTTGTTCTTATTCTCACAAGCTGATCACTTTCCAATAGAATTACAGAAAATGAATGTAGAGGGCCAGCCTCTATCAGTTGTCTTTTGGACATCACTGTTGAGAAAAGAAGGAAGTGAATACAGCCACACAGATTTTACAGATTTGTTCATCACGACAGCTATGAATTTGCTACATAAATCAGAACATCCTAGGGTAAGTGAAGAAATGAAAAGGATATTAAAACTGTCAGAGAAATGCAAAATGGGAGATTGGTACTTGTATGAGAAACACAATGAATTGAGAATCTTTGGAACCAATCTTCTTCCATACAAATTACCTAAGATTTTGACTCTAAGAGTCTTTACTTTAGAGTATTTGGGATAGGTTTTGAATGTAGATGCCATCAATTTCATGACTTCCAAAAAGAAGACCCAGTTCAAATTAAAAAATCAGATTGGTCCTTTCATAGTGAATAATAGAGATGCTGAAAAAGAGATAGAAAAAAGACTATCAGAGATGAAGTTTCAAGTGAGTTTCCCTTGGAATTATGACCCCCAAGGTCTTTCAAGCAGTATAAGGGTCAAGTGTAAACTACCTCCTTTTGTACATGAGCCAAAGCCTGATATTTAAAAGTTTGCTAATCAGACAGAATGGGTGGAAAATACATTGGTAGATGAAATTGCAAATGAATAGCCAATAGGAAAAATGGATACCACACTTGCTGTGGTAACTTCTAAATAGTCAGAATCTTCAAACAAAAGAGGTAGAGATGAGGGAGCCTAGACAGCAGAAACTACTACAGAGACTAAGTTTAAGCTCATCTACAACAAAAGGCTCAAATTTGGTTCCATAGGGAAAGAGAAAGTTATTGAGGTTGAAGATGCCTATGAACCAGAAGTCAACAATGATAAATCCACTGAGATAATTAAAGAGACTTTAACAGAGATAGAAAGGAAACAAGCAACAGCCAAAGAACATAATACCCATATGATTGAGCAACAGGTTAATATAGAAGCTTCTTATTCTCAAACAACAGAAGAAAAAGATTTGGACATCAAGGAAAGATATAAGCAGATCAAACAAAGGAATGAGGAAATCAAAAGTGATATTTATTCTCAGTTTCTCAAATATAAGCCAGGAAATCAGAACAGGTTGCTTACAGCATTTGATTACTCCTCAAATAAAATGATCATATCATATTTACAACCAACTACTTAAACTCCAAAAACAGTGGCTGACTACAAAAAGGTTGAATTTGAAGTAGATACTGAAAATGTACATGAACTGGATCAAATAGAAATCCACAGACATAGCTCTGAAATGCTATATTCTACTGTGGTGACAAAAGCCATGAGTGTGAAAAATTTGCAGAATACCATTATCAACATGCAAGACCAAATGAAACTTGACAAAGGGTCTTTGTATGCCAAAGATTTAAGGATAAAGGCCTTAGGAGATTTGATTTTACAAATAGGAGTTGACCCATCAAATGTAGAAGCTGCTGAAGTATTGATCAAGAAGAAAAATGATGATGTTGCTGCTTTAAGGAAACAGTTAAAACTTATTCAAAGTGAGCAACCATAGAGTAAGGAGATACTTCAAGAACAGAAAGAAAAAGAGGATATGATGCAGTTGATCATAAAACTAACTGCCCAAATCAAAGATATGGAAAATCAAATGGATATACTTATAAAAGAAAAAGAAACTGTGAAGGAAACTGATACTTCCACCATTCCTACAGTCATACCTATTAGTACTGTTGTTGTTCCTTCTACACTGGGAGAAAATTTAGCACCAAAAGAGCCATTGGCAACTGCAGTGTCATTGCAATCAGCTACTACCTCCAATACATAATCTTCAACATCACAGGTACAATAGACAAATGATGCAGGGCATATTGTCAAAGCAATGGAAGAAATGACATTGAAAACTAATGAAATTAACAGTTTGAAAAAGATGATTCGGAATATGGAAGTATCTAACAAAGAAACATTAATCAATGCCAACAATTATGAGCAAAAGGCCAAGAAACTTGAAAAGCAAGTCAAAAGCCTTCAAAAAGATTTAAGTTTCACTACACAAATTTCTTATATAAGAAATTACCTATGGACCAATATAATTGAGGCTATACATCTTCAGTGGCCATCAATCCAGATCATATATGAATAGAGATACCTACTTCTAGCAGCACAGGTAGAAATCCAGAAGACAACAAAATAATTAGCAGATAAACCAGCACAAGCATTAAAGCTAATCACTTTCTTGAAAAGTAAAAATAGAACAGAGATAGAAGAATTGAAGATACAGGATAGGACAGAGACAATATTGCAAATCAAGAAAGTTTTGACTAAGAAAACTCTAATGAACAATTTGAAAGAAAAATGTGATACCATGAATTTTTCTATTACCAATTTTTTAGCAAAATATACTATGCTAAGACAAGCTGGCATTCCAGATATTCATGTCTTCAATGAGAAATTGATGGACCAAAAATAATATGACAAAAAGATAAGGGATCATGCTAAAGAACCGGTCAACAAGCCACTACCACAGGGCTCTCCCACTGGAAAGGTTGTTCTCCAATATATTGAAGACTTATTTTTCCTTCAAAATGAAATCAAACATATGTCTGTCATCAAACCAAATTTTTCCAAGTAAACTGATGCTGATGAGAACTTCAGAAAACTCAAAAGTGTAAAATTACCAAATGAAGAACAATGGTAGGTGTTTACAGATTTGTTGTAGCAGTAGAAAAGAAAAACAGTGAAAGAAAGTGCAAGAGAAACAATCAATCTGAGAAGGAAACAATAAAACAATTATTTGATTTTGATTTTTTACTGCTGTTGAGTGTCTAATTGATGATGTCAATCAGAGTTCAATTAATGTCAACCCGGGAAGGTAAACTTAGAAGTGCCACCTATAGGTCTAGAAATATTCCTAATTTGTCCGAGATCTATGGTTCTCTTACAAGAACATATTCATCAAGATCTCTTCCAACAACTAAACAAACCTAGATCTAATAATTCCTAATTTGTCCAAGATCTATGGT
>CM076574.1:228033728-228235487 GCA_034641835.2 Pinus albicaulis
TGAACTAATGACCATGAATTTCATGAAGCTTTCTTTATATAGTTTCCTTTGCTGACCAAACACAGAAATGGTAGCATATGACATGTCTAATTACAGTGATCCCTATAATTTTTCTCCCCATGAGCAAAATAATAACATACCATATTTGGGAGGGATATCAACAACTACTATGTCCATAACGATACTCCTTACTGGGCATTGAACTAAAGTTACACATAGATCTTTTATCAAGCCAAGGCATTTGACTTGACTAGAATCAAAGGAGAACAGGTCCTTGTAGGGTCTGTTGATGTCTAAGTTTAATTTTTCCATTACTACTTTAGGCATTAAGTTATGAGATGCTCCTGAATCCAACATAGCATTATGTAATATTTTATTGTGAATTTTTAAGCTAATGTAGAATGGAGGGAGACCCCCTTGTTGATGTTTTCCATTCACTTCAGGACCAAATAATAACTCAGGTTGATCATCATTGAGGTTTACAACATCTTCAACTTCACCTATGTTTAATATTTCAGTAATTTATGCTTTGTATGAGTCATTTTTCACCAGCTCTGTCAAAGGAACTGGTATTCTTAATTTGGCTATCTCAATTTTGATATTGAATGGAATTTGAGTTTTTCCTAATCTAATCATTTCATCTTTACCAATTGTGGTTTGTGTGTTTTTGTCTTCTTTATCGGCACTTGGTAATTTAGTTTGTGTGTCAGCTATTTTGTTTTCAACTTCCTTGTATGGAATGATTTGAGTAGCATTTGATGTGATTTCTACAATCTTTGGGCTGGAAGAATTATGAGTTTCTCTAGGGAGAATTTGTAGAATTTTGGTCACAGGAACTTCTATTGTTTTCTTAGTTTGGGTGTGGACTGATTTCTTAATAGGAACCTCTGTGTTCTTTTTGCTTCTAAGGCTATATTGTTTATGAAATTCGTAGATAGAAGATTCATAGCCTTCTTTGTAGTCAAAGGATTCTCCAGATTCTAATTGTAATTGTTGTAACATGTACAATTCTTGTTCTTCGTGGGTAAGAAAAATAACATCTTCATTGTTTACTCCCATCAAGTTTATCTGGGTGTCTTGGTCTTCTTCATGCTGTTGTGAAATTTTAGCATAATTTTCCTGGAAAGGTGGTCTAATCTGTTGATCGGGTACAACTTCTCTTGATTTACCAATATTAGGATTTTTCCTAAAGTTGGGATTTCTAATTTGGGGACCTTGTTGATTTTCCTGCTGAGTTTTTATTTCCATGTTCTTTAGTCTATCCATTATTCTTTCTATATTTTTGGCTAAACTATCAATCTTAATATCTGAAGTAGAAGGTTATTCCTTAATGGTCACTCTCCTCTCATTCCTCATCCTTGCTCTTTTATCTAGTAAGTTATCTTCTACACTAACTACATCACTTTGCATCTAATCCAAATTTGCAGGGTTTCTTTCTCTTAAATGATAGGACATGTCAGCATCAAAAACATTTGGAAATTTAATCAGGGCCAAGTCTGGTGGAGGTCTGATATTCACTGGAATTGCATTGTAAATGTTGTTAAACCTAGTACAGTAATCCTGAACATATTCATTAGGAGATCTCCTAATGTTCTCAGATTCAGCTAATATCCAGAGAGGGTTTTTCTTTCTTTCACATATATTTATAAACAATTGGTGGAAAGAAACTAACTTAGCAATATGGTTAGCATGTAAAGATTTGAACCATTTTTTAACATCTCCTGCTAGTGTTTGTGCAAATAATCTTATTTGAACATCGGCCTCATCAAATTCATGTAACTGAAAATAATCTATCATTTTCTCTACATGTTGTTGAGCAGTATACTGATCAATACCATCGAACTGAAAAAAATTTACTCTGATAATCTTGTGGCATGGCATGTAAAGGGGCCTATAAGGCCAAAGGGGAAAATCTAGCTGCCATGGCTAAGAATTTAGCTTGAATGGGAGGTAAAGTAGTGGTGCTTGAAGATGAACTTGAAACGTTTGAAGATGAACTCAAAAATTTAGGTTGGAGAGGAAGTTTAGGTATGAATGTTTTTGTGGAATGAACTGTGGTGGATATTATAGGTGAGGTAACTGAATGAAGTTGTATTTATAGTTTCTGAAGATACTGTAGAGAGATTAGGGGTAGCAGCAGTTAGGGAAGCTAGTTCAACTGACTGTTGAAAATAGGCTTCGTCTATATATTTTATCAAAGTTGAGGTTAAAACATCAAGTTTGTCAAAAGTATCTAGAACCTATTGATCTAAATCAAGTTGTATAGTATCCTTCTTTGATTCAATAAATTGAATAAAATTGGGGTCTATTACAATATCATGAACTTAGCTTTCAGATTTGGTACGAAATAAAGAATGCTCAAATGATAAATAAAATTGAATATCATGTATGCTTGATAACTCCTTAGGAAGTGAATTTACTTTAATTAACTCACTAATCCTTCCTTGACTCTCTACTTTTTTAGGTTTTCTTAAATTTCCATCAGGATCATCAACAATTGTAGTAGGTTGTGGATCAGGATGAGCCCTTGTATAATATGTTCTTTTAGAAGCTAGAATTTTAACTTATTATGATAAATTCAAACAACCTTTTTAAAACCTTAATGTGAAGAACGAGGAAAATTGTTTCCTTTAAGATTTAATTTAATTAGGGACTGATTTTTTCCCCAGTATGATTGCCAATATGTTATCACTTCGAAATTTTCGAAGGTTGTTCTAAGCGTTAAAAAGAAATATCAGAGGTAACTACAAACCACTTTTGGAGCTTAGGATCTAACCTTCCTAAACTCAGAGAGGGCTCTCTCTATATGATTTAACTTTGTTTATTTTATGGATTTTAGGCTAGTTATGTATGTTTAATTTGGATTGGTTTTGATTGGTTGGCGGAATTAATGATTTATATGAATATGTGTTTTTCCATTTTCGATTAGGCTATGGAGTCAATATACTTTGAAAACAGAAGAAAATCAAATTATAAAAAAAGTGTTACGGGGAAGGATAGGTGAGAAATATTAGATCTCAAGGCTGAATGGTGAAGTGATTTTTCAATCGGGATCAAGGAGAAATTAAGAATTCATTAAAATAGATAATGAAGAAGGATGAAGAAGTCAATCATGATCAGAGGGCAATTAAGAATTCTCTAGAACAGATATTAGAGGAAGACATAGAAATGTGTAACAATTAAAAGGAGAGTGTAATGTTTAAGAAAATTCTGCAGTAAAACTCCTATTATAACATTCAAATTCAAAAAAAATATAAGTTTATGGAATACTTATAAAGAGAACATGAAAATTTGAAATTTATACTTCACTGAGATAGCTCAACACATGAATCATGTAAAGAGATTTCTTTATAACTTGTTCTATCTGTCAACTAGAAGTTTGTACAATAACACTTAGGCAAGAGATCAGTCAGCTACGAAAATATTTAGAAATCCACATTTGATACTTTGAATGATGAAGTATTTATACAAAACATTACAAAAAATATCTTTTCAACTGAATAGGATTTATTTTAGGAAAATCAAATATCTTTATGAAAAAATATAATGACACTTTTCAACTGACTGAAATCTGGCCCTGATTCTTTGATTGTTATTACCTGTTTGTTTCTTTCATCTGTGCGTTCTTTGATATGTATGTTCTTTCACTCTTTATAGTAAATAACACCATTTCTCCCAAGTTTCTTCATCTAAGATTTTGATCTTCATCATCTTGCGTTAAATCTCATCTGCCTCTGAATATTTGGCAAATGTCGGTTTATTTGCAGAAAGGAGTTTTGCCTCATGCTGGAGGTAAAAGAAGTTTTCTAGAGTTTGTAAATGTACCTTGCCTGTTGGAATGCCCTTCATTGAGGAAACATTGGAAGTTTCCTTCGCTACTTCCCTTAATTTCTTTTCATAATCTTCATGTCCCATGAGTTTTTCATTTATTACTATAGGATTAGGCAGACCCTTCTGTCTCGATACATCAGACTTGTTCAAAAACCTATTCACTGTGAGTTCCACGGTTTAATATTTTTCCTCAAGATGTATCATTAGATTTCTTTTGGAAATCACTTTATTTACTTCTAGTATATTCTATGTTCTGTCAGCTATCCCAGGTTCTCCTAATTCATATTTATTTTTAGAATTAAGGAATTTGATTATTTCAGAGGATTCCTCTAGTTTCTTTCCAAAATTAGCTTTGAATTTTTGAATTGCATCATCGGCTTCCTTCACCAAGTCATTTTTCTCAAATATAATCTGTATAGAAGGCAAAATATCATTAACTGAGTTAATGGTATTGGCCCACAACTGGTGTTTTGCTTGGGCTAAAGGTTCTTTTAGTGACAAATTCTTCTCTAACTTATGGATTCTGTCAGTCAGTCTATTGGATTTTTGTACTTCAGCTTGATGCATTACTTCTGCAAATTTATTTCCATATTCTAATCTCTTTACTTGCTCCATGAGCTTATTAATCTCTGTAGTCTGAATGGACATATATTCCATTGCTTTGATTAATTTATTGCCCTCATCAATGGGATGGGTTGTTGGTATTTCTGATGCTGGTGTTGATTTAGTTACTGAAGTTGATGTAGATGTTATGGAAATAATAGTAATGGGAACTGCTTCCATGATAGTTTGTTTTTCCTGTACAATTTTATCCATCTTTGTCTCCATTTGCTTTAGTTGAGTTGTCAACTGAATGATTAGATTCATCATCTCATCCTTTTGATTGGATGTCTTCAAAACCTCCTTGGTTTGTGGATGCTCAGTAGTTGGTAATTTTAATTGTTTCTTCAGTGCAACCATGTCTGCATTTTTCTTTTTTATAACTTCTTCTACTACCTTGATGTCTTTTGGATTATAACCAACTTATATTACCAAATATTCCACTGACTTAATCCTGTTGTCTTTTGCCTGTGATGAGGCTTTCTCTAACTTTAACTGTGATTGTATATTTGCTAGAGAATTCTGCAAATTCTGGACACTTAGAGCTTTATGTGTCATGGTTGAATATATCATTTCTCCTGCCTATTTGTGGAAATCAATTTGGTCAATTGGATGCACATCCTTGGAAAGAACTTCAAATATTGTCTTTTTATAATCTTTTGAAGTTTTTGGGGCTTGTACCTTTGGTTGTAGGAAGGTCATCTGCAGTTTCCTTGTCTTGAGGTCAAAAGATGAAAGCAACCTATTCTGATCACTAGGAGTTTGCTTCTAGTATTGTGCATATGGAATAGCCTTCAATGCTTCATTTTTTATTTTAGTCTCTTTATATTTCTCAATGATATCGTTTTCTTTCTCAACTGGCTTGCTGGATGATGAAATCTATGCACTATTTTTCTTTTGAATGATTTGTGCACTGGAAGATGATGGTGTTAGCACCTTATAAATTTTTTGACAAGCAAACAGGGGGCTAAAATGTTTTTGAGCCTTCAAGGAATGCATTTCCCCTGAAAACACATCATCCTTGAAGCCTCCTTGTGCCTTTGTCCTTTGATGAAATCCCCTCTGCTGTTTCCAGTTATAAAGCTTCTCTGTTGTGAAGAAATGCCCAAAAGGCCTCCTTTTTCCCTTTATATCATCCCTTCCAAATCCCTGTTTCATCCCCTTTTACTCCTCTCTATTTCCCCTATTAACCCTCTAAACCATCTCAAATACCCTTTAAACCTTCCAAATACACTTTTTTGGTTTAAATTCCCTTTTTCCCTCTACCGTTACCCTACTTTGGCCTCAAAGGCATTAAAATTGGCCAAAAACCCACTTTCTACCTTATATTAAGGCCTAGCCCCTTTTGGCATGGCCCCCTTAATCTTTCTCCCCACGCGACCGCGGCGCTAGAACTAGGCGCCGAGGCAGAAGGCGGTTACCGTATTTGAATATTGGGAGCGTTTTGAGCCGTAGATCTATACAGATCGGACAGCCGTCGCGATCACCGCAACGTCCTTTACTTTACCCTTTCACCGCCGTTCATCGCATCTCCACCATTCATTTACCTGCCAAATCAACGGTCCGTATTTTACCCGCACGGTGGTCCCTGCATACTGTTCAGAACCACTGGTATCTATCACACCACCTTTGAGGGGTGGGCGGTTTTTTCCAATGGGCCAGCGATTCCATACAGCATCCGACTCGTGGCACCGGTACGGCTGGAAAACCGCCCACTCATCGCGCGTTATCGTTCGGTACAGGACACAGAGCGATATGCAACTCAGCCGTCCGATCTGTGATTGCCCATCTAATGGTGGTCGCTCCACGAAGCCACGCGCGGGTTAATCAGAGGCATCCGTACCCCTAGCCCACTGTCCATCGCCCTCCGATGTGTTTTCCACCGTCGATATTTGCCGCAGATCGAACGGTCCAGATTCGATTGCTTGACCTGCCGTTGACCACTCCTGCCACGTCATTTTTCCACGCGTGTTCGTCGTTTTTCTCCCGTCCACCATTGTTTCATTGCATTTCCACCTATTTCCTCCACGACCACTGTTTCTATAGTTCCGCCACCATTCCTCCGGTTTTCAAAGCATTCTTCCATCACCCCTGAGATTTCATAACAAGCTTGTTTCATTGTACAGGGATCATAGAGAGAACATTATAGCGGCCCAACATATCAGCAGAAAGGATTCGAGGGGATTAATGATTATTTTTGATATAATTTACGCTTAATCCCGCATTCAAAGGAAGAGGCGTAGTATGAAGACTAAGCACGTGAAACAAAGCTATATCTGTGTTCTATATCAGCAGAGTACTTTTCTCCAGAAAGACTGCCTTTCGGTGTTCTCCATGCCCCCTCGAGCCCTCACGAAGCTAAGTACACTGACAGAAGTCTCTGTTACTATCAGGACCAAAGTTATGAGGTATGGAGATACCTACATACCTTTCTGCCCACGTCACTTATTTCAGAAGGCTACCACAGAGTACCATCAGTCGGATTTATTCAGAAGAACACACTTGAAGTTATTAACGAGACTTCTAGACCATGCTCCAGAGTACATACAGTTAATGAAGAGCCATTTTACAGAATGGGCATTCGACCTACCTCTCCTATGTCTTAATAAAATTCATTTAATGAATATCTCCTACCTTGGTTATTCTCTTCTCCTATAAGAATTTCCGAGAACACATTGTAAAGGTTTTTGTTCGGCTGCTGTCGTTGCTGTTAGAGGGATTCATTATGACTGTTAGAACAGTATTGGGAGGGATTAGCAGAGTAGTTGTTATGTAGTAGGCTGGGAGGAGAAGTTTGGATTGTAACAGCCATTGAGCTTGGTGTATGTGACTGGTTTTTCATCAATTAATCAAAACACATTTCATATGATCCTGGTCTATTAATATTGGTGATGTCTTCCTAACTCTGTTTACTACATTTTCATATTGTTTCATTTTCTACTGGCTTGCATCAGAAATATGGCATAGGATTTACCCTTGTTAGGTACCCTATGTCTCTGCTCTCCTTGCCTTCAATGTTTTTTGCTGTTAGTTGTTCTTGTTGGGTTTTAGCTGGAAGATTTGGGAATACTGGGGATTAGAGTTAGCCCTGTCCACTAGGATCCTTGTGCGACTAGTTGGCCTTTCTAAGATCTCTCTGTTAAACCTATCTCTGTTTTTCCTGGAGCATGCTAAAGCTGACCTGGAGTTAAATGACCTCTCGTTCGATCTACAAGCTGCCCCTTTGTCCCTCCTTTGAAAGTTTCCTTTGAGTATGTCCAAGTAGGTCTAGAGTGAAATGACCTCTGACCTAATCTATAGACAGAAATTGGGTTGCTTTCCTTCTTTCACTTTCAATCCTTAATGTTCCATCCCACCATCTAATCTAAAAGATCCTTTAGTATTAGATGACTTTCCCTTTGGAAGCCTTGGCTAGTTGTTGCAAGTAATTCCCTTTCATGACTCCATAGCTCAATGGATGGCACTTTCTTGACCTGTCCTCTTAGCTGAAACATCCTGCTATTTTGTTCCTTTCCTCCCATTACTTTCTTAATCTATGATCTCGTGACCAACTCAGAAACTCACCAACAAAACCATTTAAACCCCCCTTTTGTGCTTCATAACTAGCCTAACATCTCATTTGAGCTTTCAAAGATATATCATTCTTTGTATGTATAGAGAGATCCCTCTCTGGACCAAGGAGGGCTAGATCCTGAGGTCTGAAAGTGGTTTGATGTTGTCTCATCTTTTGGTCTTGCCAATCTGGCCAAAACATGGGAACCCCAACATAATGGCGACTCCACTGGGGAATCTGAGTGAATTTCACCTTAAACATTCTTAGGCACTCAAGGACCCAAGATCTCTGGTTAGATCGGCATTCAATTGCTGTTGGTGGACAACATCCCGCTTCAAACGTTCATATACCTCCACCTGGCGACTCCACACTCCACAACTCTCAAAGACTCCACTGGAGGAAGAACCTGAAATATGGCCAGAACTCATAGAAGGGTAGAAGACATGGGTTGGATTTGGTTTAAGGAATTCATTGTCTTTGTCTACCACTATGTTTTGTCCTACTTTAAGCCTAATCAAGTGTACAAAGAGGAGACCCACAATGAATGTGGGAAAGATCTCACGTCTCAGTCTTCAGACCATGAGGAAACATGTACCCCTGTGAAGAACCTAGTGGAACAATAAGCTCATGTTGTATCTCCCACCCTTAAAGAAGCTTCAAGCAGCCATGAGCCCATTTTTATACCACTTACACCTACAAAGGTCATAGAAAGATATAAGCCTCTGGTTTTACCTCTTATTTTCCAACCCCTTCCCTTAGAACTTATAAACCAGCTGCCTCTTTTTGATGGAGAAAATAAAAGGGCTGCTGCCGAAGAACATGTCCAAAACCTTGAGGATTTACTTGAATTGTATGAAATAGAAGAATATGATGTGTGCATTAGAATGTTTGCCTTATCTTTACAAGGGAATGTTAAAAATTGGTTCAAAGGCCTTCCAATGGCAAGCATTTTCAGCTTTCATCAATTTTCTCAAGTTTTCCTTGATAGGTGGGCAACCCCTAAGAATGCTCTCCTCATCCTAGGAGAGTATCAAAATTTGAAAAGGCGGCCAGGAGAGACAGTACAAGAATTTTCAGCCAGGTTCAATAGGGTATATAATGCGATACCTTCTGATATAAAGCCACCCTTGGGATGGGCTCTATTACACTATCCAAGTTCTTTTTACCCTAAGGTGGAATTCCATATAAGAGAAAGAGAACCTTTGAGCCTGGAGGAAATCCAGAATATAGCAGTCACTTTCAAGTACAACATAAAGTGCAGGGAGGAAAGATTAAAAGCAGCAAAGAAAGACTGAGCAAAGCAAATAAGGCAGATCTCTTTAGAAAACAAGCTGGAAAGATTGATAGAGACTGCCAACACCCTGCTGAACATAGAAGAGGAAGAATATGAGGCTGAAACCAGAAATCATGATTGGAAAAGACCTGCTCTTTGTCCTCAAGAAAGAAAAACCAGATCACTGCAAGATAGAAGCCACATGCCAAGCATGTATGATGAAATAGAGCTTGAATCAGAAAATGAACTTGCAGACTATTTTGAAGAAAGACTTGCTGGGAGTCCTGAAGATTTTATGGGTGACGTTGCTTATAATTATGATTTATCTAATGATGATTTGTCTGATGATGATTTTTTCCAAAGGGAAACTGAGCTTGCAGGGCCATCATTAGTAGATTCATGGAAGGAAGATTGCGACCATCAACTTCAAGAAAACGATGAGCCAATGCGGGCCATCTATGATACTGATGGAGAAAGCATTGAAAGCATAATAGCAGATGAAGATTCATTGAATTTTCTCTCTGCTTTATATCCGAACATCGGTTATACTCGCCAAGAGGACAGAAGCCAGCATCTCTTCAGTGCAGAGGACAAGGAGAAAAGAGATGAAGAAAATCTTGAGCGGAATGAAGATCCTGAGCCTTCTCCCGAAAGGATTAAGGTAATCAAAGAAGCCCCCACTCAAATATGTGTTGATTTTTTCATAGATTTCAGTCCGTTTCAGCAGAACCAGACTGCGTTACTGGAGGACAGAACAATTGAATATAATGAGCCCTCTAGCTCAGGATGCAGTGAAGATGAGCGAGATCTTTTTTCCCACAGGCATATTTGTCTTGATCCAGAGGAAGAAGAGGTATCCCTGGTCTATGCTCATCCGCCAAATACTCCCAACCAGGAGAAGGAGGAGTGTGATTATAGAGGCCTCATTGCAGATGCAATGATTGAAACTACCCAGGATGCAGGCAGCCTACCAGTCATGGAAGGCCTTAAAAAGGAAAGCATATACCATATTTTTGTTGATCCTATGGCAGAATACATGGAGGCCCTGATTGGCTCAGCCCCTCAAGCATCAATCCTTTGCAAGAGCCAAATACATCAGAATTGGTCACCACTGCTGGTGGCCTCAGTTTTGAAGATCCACATGCAGAGCATCCTACGGTTGTCTCTGATGAGTAGTCAGTTCTTTTTCCCCTTTCTGCTATTACTTGACTGGTGACACTGGCATTATTGTATCACCTAGAGCATCAGAGATTTCCAGTTAGAGTAGGGTAGGTAGTAAAAGCTAAATAAAGCTTAGCTTGTGAGCATGTAGTTAGTTGTTTTAATTTCTGCAAAGTCCAGCAAGCCAGACAGTCTAATCCTGGCTTGAATGGTTTTCAATTTCTATCTTAGAATGTAGAGAAGAAATCTGCTAGACAGTTTAATCCTAGCATATATTAGATTAGGTAGAGAAGCTATGAGGCCAATAGTCTAATCTAGTCTCATGGAGTAATAAGGGTAAAAATAGAATAGGTGTATTTTCCTGCTTGAAAAAATTGATGATGTGAAGGGTCTACAAGTCCAAATGCACCCAGAAGAAAAAATTTTAGGACAATAGTGTGGGTAGGTAGTTGTTTGGGAGAATTTTTTTTGCTGATGTGATGTCTTCATGAGTTATGGAAGCTGATCCAAGAAAGAAAATGGATGGGTCAAGTACCAGGCATATGGCCTACACCAAAGATTTATCCTCTAAATTCTTGACTCCTTCAAGAAGAAGCCATCCCCATGTGGAGCCATTGTTAGCCCCCTATAAATTTTTTGACAAGCAAACAAGGGGCTAAATTTTTTTTGAGCCTTCAAGGAATGCATTTCCCCTGAAAACACATCATCCTTGAAGCCTCCTTGTGCCTTTGTCCTTTGATGAAATCCCCTCTATTGTTTCCAGTTATAAAGCTTCTCTGTTGTGAAGAAATGCCCAAAAGGCCTCCTTTTTCCCTTTATATCAGGCCTTCCAAATCCCTGTTTCATCCCCTTTTACTCCTCTCTATTTCCCCTATTAACCCTCTAAACCATCTCAAATACCCTTTAAACCTTCCAAATACACTTTTTTGGTTTAAATTCCCTTTTTCCCTCTACTATTACCCTACTTTGGCCTCAAAGGCATTAAAATTGGCCAAAAACCCACTTTCTACCTTATATTAAGGCCTAGCCCCTTTCGGCCTGGCCCCCTTAATCTTTCTCCCCACGTGACCGCGGCGCTAGAACCAGGTGCCAAGGTGGAAGGCGCTTACCGCATTTGAATATTGGGAGCGTTTTGAGCCGTCGATCTATACAGATCGGACGGCTGTCGCGATCCCTGCAGCGTCCTTTACTTTACCCTTTCACCGCCGTTCATCACATCTCCACCGTTCATTTACCCGCCAAATCAACGGTCCGTATTTTACCCGTTTGGTGGTCCCCACACACTATTCAAAACCACCGGTATCTATCGCACCGCCTTTGAGGGGTGGGCGGTTTTTTCCGATGGGCCAACGATTCCATACAACATCCGACCTGTGGCACCGGTACGGTTGGAAAACCGCCCACTCATCGCATGTTATCGTTTGGTACAGGACACGGAGCGATATGCAAATCAGCTGTTCGATCTGCGATCACCCATATAACGATGGTCGCTCCACGAAGCCGCGCGTGGGTTAATCAGAGGCATCCGTACACCTGGCCCACTGTCTGTCACCCTCCGACGTGTTTTCCACCATCGATCTCCGCCGCAGATTGGACAATCCATATTCGATTGCTTGACCCACCGTCGACCACTCCCGCCACGTCATTTTTCCACGCGTGTTCATCATTTTTCGCCCATCCACCATTGTTTCATTGCATTTCCACCTGTTTCCTCCAAGACCGCCGTTTCTATAGTTCCGCCACCATTCCTCCAGTTTTCAAAGCATTCTTCCATCACCCCTGAGATTTCATAACAAGCTTGTTTCATTGTACAGGGATCACAAAGAGACCATTATAGCGGCCCAACGTATCAGCAGAAATTATTCGAGGGGATTAATGCTTATTGTTGATATAATTTATGCTTAATCCCACATTCAAAGGAAGAGGCGCAGTATGAAGAATAAGCACGTGAAACAAAGCTATATCTGTGTTCTATATCAGCAGAGTACTTTTCTCCAGAAAGACTGCCTTTCGGCGTTCTCCATGCCCCCTCGAGCCCTCACGAAGCTAAGTACACTGACAGAAGTCTCTGTTACTGTCAGGACCACAGTTATGAGGTATGGAGATACCTACAGACCTTTCTGCCCATGTCACTTATTTCAGAAGGATACCACAGAGTACCATCAGTCGGATTTCTTCAGAAGAACACACTTGAAGTTATTAACAAGACTTCTCGACCATGCTTCAGAGTACATACAGTTAATGAAGAGCCATTTTGCAGAATGGGCATTTGACCTACCTCTCCTTTGTCTTAATGAAATTCATTTAATGAATATCTCCTACCTTGGTTATTCTCTTCTCCTATAAGAATTTCCGAGACATTGTAAAGGTTGTTGTTCGGTTGCTGCTGTTGCTGTTAGAGGGATTCATTCTGACTGTTAGAACAGTATTGGGAGGGATTAGCAGAGTAGTTGTTATGTAGTAGGCTGGGAGGAGAAGTTTGGATTGTAACAGCCATTGAGCTTGGTGTATGTGACTGGTTTTGCATCAATTAATCAAAGAACATTTCACAGGATCCTGATCTATTACTATTGGTGATGTCTTCCTAACTCTTTTTACTACATTTTCATATTGTTTCATTTTCTGCTGGCTTGCATCAGAAATATGGCATAGGATTTACCCTTGTTAGGTATCCTATGTCTCTGCTCTCCTTGCCTTCAATGTTTTCTGCTGTTATTTGTTCTTGTTGGGTTTTAGCTGGAAGATTTGGGAATACTGGGGATTAGAGTTAGCCCTGTCCACTAGGATCCTTGTGCGACCAGCTGGCCTTTCTAAGATCTCTCTGTTAAACCTATCTCTATTTTTCCTAGAGCATGCTAAGGCTGACCTAGAGTTAAATGACCTCTGGTACGATCTATAAGCTGCCCATTTGTCCCTCCTTTGAAAGTTGCCTTTGAGTATGTCCAAGCAGGTCTGGAGTTAAATGACCTCTGACCTGATCTATAGACATAAATAGGGTTGCTTTCCTTCTTTCACTTTCAATCCTTAATGTTCCATCCCACCATCTAATCTAAAAGATCCTTTAGTATTAGATGACTTTCCCTTTGGAAGCCTTGGCTAGTTTTTGCAAGTAATTCCCTTTCATGACTCCATAGCCCAATGGATGGCACTTTCTTGACCTATCCTCTTAGCTGAAACATCCTGCTGTTTTGTTCCTTTCCTCCCATTACTTTCTCAGTCTATGATCTCATGACCAAGTCAGAAACTCACCAACCAAACCATTTAAACCACCCTTTTGTGCTTCATAACTAGCCTAACATCTCATTTGAGCTTTCAAAGATATATCATTCTTTGTATGTATAGAGAGATCCCTCTTTGGACCCAGGAGGGCTAGACCCTAAGGTCTGAAAGTGGTTTGATGTTGTCTCATCTTTTGGTCTTGCCAATCTGGCCAAAACATGGGAACCCCAACAGATGGCAGAGGTGTTTCTTCTGTATGTGTTATAGGTGCATCATCCCTGATAACAATATCTATTTCAATTGTCTCTTCCTACTCTATTACTGGGTTCAACTTTGTTTTCTTTCTGTACATAAGATTGAATTTACTATTAGATTTAGCTTCTGCTGAATAAGAGCCTTCTTCTCTAAAATTTTTTGAATCCCTATCCTATGGGTCTGGAGTAAGCAGGATGGAACTAGTATCAAGCTGCTCCTCCACCTCCTGTAGAGTGTTTTCCAACCACTCTGACTTGTTGGAATATTTCTCAATCTCAGGCTTAGATTCATGGATGAAAGGGGTGAGTTTAAACATAATTCTTAATTTTCTTACGGCACCCAAGCGGTCATATGACCATTTGAAACTGTTGCTGACATTTAACTCTTGTAGGCATCTGTTTTCTTCCTTTCCAACATTCGTACTGTTGAATATAAAAGGCCCTAGTTGGTTTTTTTATTATCTTGAACTGATTTTTCTATTTGGCTAAAAGGAAAGTTATCACATCAGAATTCAAGATCTACATGATGTACTCTAAAGAAAATATCCTCATTGGGAGGCATTTGGGAAGTTTGTAAGGGACTAATTGGCTTCCATACACTCTGATCTCTGTGTGATTCTGGTATAAATACCAATCTTTTGTCTTGCTCTAATCAGATAACTATAGAACCTTTTTTATTTCATCACCGATTATGGGCTGAATGCTATTTTTAAGCATATTAACCTCTAGGTACACAAAAGAATCAATAAAGTCTTTGAAACTAAATTCATTGGAATCCTTTCGGATCAAGGATGTCCAAAAGATCACAGACTGGGGATTACCCTCTGTGTCTAGTTTTTGTAGGTTGATTGCAAACCTTTCTGACTGAAAATATATGAACAAATAGAATAATACTGAGGAGTTTTTGAACACTCCTTCTTTTGGTAGTTTGATCAGTTGATCATGCATGGTATCTTCCAGGAATTGGGCAAAGTTGAAAGTTATAGTTGGAGGCCGGCCTGGGCAAAATATAGAGAGGAAACCAAGGATGGATTCATCTACATGCTCATCGGTAAAATATCCTAGAATACATGACATCATGGTCACAATTTGTTATTTTCTTTCTGGGAACATGGTAGCAAAGTATGGTGGGTTTCTTTTAGGAATTTGAGCTGATTCAGGGAGGAAAGTCTAAAAGATTTGAGACTTTTTTAGGGAAATCTAGCTTTAGGTAAAGCTTAGTGAGGGTCTCAATGGAGGAAGGCACTCCCTCTTATTGTTATGGAATCTACAACATTTGATTAATGGACCGAGGAGTGATATTAATAAGGATTTCTTGGTCAGGGGTGACTATGGCTCTTTCATTGGGAAAATAGCCGAGTTGGAAAAGTCTGATGACTTCAGGGAACTGGTAGGTCTGTGGAAATGTGTACTTTGGCAGGTTAGAGTTCCACAGATGAATATCATCTACCTGGTTAGCAAATTTGTCATGGCTCCAACAATGGAGCTCCAAAAGATTGCTATCAGTCACAGTGTCAATTATTTTAAAGTCTTTATCGGCCAAAGGAGTATGGTCGACATATAATAGGGGTGTTGCAGAGGTTTTACAATTTGGACGCTTTGGGAAGCCATCAATTTGATTCCATTTATTAATTAATTAGCTTAATTGATGGTGGCGGGTATTTAGGATTACCTGGAATACCGAAAATTTGATTGTAGAAGGGGTACAGGTAGCAGCGAGGGCTTCAATCTTGGTTGGCAATGATGCTTTTGGTCTCTTCCGCAAATTGACAGAGATAGGGAAAGAGTAGAATAGCGGGGTTTTATTTATTTTTTGAAATTTCAGTGGTTTATCGCATGGCGCAAGGGTTTTATTATTTCAAAAAGTGGTGGTTTATCGCACAGTGTGAGGTGGTTTGGTGGTTTGGGTAGGAGGGGGTGCGATAAAACCTAGAGGCGCCACATGGAAGGGGAGCGGGTGTAGAAAACTACTTATTCCCGCCCCCCCTTTGGTTTTAAACATCGGACGTTGGGGGTTTCGAAAAAGGTTGTAGGCCATCCGATGTGATTAAAGGTGATTAGACAGTAGGAGGAGTTGGGAGTTTTCAAAGGAGGTGGGGTCCGGAAATAGATATGCGGAGGGTTAAATGAAAAATAGAGTTTAATTAAATTTATTAAGCGAAGGTTCCAGATGATAGCAAGGGGGGTTAAATGAAGTGGGGTCTAATTGATCTTTTTGTGCTTTTAACTTTGAAAAAGTGGGTTTTCATGTTTTTATGGAAACATAAAGTTTAATAGGGGGAAGGGGGTTTTTAAAGGGAAAAATGGTTTTTCAGGAAAAGGGGAAGGGGTTAGAAAAATGTTTTTGAAAGGGGAAAGGGATTTTAGCAAGGGGAAAGGGTTAGAAAGATATTTTTGATAAGAATAATGATGCTTATATAACTTTTGAAAAGTATTCTATCTACCTTTTTATTTATCCTAACATTTTTTCTTTCCTTTATTGGGTGCATTTGAGCTTTCCGACCCTTTTATTTTCTTTTGATAAGAAAACTAACTTATTTCTAACCTGATATCTTCCAATGGCTCAGATTAAACTTATGAGCTCATTTTTATTCTCTACCTAACTACTGATCTGCCAAGATTAAATAGTTTGGTCGGAGCTTTATTCACTAACTATCATAACATAAAATTTAAAGGCATGAATGATCAAGATTAGAATGCATGATCATCATGAATTGTGGCATTTTGAACAAGCTACACACAATTTATTTACAAAAGTAAAGTAAACTAAGAGTAGTGGCATTTGAATGTGCAAGACTTTCAGAATTTATTTTTGCCTCTTTTTATGGGGTTCATATTTTATATCTTTTTTTATCTTTCTTTCTTTTGGTATTTTGATTATTCTTTTAGGACATACTGATAGCGGGGATACCCGCCAAACCCACATTCCTAGTACTTTTCAAAATTTCTCCTAAAACTATGTGTAAGTGCATCCAAAGCTTCATGCCCAATCAACTCACAATCCGGGCAATCTCACAACATCCCTTTATTAAACACTCAAATCTGAGAGTGTTAATATCTCAAATCTTTGAGATTTGAGATATTAATTCTGAGTCCCTTATGTTATGCGCTCAACCCTTATGTGCTTCTAATGGTCAACCAATTCATAACCCCCATATATTTCACGGCGTTGACTTCACAAATGTGTTCATATGGTCTCCGATCTCCGTATGTCCGAGTTGCAATACTTAAATAAAATGCCATGAACTATATCCGAACCTCCAGATTTATTAAACCATTCCTTTTAAATTTCGCGGGGTATGATGACTAACGTTTGAAACAATATACGAGGCCTCCGGAATTATAGACTTCTGGAATGAAATTCTCAACCTTACGCCCATGTAATATAATTGCATCATATTTAAATCTTTCGGCCACATAATCGGATTACATTTAATAAACATTTGTCAATCAAACAAACGCTGCCATACCTTACGCTAACTTCCGTGTAGCTTCCGAATATGACCTCCGTTAGATAGCGAGCCTCCAGATCAACGGTACGTATCAATATCGCTCGACGTCTTTGGTCGATAGTTAATGCGCGATGGCGCGCAGTGAAGGGTGGTTTTACTATTTCACTTGGGGACACGCATCAAGCTTTCTATGGAATCGCTCGCAACTCCTCTAATACTGCTTACCGACGATCGGTGGTGCGATGAAACCCACCTTTCGCTCTAAACCACCGTTACTGTTCCTCGGTCACGGTTCCATCTTCCTCTCACGCTCAAGGTTCCATCCTCGCCTTGTTCCGCTCCTTTATAAGTGGCCCTTGTTCCCCGACGTTTCAACACGGTCCTATCTTGTGTATAACACACAGTTCCATTACTCTGTGCTTCCAAGGTTCTGTCACCTCGAATCACTAGCCTCCAGTTCGGCTCTCACCACCGTGGTTGATCGAGGAATGGGATTCCTTTCCGGCCTTTCTGCACCTCGATAATCACCATAAACACGTTAACCCTGAACATGAACACAACTCTCCCTACGTCTTCTTCCCAAAATGTATAGGTATACTGTTAAGCTAAGATTCAGAATCTTCCCCCTGCCCCATTCATGAAGATTCAAAGCACCCTCACAGGAAATTAGTTCAAGCAATACTCATGCAGTATTGAGACAAATCCATTCATATAAGAGTCACGGGAGTTCAACCATTCTCACACAGAAATTAAGCAACAAATGCACAATAATACTGAGACAATTTCCTCATTTATCCAGTGAAGGGATTTACAACTTCTAACTAGCCAGATCTTCGATTGAATGGCCCTTCTCCTCTATTCTACAGTCCTATGTAGCCTATGCAGTTCTCCCTACAGGTCTGTGCATGTCTCCCTCGACTCTGTCACAGAGGTTTGTTTTTATACAATTACAATGAATCGCTTCAAATTCCTTGATGACTCACAAACCCTTCAATTCCTACAGTTACAATTTAAACTAATGCTATGACAGTCTGAAATAGACTATCGCTTCCTATGCCCACTAATCATTCGAGCAGTTACATTTCTCCCTCTAATTGACTAAAATTACTCAACTATGGATATTTACATAGGGAAACAAAACATGAGACCCCCCTTACGTTTATTTATGTAAAATAAGTGTCTTGGGTCTAATGCCCCTGCATCAGACTCCCCAGGTTCAATTGATTCATGATCCCCTGATCATGTGCTTTGCTTTTATCTGCCTGGATTCCACACCTTGTTCTGCAACTGGCCATCTGTTGCAGCGTCCTTCTTTCGCATTCCTCCTGGCTTCCAAACTTTATGCTATAGCTTTCCACAGGCTGTACCTTCACATCTTCTGTCTGCTTTGCTTGTGCTGCTATTTCCTTGTTTCCTCGCTGCTGCCCTTTTTTGAGGCATCTTCTGCATCAGTTCCCTTGTCAATTCACTTTCTCTGTCTAATATTTCCTCTGAATGCTGGACACTTACTTTTGTTTGTTGCATTCTTATTTCTTCAGTTCTTACCGCTTCCCTAGCTCTTATGCTTACTGCCACCCAATCATCCATACCCTCTCTGCAATAGTAAAACTTTTGCTCTTCTGCTGGCAACACTTCAGCTTGTTGCTTCAGCATTCTCTCCAGCAACACTCCAAGCTACTGCTCTGGCATCTCATCTTCTTTTCTGAATATCTTCAGCAAACATTCTTGCCATCTCCTTTAGCCAAACAAATCATCAATATGCTGCAACTCAGGTTCAGCATCTTCTTCTTCTGTCTTGGCAATCTTCAGCAATTTCCTTCCTTCTTCTTGAGTGAATCCAACAATCAAATCAAGTTCTCTAGCCACTGTATCTTCATCTTCTTTCAGAGTGAAACTCTGGTTCTCTACTGCTGTAGCAGCCCCAACAGTCTGCCATGCAGTCTTCTCTTTAATCTTCGCTCGGCTATTCGAACAAGCCAATCCTTCTCTGCTACCAATAGCAACAATCTTTTCCTGCATAGGAGACATGGTTGTCTCATCTTCTCTCAGCTGCTCATCCTCATTCTGCAACATCTCTTCTTTTTTAAGACAACTCCAAGTGATGGATTGTCTTCTGCCTTGCCTGTCAACACAACCACTTCATTAGTTCCAAAACCCCAAGACCCAATGGTCCCTACTGATGATTCAATCATAAATTATTTTCTATCTTCATCCCATTGTGTCTTCACATTCTGCAACCCCCAATTCTAAAATTGAGGTCTTCTCTCTTGTATGGAATCCTGCTAATTCAACATACTTTCTAGCAGCTCAATTTCCCCATTCCATGGTTTGATGTCTTCCACAGAATTCTCCTTCTCTGTCAATTGACTGCCCCATGTTGTCAACTTATCTCCATCATCAACAGGATTTGCATTCATCAAATATTTTTTAAAACAAAGTTTGCAAGGTCCCAGAGCCTTTCCTCCTTCTGTCAGCATCTCAATATGCTGTCCCAACTTTCTTTTCTTCTCGATCAGCACATCAGAATGCTGATTCCAATTCTTCAAACATTTCCTGAGACTGTCAGCTAGTCTCTCCTCTGCACCATCCCCTTCAAGGATGTCTTTATGCTCTAGTTCATAAAAATGAACTCTCTCATCTTCAGTCATCTCTGTCCTTACCATCTGAACACCTTCTCTCTGTGGTTCTGTCCTCTGCTCATGCCCCAATCTTGGCATCTCACCACAATCTTCTTTATCTTCTGCTGTCACTATCTCCTCAGTCTTCATCAGAATAAAATCCTGATTTCCCATCTCTGCAAAGACTCCAGCTACCTGTCCATCATTCTCCACATGGCCATTTATCAATAGCAACCTGTCATTGTCACATTAATGAAAAATTCACCATCAGCTCCATTGAAACAATCTCTTCTATCAAATAAGGAATTAATGAATTCCTCCTGCTGCAGTAGTTCAATCTGTTCTTCATCTGAAAGATACTCAACATACTTTACTTGGCAACAGTCAACTTCATCTGTCACATTTTCATCATGTGAACTACCTTCATTAACACCTGCATTCACACACAACTTGTCAAATGCAAAAACATAAGACCTCATGGTCTCAATTGGTGATTTGGTCACCAAATCTTTCTGCTATTCCAAGTCTTCTATATTTTACAGAGATCCTCCAATGGTCTCTTCTTCTGAGTCCTCAAGTTGTTCAACCTCCAGCTTCTGGCCAATATCACAAACTAAAGCTCTTATGCTTCCAATATGTTGGAAAGCAGAATCTTTCTCCAACTGTGCATGGACATCCTCAAAACATGTAGCTGCTCCATTTTCTTCCTCAGTGACAACATCAGCAGTTTGTTCTTTCTCACCTGTTGTTCCTGCAAACATACAAAATATGTTAGATGTAAGGCTCTCGGACCCCTTGGTCCTACTTGAAGCTTCAGTCTCCAAGTCCTTCTCCAAATACTCAATCACTCTGAATATTTATTTCTTCTTCTGAGCATTCATCATCTTCTCCTTCCTTTGTAGCCTCTGCCACTTTATCTTCTTCTTCGTGAGCCATCCAAATCTCTGGCTTTCTTCTATCCTTCTCTTTAGTTCATTGAGCTCTTCCCTGATCTCAGAAACTTCTTTCCAATATTCTTCATCTGTGATTCTCTTCCTCATGCCAACTACTTTGGCATCTTCCCACACTCTTTTGTTGTGGCCTCTTCCAGAACCTCTACAATATATGCAGTCTTTGCTATGGCTCTCAGTAGCCATTCCCTTCTCTAGGATTTATTCACTTACAAGCTGCACTAAGCCTCTGCAACAGAAAGCTCTCTTGCTGCAACTTACCTCACCAAGCTTCTCTCCTGAGCTATGGCTTTTGGCAAGTATTGGTCCCCTCTCTTTGGAACCTCCTGAGCACTCTCTCTGCTCTCTAGGCTTCACTCTGCAACTTTCTCAATAACACCCCTCTTCTTCTTTCATCCAACCTTAGTTGGGAATTATTTCAGATTCTGCCACACTCTTTATGCACTTAGAATACCTTGCTAGACTCTTCTATCACTGCTCTCAAAGCTTGTGATCTACTTCTACTGATATGTCTTCCTCAATTGCTTGCACTCTGTATTCTACAAACAATACCTTCCAACCAGAGTTCAAATAAGGCTCATCATCTTACCTCTCAAGATCCCTGGCTGATCTTGCTTCTTTTCTTTTCTCACCTACACTGCATCTACCTGCTGCAATCTTCTGTCTTTAAATCCAGATTCTGTTCATCTGGAGACCTTCACTGCATGTCAAATCAAATATGTAATTTTCTCTATTAAACAGATTCAAACATCAACTATATTTCTGTTTCGGTACATGTGCATTTCCGAAATGAACTTTCAATGAGCTGACTAAATTCTAGCTCTGATACCACTTGATAGTGGGGATACCCGCCAAACCCACATTCCCAGTACTTTTCAAAATTTCTCCTAAAACTGTGTGTAAGTGCATCCAAAGCTTCATGCCCAATCAACTCACAATCCGGGAAATCTCACAACATCCCTTTATTAAACACTCAAATATGAGAGTGTTAATATCTCAAATCTTTGAGATTTGAGATATTAATTCCAAGTCCCTTATGTTATGCACTCAACCCTTATGTGCTTCTAATGGTCAACCAATTCATAACCCCCATATATTTCACGGCGATGACTTCACAAACGTGTTCATATGGTCTCCGATCTCCGTATGTCCGAGTTGCAATACTTAAATAAAATGCCTTGAACTATATCCAAACATCCGGATTTATTAAACCATTCCTTTTAAATTCCGCGGGGTATGGTGACTAACTTTTGAAAAAATATACGAGGCCTCCGGAATTATAGAATTCTGGAATGACATTCTCAACCTTATGCCCATGTAATATAATTGCATCATATTTAAATCTTTCGGCCACATAACCAGATTACATTTAATAAAAATTTTTCAATCAAACAAATGCTGCCATACCTTATGCTAACTTCAGTGTAGCTTCCGAATACGACCTCTGTTAGATAGCGAGCCTCCAGATCAACGGTACGTATCAATATCGCTCGGCGTCTTTGGTCGATAGTTAATGCGCGATGGCACGTAGTGAAGGGTGTTTTTGCTATTTCGCTCGGGGACACGCGTCGAGCTTTCTATGGAATCGCTTGCAACTCCTCTAATACCGCTTACCGACGATCGGTGGTGCGATGAAACCCACCATTCGCTCTAAACCACCGTTACTGTTCCTCGGTCACAGTTCCATCTTCCTCTCACGCTCAAGGTTCCATCCTCACCTTGTTCCACTCCTTTATAAGTGGCCCTTGTTCCCCGACGTTTCAACACGGTCCTATCTTGTGTATAACGCACAGTTCCATTACTCTGTGCTTCCAAGGTTCTGTCACCTCGAATCACTAGCCTCCAGTTCGGCTCTCACCACCGTGGTTGATCGAGGAATGGGATTCCTTTCCAGCCTTTCCGCGCCTCGATAATCAACATAAACACGTTAACCCTGAATGTGAACTCAACTCTCCCTACGTCTTCTTCCCAAAATGTACAGGTAGATTGTTAAGCTAAGATTCAGAATCTTCCCCCTGCCCCGTTCATGAAGATTCAAAGCACCCTCACAGGAAATTAGTTCAAGCAATACTCATGCAGTATTGAGACAAATCCATTCATATAAGAGTCATGGGAGTTCAACCATTCTCACAAAAAAATTAAGCAAAAAATGCACAGTAATACTGAGACAATTTCCTCATTTATCCACTGAAGGGATTTACAACTTCTAACTGGCCAGATCTTCGATTAAATGGCCCTTCTCCTCTATTCTACAGTCCTATGCAGCCTATGTAGTTCTCCCTACAGGTCTGTGCAGGTCTCCCTCGACTCTGTCACAGAGGTTTGTTTTTATACAATTACAATGAATCGCTTCAAATTCCTTGATGACTCACAAACCCTTCAATTCCTACAGTTACAATTTAAACTAACGCTATGACAGTCTGAAATGGACTATCGCTTCCTATGCCCACTAATCATTCGGGCAGTTACATTTCTCCCTCTAATTGACTAAAATTACTCAACTATGGATATTTACATAGGGAAACAAAACATGAGACCCCCCTTATGTTTATTTATGTACAAAAAGTGTCTTCGGTCTAATGCCCCTGCATCACATACCCTCTTTTCATTTTTTAGTATGGAAAACATTTGCAAAAAAGCAAAGGTATGTACAATATTACAAGACTTAACATAGCCAATTCAAAATTATGATCCCTATTATTATAGTACTCTAACAGTTCCAATGTACTCTTTTGTTGGAGATCACAAGTAGCATTGAATTCTTTAATGTAGTAATTCTTCTTTCTACCCAACTCTTTTCCCCATACCTTTTTACGAAACTTCTCCATAACCAAATTATTTAGCTCCTTCTTATTTGTGGGACAAGAATTGAGGTAGATATTCCAATTTTCCATCCATGTGTATTTTTTTCTCATCCATGTTTTATTTCTTTCACTCATGCCTTCATTGAAGATAACATTAGGCCATCTACATACTCCCATTTTCTCAATTCTTTTTGGATATCTTTTGAGCCACACCATAGCAATTGCTTCGATGGGAGTTGCTCCTGTTTCACTCAACATTATCTCATAAGGTATAGAACTTTTTATTTTGAAATTTCTCATGGTCAAGTGTTTTCGGGTTTTCTCAATTTGTTTCCATTTGAAACGGGGGTGCTGCTAGCCCACAATGCACACCCATATAGCATCACTAGACAAACTAGGAGTCCATAAATCACTTCAATTGTTTTCCAATCCCATAAATTTTCCTCTCTACATTTGTTTTGAAGAGCATATAATGCTTTCCACCCTCCCAAAATTCTCTTCTTTCTGTAGTCCTCCCAAGTAAATTTGTTGTTGAAATCAATCCCAAGGTACTTTTACTCATTTACTTCTTCAAGAATGTTGCCCTCAAATAAGAACATATGTTGGCTTTGCTTCCTTTTATTATATAAAATCATTATTTTGGTCTCACTAGTATTGACTTGCATCCCCACTGCTCTACGAAAATGCTCAAGGCAATATAGGTGCATCTGCAATCCATGGACTAATTTAGAAATCAATACAAGGTCATCAGCATATAAAAGAAGCTTTATCACAAACTCCCCCAATCGAACACCATCTCCACCTTGTAGATTTAGCCACTCTTCCAATGTATCAATATATAAACCAAAACGAGCAGGGGATAGATGGAAACCTTGCTTGACTCCAATGTCACTTCTAAATTTTTCTGAAATACCCACTCAGGTTCTAATTTTGACTTTCACCTCTTCATAAAGTCTATGGAAAGCAACTCTATAGTGTAAAGGAATTTCAAGTTCTTCCATTCTACACCAAAAATTGTCTCTAGGGATTGTGTCAAATGCCTTTTTGAGGTCAACAACGTAGAAAAATAATTCTTCCCCCCCCAAAAAAAACCTTTTCAATAATGTGTCTCAACATGATACCATGATCCACTATAGAATGCTTCGGCCTAAAACTCGCGTTTCCTTTTACCCTCTTTTCTTTTACTTCTGCCCACTTACTGATTCTATTTTCTACCATGTTTCTGAAAAGTTGTGCAAACAAAGGATTGATCATAATGGTTCTATAATTGGAAGGATTAATAATGTTTCCACTTTTAAAAAGGTATATTGCTAGGCTAGTTGTTTAGTTTTTTGGGAATCCTTGCTAAATGATGTTGTTGAATATTTCCATGATGTGTGGTGCAAGAGTTCTCGTTCCCCATTTTAGATACTCTACTTGAATTTCAACGAAGTCCTTTGCCATTCCTATTTTCAGCTTCATAATTCCAATCTTCACCTCTTGTAACGTGAAGAGCTTTGTAGTTGTGTTGATATTGGGGGGGCCTCGACCTTTGATTCTTTTTCATAGAGTTGTCTTGCATATTCAAACCATTGATTGGTTGTAATATTATTTTTGATTTTCTTATTCATTAGCTGAAGTTCCTTCCAGAAAAGCTTTGGGTTATTCTTGCCTAGATATATTAACTCTTCTCGCCTTGCTTGCATGCACTCAATTTTTTTCCTTTTTAGCATAGGCTTATATAACTTTACATTAATCTTCTCCTTGCATGTCTAATCTAACATCGTAGTCACACACAGGTGATTTCGCTTGGGAAACAATTTAAATCTTAATAATAATTATGCATTGATTATTGCACCTTGGAACATTCGGTGAGAGCTTATGCTTCTGGTTCCATATGTTATATCATTCGATCAGCCATACTCAATATGATTAGATTCAATTCAAGCAACATTTACCATTGTTACCACCTTATTTCTTTCCATGATGACCATTGGGCATTAACTCATTGATTACACGCTTTTAAGAGGGTTTGATTATTTATATCATTCACACAATCCTAAGAAAATTGTGATGTTCCACTTAGCTGAATATTTGCTTAAGTGATTGACAACAATATTAATTTTTGTCTTAGATCTTGATTATGGATATTTAATGCCACTTTTATGGTGATGATGTGTCGTGACGCCATCTCGCATTAATGGCACACCCTTTGGACACTGCATTGATGATTTTCCTTCCTATCGACTGGTTTAGATGTGATTTAGTGCCAATTTGCTAGATTAACTTAATGGTTATGGATTTTCAAAGTCACTTAAGGGTTCTCAGTGTTGATTCTATGTGTGAAGGTGACAGCAAGTGGTCTGGTTCCCAAAGGAGAACAACTAGAGGAAATCCAACTATGGATCTGGTAGGGTTTGGATCCAACGATCATGATGCTGGAAAACTATTTAAGGGTACCAACCGATTTTGTATGTGGTTTCCCGGATCATTTTCACGCCATTGTTTAGTTGTAGAGGCTCCACTCCAGTTGTAGGCTTTGGAGGGGTTGTTTTACATTGCTCCAAAGGTGTGTACTAACCCACTATACTGCTACCTTATTTCTTACTACTATGGCTCTTTGCCAAACGAAACCTATATTTTTTGTTGTGTGGATAGATCTTCCTTTCAGAGCTAGGGGAAGAAGTAGGAGGAAGACACCTCTGTGCTCAAAATCTTAATTACTTGCTCAGACATGTATGAAGGTTGGCTTATGGAATTATTGCTTTGTTAACTGCTTGACCCATTACCTATGTTGAAATATGACAACAAATATAAATAACCTAATTTTGTGAAAATTTACTTATTACATGTTGGTTGGTTGTATAACGAAATGAAGTTAGAATAACGAAATTTCCCAGGTTAAATTGGTTGGCCCGAGAGGCTTTTAAGATGAGGAGAATCATTTTTGATTAATAGAGTTTCCAATCCCTTGCCTCGCGGAGGTTTCCTTGACACCCTGTCAAGGTCTTACCACGTATATTTGTGCATTTACCTATGTGTGCTTCTCTTTCAGTTTTTCATTCAGTTATAAATTATTTCTCTCTTCTTTAATGTGTTCAAATAAAAATAAGTGGTATCAAAGTAGCCAGAGCACGAGCCTCTGGATCAGTCATTCCAAATTGACGCTGTGTGAAAGAACAATTTGATTGTTACCGTAGCTAGTTACTGTAGCACTAAGTCTAAGAAGTGGAGGCCGCGAGCCATAACCATTGAACTAATAGTTGTCGAGGGAGAAGAGAATAACGTCTAGAAAAACAACCTATCTGTGCCTAAAGAAAGTTGAGGTTGTGAAAAGGGGCCGATCAGTTGAGCTGTCAAGGGAGAAGAGACAAGGCGCGTTGTTGAAATTTGTCTTGCACACGTAGCCGACAGAAGAAATAATCTGCACAATGCAGAGATAGTCAATGCCATATTCAGAGTAAAGGGGCCACTGAAGAAAAAGGGGTCGTTGAAGGAGAATGGAGAAGCCGATTGCAGAGGGAGAAGCATACACACCAGAGAAAAAGGGGCTGTAGCAGAAAGTCTACTAGAGTTTGCGAAAAAGGGGCCGTAGAGGAAAGTCTGCTCGAGTATGCTCATCGAAAAGCCTGCAACTACTAAGAAACTGTCTCTTGATTAATGTTGGCACCCAGATCATAAAAATCGACTGAAATCGACTGCCTAAGAGGTACTTTTATTTTTATGAAGGATTTTGTTGCCTTTAGAAGAAAAATTAAGGCTCAACAATACTTTTCTTAAGACAGTTTGATAGAGGGAATAGATTGATAAAATAATTTATTTTTTCTGTTCCTCTGGAAGAAATTGTTTGTTAAAAAAGGGCTCAGATTTCTGAAAATTTGATTTAGTGGAAAAGGGGAAAAATAGATTTTTTTTTTAAACCCCTAGCAGAAGAAGGAAAATTAGAAACCCTAGCAAAAGAGGGGATTTTTTTTTTTTTAAACCCCTAGCAAAAGAAGGAAAATTAGAAACCCTAGCAAAAGAGGGGAAATCTTTTTTTTTAAACCCTAGATGGAAATTTAAGTAAGAAGGGAAAACTAGGAGGAAGAAATGGCCAGAATAACGAATGCAAAGTTCGAGGTGGAGAAGTTCACCAGGAAGAACAATTTCGCATTATGGAAACTGAAATTTAGGGACTTGCTGGTGCAACAAGGGTTGCACAAAGCATTAGATGGGGTAAAGAAAAAACCTGCAAGAATGACAAATTTAAACTGGGAGGACTTAGATGCCCGAGCCCTCAATGCCATTAGGTTATGTTTGGAAGATGAAGTTCTCTTTAATATTGTTGAAGAGAGTACAACTGAAGGGTTGTGGGAAAAACTGGAAACCTTATATGTGACTAAATCATTGAAAAATATAATTTATTTGAAAAGAAAATTGTACAATCTTTAGATGAAGGAGGGTACAAAAGTTGAAGAACATTTAAATGTTTTTAATACACTTATTTTCCAGTTTTAGATATGGAAGTGCAGGAAGAAGACAAGGCTATAACTTTGTTGTGTTCTCTGCCCGATTCATGGAACCACTTCGTAACTTCAATCAGTTTGATGTTGATCAGCGGTTGTCATTGATGTCAACCTAAGCAGCACCAGGGGCTAACCCAATATTGCATGGGAATTTTTACCTACCAAATTAATATATTATGGGTCATTAATTATTTTTATGGTTTCTACTTGTACAGATGTTTCCATTGATATATCGCACGTCATGTAATTCTTCACGGTTTGAGAGATATTCATGTTTGAATTTTGTACCCCCAGTTAGTGGGCTAAAACCCCATGGGGTTGGGGCATGGGTCATTGAAAATTCATAATTAATATTTTTAATCTCCTAAAATCCCTCCCACATTCACTTGTTGAAGTCCCTCTCAACCTAAGCATTTATATAAATTGTGATATTCATTTCCTCCTTAGGTAAGGGATTGCGCCATCTGAAACAGGTCATCGTGGAATTTTTGCTCTAAATTTTTTTATACGAAGGTTCAGAACCTAAAATGTTTATGAGGTGAAGCTGAAATCTTGAGGAAGCTGCTGTAAAAATTTCAGATCAAGGTGCGCAATATGTTTGGAGATATGATCTGTGGAAGTCAGGGTTTTTGCAGGCTCCTGAAATTCATCTCAAAGAAGTGACCTTGGTAAAATTTTCATAACTCTCTCTCTGAGTATCAGATTGGAATTCCATAAAAAACAGAAGATAGTGCACAGTCTGTAGTGTTTTCTCTATCAATTTCAGAGCCAAATTAAGAAACATTGATACGTGGAACATCGTACAAGTGCACTCTTCTGAAACAGTCCATAATTAGGGCATTGTGAGAGATTGGGTATAACTCTCTCTTGAAGAATCCAAATTGGGTCAGACCTGTGGCATTGTAAATATGACTCAGAGGACTACTACAGGACCAAAAATAAGATATTGAGGATCTGAAATAACAGAGATACACCAGATTCAATATCGAGCTCCTAGAAGGCAAGAAAAAGCTATATCATGTGTTGTCAAGGGTTGCAAAGGACCAGACTTTCTATGGCAGAAAAGAAAAGAAAGGTGCAGCAGAGGGTAGCATGACAAGAGCAGCAACCAAGGTGCATAACAGTAGCAAGAAGTTCATCATATGAAGTCTTCAAGTGGGCAGCACTGCATACAATCATGGTAAAGGTATCATTGTACTTAGTCATTGTAAATACATTATTGTACAAATTGTACTAGTGTCTATCTACCAAGGGTTGAAGAGGTAGTGTTGGGAGGTCTAGAATCATCATTAGGTTTGTGTCAAAGTTGGATTTATGGTCTAGTATATCTTCTTCTTTTGCATCATTCTATATCATTGTAAAGTGGACCATTTTCCCTGGTACGGGAGTCCATTCTTCTTTTATTCTTCTATAGGGTGGTAGGGTGGTGCTAGGGTGAGTTGTAGCTCATTGGGTGTTGGGGCATCCATTCAGTTGACTACTAAAGAATCTCGGGCGTTGGAGCGTCCATCCAGTGGGAGCTGGAGAAGAATGCTTTTCTAGATTCTAGGAAGTTGGAGCTTTATTTTCAATTGGAGTTGAATATTAAAGAATTATTAGAAAAGCATTATGTGGTTTTTGTCCCGGAGTGGGTTTCCACCTTAAAAAATGTGTGCATTTGTGTTCTTCTTGTTTGCCGCTATCATTGTACAAACACTGATAATAATTGAAGATTAACTAATGCTCTAATTGAAAGGAATACTAATTCACCCCCCTGCCCCCCCTCAGTATTTCCAACATTTGAGCACTGTTGATACTTTGAAATTTGAATCTTTTGTGGGTGATTTTTTATCTAAAGAAGTATGAAGGAAATCCAGTATTGAAACATCTGCACTAAAAGCTATGGTGGCCAGAGGTCGGTCAAAGGATAGAGGGGAGAGATCAAGGGGTTCTTCCAAATCAAAATCAAAGGGCGGCAAGAAGTGTAAAGCCAAGTGTTGGTACTAAAACAAAATTGGACATCTCAAGAAAGACTGTTGGAAATAGAAGGAGTTGGAAAACCAGAATAAAGAAGCAAATCAAGTTGATTCAAGTACGATTGATGAAGTTTTAACTGCTGAAGCTCTACTTGTTTGTAATGTCTCTCAAGATGTTGAAAATTGGCTATTAGACTCTGGAGCTTCTCATCACATGAGTCCACAAAGAAGTTGGTTTACTTCATATGAAAATATAAATGGTAGTTCTGTGTTTATGGGAAATAATGCATCTTGTCAAACTGTTGGTATGGGTAATGTAAAAATTAAAATGTATGATGATATAGTTAAAACATTATCTGATGTTAGGCATGTACCTGAACTAAAGAAAAACTTGATTTCCTTGGGAGTTTTGGATTTGAATGGGTATAAATTTACAGGTCAGAATGGAGTGTTGAAAGTTTCAAAAGGAGTCTTGGTTGTTATGGAGGCTGAAAGGGTCAGAAATATGTACAGACTCTAAGGAAGCACTCAAGTTAGTGAAGAAGTGATTGTATCAGAAAAAAGCAGAAGAAGGTTCTTGTCTATGGCATCAGCAGTTGGGTCACATGAGCGAGAAAGGTCTTCAGGTACTGATGAACCACAAGTTGCTTCTTGATTTGAAATCCTTGAAGTTGGAAAGTTTTGTAAACATTGCGTGTATGGAAAACAATGTAAACAAAGGTTCAAGACTGGTAATCATAATAGTAAAAAAATTTTAGACTACATTCATTCTGATCTGTGGGGACCATCTCCTACTGTGTCTTATGGAGGTGCATTATATTTCCTAACATTTATTGATGATTTCTCCCAGAAAGTTTGGGTCTATATGTTGAAAAAGAACGCTGATGTATTTAATGTTTTTAAACAATTTAAAGCTATGGTGGAAAAGAAAAAAAAGAAAATCAATTAAATGTTTAACTGACAATGGTGGTGAATTTACTTCTTTAGAATTTGAAAATTTTTGTAAGGATGAAGGGATTGTTAGACATAAAACTATTTCTTATACTCCTTAGCAAAATGTCATTGCTAAATGGATGAATCATACTCTTATGGAAAGAGCTAGAAGCATGATCAACAATGCTAACCTGCCAAAGGAGTTGTGGGCAGAAGCAGTATCTACTGCTTTTTATTTAGTTAATAGATCACCTTAGGTTGCCATAATCTGTAAAATTCTTGAAGAAGTTTGGTCGAGTTAGTATTTTGATTATTCTTATTTGAATATTTTTGGTTGTGATGCCTATGCTCTTATTCCTAGAAATCAGCGTTCAAAGTTGGATCCAAAATCAAAATGTTGTGTCTTTGTTGGGTATGATTATGCAGTGAAAGGATATAGGTTGTGGGATCCTTCTTTATGGAAGATACTCATTAGTAGAGACGTAACATTTGATGAATCTTCTATTCTAAAATCAGATGTTGGAAAAGTTGAACAGGAACATCTATCGCCAAATCAGCAAGTTCAATTGGATACTAAAATTTTTCCAGAAAGTCGAAAGGAAGGAGAGACTTTTGATGAAAAAGGTGAAGAAGCAAAGGAAACTGGAGAAATTCTAGAACAAATTCAGCAACCAGTCACTCTAAGAAGGTCTACGAGGGAAAGAAAAACACCTAGAAGGTAGGAAGATTCTGCTTCATCTTTTGCATTAATTACTGAAGATGGGGAACCTTCTTGTTATCAGGAAGCAGTAGATGATGCAGATAGCGAGATATGGAAAAAGGATATGGAAGAAGAAATGGATTCCTTAGCCAAGAACAATACCTGGGATCTTGTAGAACTTCTTGAAGGGAGAAGTGTTGTTGGGTGCAAGTGGGTCTTCATGTTAGTATGATCCTTTCGTCATAAAAGATCACTTTAGCTATGCATATCAAGTAGCCCTAACATCAAGTATTGCTGAAAAATATCTTTAAGTTTGCTGCATAAAATTAGATCTAAGCATAAAAGACATTAAGCAGATAAAATATACAATAGCTCCATGCATCCAATGAACAAGACAAGAACAATGTATAAAAAGAATCTTATATTATATTAAAGAATGGGGCACCTGAGAGGAAAACAAGAAAGGTGTTTTCTAGTTCTCCTCAGTGGGATGGGTTCTTGGAAGTCCTCAGTGTTTCAGATCTAAAATTCCTCTCTTTGATTAGTGTGGAAAACCCTAACAAACATGGAACTCAATGGGAGTTCAAAATGCAAACAAATGGAAATGGTGACCAAGAGTAGATCTAGTGTGATCTAATGCAATGAAGGTGGCTAATGAATGGGGAAAACCCTTCTATTTATAATAAAATATTGGGGTGTTCTAGAACTCGATGCATGAATAAAATATTATTAATCGCATTCTAGAATCACCCTTTAGGAATATTTTATTATATTTGTTGGAGGGAAAAGGGTTTTTGACTTGGGTCAATTCCTTTATTTATAAATAATAAATAAATAAATGATTTATTTATTATTTAAGGGAAATGAGGGGAATATGATTAAATAAATAATGGTTTATTTAATTATTTAAAAATTATTTAGTCAAATTTAACTAGGAATAGTATTTAAATAGTGATTTAAATAATTTATTCTTAGGAAATAATTAAATAAATGATGATTTATTTAATTGATTACCTTGTTTTGGGTTAAATATGACCAAGAAATTTAAACAAATATGGTGAAAGCGATTTTACTTGGGGTAAAATTAGTCTTACATGGTGTACTTGGGTTCATCTAACGATAATGGGTTAGATGACCAAAAAATGGTGTAACAGATTTCCCCCCAACGTACGAGTGTTAGGAGCAAATCGTATGACCAAAGTACGTTGTAAGAACTGAATCACTAAACAGCAAGATAGAAATGGAAGAGAGGAATGTAAGGTAATCTAAAGTGGTGGAGGACTAGACCCTGAGGAGACGAGACTTACAGGTGCAACAAGTCTCAAGTGTATGATGTGGTACCAATGTGAAAGGCGGCGGGGGAGGCATACCTATGCCCGCCGAGACAATAGTACAAAGAATAAGGCGCCCGGAAAACCACAGAATGCAATAGTAAAACCAGTGCTGGCCTAATCATGAGCCAGAAATCAAGAATGATGAATCCCACATACATGCGATGCCTGGAATAATCGTCAGGAATTATACAATAATATGGTAGTACATGAGATATAAATACGCCCAAATGCCCCCTACACGCGGGGAAGTGCTCGCAAAATCTGACGGATATGTGCAAATCGAAGAGGCGCTGCAAGCGGCTGAGGCCGATATCATCATATGAGAGGAGCTGCATCAAGGGCTGAAATGAAGGCATCCGTGCATGTGGGGGGCTACCTGTAGGGCCACCCCCTCATGAGGGTTGAGACATCTCACACATGCCCCGGAATCACCAATAGCTGTTGTTGCGTCACTGGACTATCAAGTGTATAGCTCACGATCATGCTGAAAAGAGCTCGAACCAAGGTACATTGCCCCCTAGACCTGGCTTCTGGAGTAAATGAGATGATGTCGACAGAGGTAGGTCCGCCATAGGTGAGGGAATAAGGGAATCTCAACTAAGGCATGGGAGGAAATAGTAGAGCGACTAACAGATGGACACTGATGATGATGATGAAATGGGGGATACTGAGTAGCGGATAGACGACTTCCCTTGTTAGAGCATAAAGGGCATGAATGGCTTGGCAGCGACTGACAAAATATCATGAGGGATAGGGGACAATGGGACTGAAGGCCATAATGTGCAACATGAGAGAGGGACCAAGCAATGAAGGATGCAGGACTATGGCAGGGTACAAAGGGACTCGGGATAGACTCCATGAATGCGAGGATGACTCAACTCGGATGCTCTAAACAAGGGCGACTCGATGGTGCTGCCACACGGTAAAGGTCAAATGGGGGACCATGAAAACACGAGTAAAAGTTGGTAACTCATGATGAAAATCAATACGAACAAGTACGAGTATGGAGGCAAAGTGGTGTCGCAAGTACAAGTGTTGTAAGTGAGGAAATCTGATTTTGAGGAGAGGTGAAGAGATCCTTCTTGGGAAAAATGTGTCCTGGTGAAGTATCAAGGTACTAAAAACTAACAGGTACCCAGGGCTCATGAACAGGCCAGGTCGCACTTTTTGGGGTCTGTTCTGTGACCTGGGTAGCAGGTATTGGGCAGAAAACTGCGACCTATCCTAGGAAATGACCTGAAAAGTGCGACCTGTCAGAGAGAGGGGGTTTCGGTGTTGTTTTTTGGCTGAGATCTGGGATTTGTATGGTTGAGGGACTTAGGGGCCCCTAAGCATGATGTGGTCATGCCAAAATGTATTTAGGAAAAGGGGAATCTAAACACATTTGAATGAAGTGGTGCGCCATTTGGTTTTGTTATGGTTATGCAGCTTGAGAAAGGAAATGGGGGGTGACCAATCTCTTTTAGTACTGCATATATGAATCAAATGGACTTTAAGTTTCTGGGTTGGCATACCTGGTGCCATTATCCCAAATAGAGGATTTGGAGATAATGAACTGATGCTCTCTTAGAAAACCTATAGGTTGGTCAACAACAATGTCGAAAAGACTGGGTTGCTGATGTAAGATGAAGGAACGATAACGGGTATCATCCCTAGAGTGATCTGAAGTGATATGGGACTCTAGAGGAGCTTCTATATGTGGAAGAATGATGGTACTAAAGTCGGCACGACCAGATATACTAGGAGAGTTGTGGAGAATTGCTTCTCTTGGTCTCTCAAATATGGGTGCCCCCTTACTCAAACATTGGGTTTCAATGTGATGGCCATAAGGTGTATGTGGTGTGAACGCATGGGTTCGATGTAAGGGGGAATAGATAAAGTCAGGGGTGGTGATTTCTGCCATACTGTCGTCATCGTGATAGAAGATGGGGTGACTAGTGGGAGAAAGACCATCTGATGTGGCGAAGCTACCTGACTCATCATCATGAGAAGAGAGGTTCACATGTGTGTCATCACAAGGAGTGACAGAGGAGTAAGTAGATAAAGGATCTACCGATGTTGAGCCCAAGGTGATCGCCGGAGGAAGGTCAAGCGAAACAACAGGGGAGGATTCAGAGGGAATGTTCCCCGAGGGTCTCATGGATGATGATAGGTAGAAAATGGTGGACGAGGGCTCCGTCAGCTTGGCATTAGGAGGGGAATCTCAATGGGAGCAGTCATGTATGGTAGTTCTGCCGAAGAAAAATGTGAGAAAAGGGGAGAGGGGGACTCGTTGCGCTTGGCCTCAAATTGGCGGACCGTGGCTAGAGAGGTGCGGAAGTCCTTGAGGTGGGAACAAAGGTGGGTGTAATGGCCATGGAGATCACACAAAGCATAGGGGGGGTTGGTGGGAATAGGCTTGGGGTTCGTGGCCACGGTCGCGGAAGAAAAAAAGGCTTCAGGGAACGTGACATTAATCATGGGCTTGAGATGAGGCAATTCCAGACAGGTATGGGTGGCGTGACCGACAACATCACACAGAGCACACTGGATGGTATGCTTTGGAGGCCGAGGAGGGGCAGGGTTTGTCGGGGTAGCCTTGTCCTTGGATGCCCCCCTGTGAGCTTTGCCATTCTTACCTAAAGCGGTCGCAACAGGAGGTGGACCCTGTTGAGGTGACTGAGGCACTGTTGCAGTGGGAGAAGTCATGGGGACCGGTTGAACTGGGGTAAAAGAAAGATAAGGTTTGGGTTGACCAAGCAGGGTAGCAGCTGGAATCCCAAGGGTCAGGTTAGGAAGAGAGAGGGTGGCCATGATAGGTATCGTCTACATTCCTAGTGGGGGAGCTAGGAACGGTATCTGACCAGTGGGGTAATGGCCAGGAGGGACGGCTCCAAGATGGTTGAGACCTGGTGGAACCAACCCAGGAGGGTAGAGAGACACATGGGTATCAGAGGTAGGAGAAAGGTCAGAAGGGAGAGGTTCGGCAGGCTGGGGCGAAGGGCTAGGAGCAAGTTGCGGTGGGCGAGGTTAAGGTTGTTGACTAGCTGAAGCGAGCTGTGTGAGGTCGGCCCGAGAAAATTGCATCATGCAAACATTCGCTGAGCTGGGATCCGAGACAAGAGGAGGAAGGATACCAGGGAAGGTTCCAAGCAAGGAGGAGTCTTTGTAGATGTCGGGGGGGACACTGCTCAAAGACTCGATGGTTAGTTTATTGGCTACAGAAGAGATGATCGACTCAGGGGAAGTTTGAGAGTTTGGCTCATGATATGTCAATTGGTCAATGGTGACTATCTTTCCATTATGAGGGAAAAACATCTTGCGGTGGACTGCGGATGGGAAGGCAGACATGGCATAGGTGTAACTACGCCCCAAAAGAAGGTTATAGTCAAGAGGGGCGTCGATAACTTCAACGTCAACACAAACAGTCTTGCCTGCAAGGGTGATAGGACAGTTACGAAAAAGGCTGAGGGGCTGGGAGGCATGGCCATCCCACACACGAAGAGTTATCGTGGGGAGGGCCAATTCAGGAGATTTGAGTTGTTTCCAAACCGAAGCGGACATCACACAAGTGGATGCCCCCTCATCAATGATGCACCGGGAAATGTGAGCGTTTCGGATTTTGACTGGGATTTGGAAAGCTACAGAAGCAGGAAGAGGAGGAGACTCTAACTGATGGGGGTTGAAAACAATCAATTGGTCATCTGTGGGATCTATAGCACCTAGGGAAGATAGTAGAGCTTTTTGTTGAGAAGGGCACGACTGGAGGAGTTCCAACGTTGAAATGGCAGCAAGAGATTGGGCCAGCTCATCTACTATGCTATATGCATGGGTAGCTTGGTCAGAAGCAGCATTTCGGCGTAATGGTCCCTTAGGAATCTTGGTATGAAACTCGGCTTTGGAAGGAGGGATAAGCAAGGGACTATTAGTTGTTGAAAGAGGCTCTGTAGAACCAGAAGAAGGTGACTCAGGGACCGATGGAGCAAGAGGCTGGGGGTACGGATGGGACAGAGTTTGAAGGTTAAGGTCGACGGTTATAGGTTGGTCAGAGTTCATCATGAGGATCTGGTAATCAGAGGTACCAGATGGAGGAGGTTGAGTGGTTACCGGTTCGTGAGGTGGTTGGGTAGCCACAAATCCCTGCTGTGCATACACCTTCTCTTGAGGGGGTGGTGACTGCTGTTTTGGGGGTTGAGAAGACAAGGGAGGTGGGGGTGCAAATGCTAGAGGAGTTGGAGCACTAGGCTGTGGGTATGGATGATAATGAGGTTGGGTAACAGTGTGGTAAATTGGAGGTTGGGTAGAAAGAGGAGGCATGCTAGATCCTGGATGCGTGCTACCGGGAGGGGGAGAAGTGCAGGAGGTGGTGCCCCCTCCCCCAGGAAAACCATAGCTCATGGGAGGTTGAGCGGATGGATGAGAGAGAGCTCCAACAATACTTTCATTGGCATGAGGTGCCCCCGGGGTGTTAGTGCCACTGGTTCTGGGGAGGGCAGGTAGGACGGTATAAACATAACCAGATTGAGCATAGATCAGGTCATATTTCAAGGCTATTTGGAGGGCGGCTTCTTCGTATTGAGGAAAATGGGATGCGACATCTTTGCCGATGGCGGGTAAGAGAGATCTAAGGAACCAGTCCATGTAGACATGGTCTTCGAAGGTAGGGGCTTGACATAGGCTCTTTCTTCTCCGCCATTCTTTAACATGATCGAATAGGCGGGTCGCAGACGATTGACAGAAAGAAGTCAAAAGTTCGATACCGGTGTCATAACGAGGGGGAAGCTATAAATAAGATAAGAAGACGCGGGCAAGGGTCGCAAAGGTGGTATGGGAAGAGGTGGGCTGGTCAACATACCACTTAGAAGCTTCGCCTGTAAGCGTGCGTTGGAACAACCGAAGATGAATGGAATCATCGATGATGGAGTTGGAGGAACACCACATGTGGAAAGATCAGATATGGTTAGAAGGATCTTCACTAGCAAGGCCTTCGAACTTGGGAATATCGGAGGGGAGCTTGGTTGGCATAGCAGGCCAACTAACATTGTGGTGAATAGGATCATTAATCAGCTGATTGAAATCGGGGAGACTGAGGCCGACCATATAAGGGAGTAATGGGGCAGTCGAGGTAGGTCCCGTAGGGGTTCCACTAGACATGGACCCAGCAGTAGAACTGGGGTTAGGGCTAGGTCCGAAACTAGACATGGTGAAGGTAACAAGGGGGGAACCAAGAGGAGGGGGAGAACCCGAATAATCAGAGGAAGAGGCGGAGTGCGGACTCGGGGGAGGAAGTTTTCGATAGGGACGGGAAGGAGGAAGTTGACCAAGAAAAAACTGAGGGTGAAGGCCAAGAAGTCTCCGAGAAAGGCGCCTTGGGGGTGCAATGATGACGGGAAGAAGAAAAAACCGACAAGGGCAGGGAGAGGCAAAATCAAGGGAGGTCAAGGGCAGAAAGGTGCAGTGACAATTGATTTTAAAGTCTTTGCCAAGCGGTGGTAACCAGGCGCTTGTTCACTTAGGGTCAGTGTGTGTCATGCGTTAATTTTAATTGTTTAAACCCAGACATTTTGAGAGTAAAAGAAAAAGTGTGTTGTGTAACTGAAAAGAAATCTGCAGTAAATAAGACTAAAAGAACATAAAATGAACAACTACCAATGCATCAATCTAACTCAAGAAGGCGGGTCTCTCAAAACTAGTCTATAAGAGGGAAAGAACTAAGCAAAGCACACTAAAAAGAGGCCAATAGATCAAATGTCAGGAGTGACTGGGATCTAAAGGAGAAATCTGCTGAAAAGTGGTGCAGATAACAACAAAGAAGCAGAGGCAAGGTTGCTGCTAAAAAGGAGGAGATCAGCTAAAACTAGAAGAGACAAGGCAGTGGCCTTAGAAATGGACCCAAACAAAATGATATGAGGTGATTTGAGAGGGAGAAGAGCTGATCTAAAAGGATCTGAAATGGAGGTATCAGATCTGAGAAAAATAAGGCTGAAACTCTGAAAATTTAGACTTCTGAAACATCAAAGACTCTCCCACTAAAAGTGGAGGGTACTAGAGCCCTAAGGGGCAAGATTCCCTCTTATTTGAGTAAAACGGAGCAAGAATAGGTCTAAACGGGCGAAGACAAAGGTCTGACAACCCTGACAGAGGTTCAGACAAAACCCAGAAAAATTTCAGAAAAATTCCAGAAAAAAGTCCAGGTCGCAGTTTTTGACCTGTTTTTCAGTCAGGTCGCACTTTTTGGGCTGTTTTCCGCGACCTAGGACGCAATTTTTGGGCCAAAAAGTGCGACCTGCACTTCCGGTACTCTCGGCGGCAGATTTCAGAAAAATTTGTCGTCTCAGCTGTGGCTGATGTCGGTCACCTGCGCAAAAAGGCCAGAAACACATGGAAGTTAGAATTTTGAATGTTTGAGGGTTTTGGAGAGGAAAACTAGCATAGAAATGGAAAAAATAAAAAATGGAAGAAAAACCCTAGGGTCTGAAACAACTGGATATGCAGGAAAATATAAAACGACAGTGATCACAAAAGAAAACCCGTGTGGAGTCACCAATTGTTAGTATGATCCTTTCGTCGTAAAAGATCACTTTAGCTATGCATATCAAGTAGCCCTAACATCAAGTATGGCTGCAAAATATATTTAAGTTTGTTGCATAAAATTAGATCTAAGCATAAAAGACATTAAGCAGATAAAATATACAATGGCTCCATGCATCCAATGAACAAGACAAGAACAATGTATAAAAAGAATCTTATATTATATTAAAGAATGGGGCATCTGAGAGGAAAACAAGAAAGGTGTTTTCCAGTTCTCCTCAGTGGGATGGGTTCTTGGAAGTCCTCAGTGTTTCAGATCTAAAATTCCTCTCTTTGATTAATGTGGAAAACCCTAACAAACATGGAACTCAATGGGAGTTCAAAATGCAAACAAATGGAAATGGTGACCAAGAGTAGATCTAGTGTGATCTAATGCAATGGAGGTGACTAATGAATGGGGAAAACCATTCTATTTATAACAAAATATTGGGGTGTTCTAGAACTTGGTGCATGAATAAAATATTATTAATCACATTCTAGAATCACCCTTTAGGAATATTTTATTATATTTGTTGGAGGGAAAAGGGTTTTTGACTTAGGTCAATTCCTTTATTTATAAATAACAAATAAATAAATGATTTATTTATTTTTTAAGGGAGATGAGGGGAATATAATTAAATAAATAATGGTTTATTTAATTATTTAAAAATGATTTAGTCAAATTTAACTAGGAATAGTATTTAAATAGTGATTTAAATAACTTATTCTTAGGAAATAATTAAATAAATGATGATTTATTTAATTGATTACCTTGTTTTGGGTTAAATATGACCAAGAAATGTAAACAAATGTGGTGAAAGCGATTTTACTTGGGGTAAAATTAGTCTTACATGGTGTACTTGGGTTCATCTAACGATAATGGGTTAGATGACCAATAAATGGTGTAACACTTCAAGTTGAAGAGAAAAGTTGATGGAAGTATTGAGAGGTATAAGGCGAGGCTACTTGCAAAAGGGTATTCTCAGGTTGAAGGTATTGATCTTCATGAGATTTTTTCACCAGTCGTTAAACTTGTTTCTATTCATATTGTGTTTGCACTAACTGTGTTACTTGACCTTGAGTTATAACAGTTAGATGTTAAAACAACCTTTCTTCATGGTGATTTAGATCAAGAGATATATATGGATCAGCCAGAAGGTTTTGTACAAGGTCGCAACAGAAGATTAGTTTGCAAGCTCAGGAAATCATTGTATGGACTGAGGCAGTCGCCCAGGTAATGGTACAAGAAGTTTGACTCCTTCATGGTGATCCATAATTTTATCAGAAGTGAGTATGATCATTGTGTATACTTCAAAATTTTCAATGGCATATTCATCATCTTGGTGTTGTGTGTTGACGATATGCTTATTGCAAGCAAAAGCACAAAATAAATCAATAGGTTAAAGGCTCAGCTCTCTAGGACATTTGATATGAAGGATCTTGGAGCAGCAAAACATATCTTGGGCATGGAGATACATAGAGACAGGAAGAATGGTAAGATTTGGTTATCACAACAGAAGTACGTGGAGAAAGTACTTTAAAATTTCGGTATGAACAATGTGAAACCTATTAATGTTCCATTAGCTTCCCATTTTAATATTTCTTCGGATTTATGTCCTAGAACTAATGAAGAAAAGAAGTATATATCTTGTGTACCATATGCAAATGTGGTAGGAAACTTAATGTATGCGATGGTATCTACAAGACTTGACATTTCACATGCAGTTGGAGTTGTCAACAGGTTCATGGCAAATCCAGGGGAAGAACATTGGCGAGTAGTGAAATGGGTGCTTCAGTATTTGAGAGGCACAAGTGACCATTGCATCAGCTTTGATGGTCATGAAGGTTCTGTCTGTGGATATGTGGATGCTGATTATGCAGGTGATTTGGACAAAAGCAGGTCTACTATAGGTTATGTTTTTACTCTTGCAGGTGGAGAAATCAACTGGATGTCAAAGCTTCAAGAGATAATTCATTTGTCCACAACTGAAGCAAAGTATATAGCTGCTTCAGATGCCTGTAAAGAGGCAATATGGTTAAAAGGCATGCTTGATGAGATTGGAAGGACGCAGGATAAAGTGAATGTATTATGTGACAGTCAGAGTGCTATTCATTTGGCTACAAATCTAGCCTATCACAACAAGACCAAGCACATCGATGTAAGGTATCACTTTGTGAGACATGTAATCAAAGGCGGCAAAGTAGTTCTCAAGAAGGTCCGTACACAGGAAAATCATGTAGATATATTCACGAATCTAGTTAGAGTAGAGAAGTTGAGATGGTGTCTCTCTTCTCTTGGCTTGCAAAAGAGATGATGAATGGGCATGGGCAAGGGATTAGGAAAATTGTTGTCAAGGTGGAGTTTGTTGAAATATGACAACAAATGTAAATAATGTAATTTTGGGCAAATTTTCTTATTACCTGTTAGTTGGTTGTATAAAGAAATTAAGTTAGAATAACGAAATCGACCAGGTTAAATTGGATGGCCTGAGAGGCTTGTAAAATGAGGAGAATCATTCTTGATTAATAGAGTTTCCAATCCCTTACCCCGTGGAGGTTTCCTTGACACCTTGTCAAGGTTTTACCACGTATATTTGTGCATTTACCTATGTGTGTTTCTCTTTCAGTTTTTCATTCAGTTATAAATTATTTCTCTCTTCTTTAATGTGTTCAAAGAACAATAACCTATGACAACCATTTTTTTGTCGTGCCACTTCTATAGGGCCACATGCTGCAAGGGTTCGATCTGGGGTCAATTATTTTCCATGTATCTTCACTGCTCGTACTTTAACTTGGTTTTTAGTAGTTTCTGTGTTCTTATCATATGCTCACATACCTTTTGTGCTAATTTTGCAGGTTCGAGCTCTAACATTTAATCATTATGAGTTATCCTTTGAGAAGCCACTCAAGTTTTCAAGAGACCTCTACCTAATTCCATATTCTCCATTCTAGGTACATATATTACCTCTCAGGTGCTCTCACCTAAATAGAGTTGTTGCTTTGATGGGTTAGGCTTAAGGATTTTAATTCATGTGCAAGGGTTTACTGAACAGAATAGGGTTTTCTCGACCTAAAAGAAATTCTTTATGAGTCTCAAGCATTTCGACCCCTAGCATTGTATAATGGCATTTAATTTGGATTGTATTATTCTTCATTTTCCTCTCTACACTGGATGGTTTATCACTTGTTGTACCTAGCAGTCCTGTATTAACTTGCTGAGTTTTAAAAGTTCTCATGAGACACAATTGGGTTTATCATATGTTTGAGCATTGTAGGTTCTGTTAGATGTATTATTTTGTTTTGATTTTCAGTTATATATATATATATATATATATATATATATATATATATATATATATATATATATATATATATATATATATGTTCTCATACCGCCCCCCTCCTGGGGTTTGGACAGAATGAACTAGATGGGTACATTACTAGTTATTACTAGTAAAAAATTTGCTCAAAATTAATGTTTCTAAATTAGCAAGATATAAATGTTTGTGTAATTTTTTCCAGTTTCTCCATGTTTCTCTTATTTTTGAAATGGGTAGAAGTTATATTTTAACTATGGTCCACACTCCACCACTCAGAACTAGTGAGGGTCTGGATGGGTTGCTGGATTGTTAAAGGCTAAACCAACCCTTGCAAGGTTATGAAGATAACCTGCTTTCACCTGGATCGGATTTGAGTGCTTCAATCAATTAAGTCTCATTGTGATGCTTTCCTCTCTCACATATTCTTTATCTAGTGACCTACCCACTGTAATCTTTTTTTTTTAAAGAACAACTTGAATGTTCGTGATGTTCAAGGGTTCCTTTAATCTGCCCCTTTTCCCTTCACGCTCTCTTATGTGATTGTTTGAGTCTAATGAATGAATTTTCGTTTATAAAAATTTTCAATAATAATGTAAAGCCATTATTCACTTATGGCAAGGTTAACTTTCTTTATAAACCAACCTTAACAAATTCAACCACTTCTATACAAAATCAAAACTTGTCTACTATTCTTAAAAAAACATGCAGTATTCACACACATAAATAACAGGTAGTTTTCTCCACACAATGACAACACACTTATCTGTTAACTCAGTTTGGATTAACACACGTATCTGTTAACTCAGTTAGTAAATACAATGGTGAGTGTAGCTCTCCACCTAACCACGAGAGCAATTGTTACGTCTGTTTCTCTCCCTCGAGCACTCAACCTCCAAAAAAGTAGAAAACAATGACCACTAGGGTCTTATTTACTGACATCGAGGTCCCCAATCCAGCTAGGAATAATTAATTCAAGTCTCCACTTGTTCGTAGCCCAAATCAACAGTCCCTTACTGACAACCTGCAGTTCCATTTCTTTTTTTGTGATGCTCCCTTGAGCCCCCTTTTCCCACAGATCCTCTTTTTTCTAGGGAGAGAAAGGGAATGTAACTAACTGCGTCTAACTGTGTGGTACTTGAAAAATCCAAACCTTGGTCCTCTCCCATGGATCCCTAACTTGGTCTTGAATGAGATCCTCTTTTTTCTAGGGAGAGAAAGGGAATGTAACTAACTGCATCTAACTCTCTGGTACGTGACAAATCCAAATCTTGGAGGGGTGTTACACTTAAAGACAACTAATAGCTACTCAATGAAAAATTGAATGCATTATACACTATTTGAGGAAAGTATAATATTGTGGACTGTAACTATGGGAGGTTTTTGCTAGAAAATAATTTTTGGAAACCAACACTATGGAATCTGATGGGCAAATTGCCCGTCAATACAGTTAAAAATTTTGTCAAACTATCAAGATCTTTTGTTGAAGCTTTGAAAATGAGTGAGAAATTGTGAAACCGTAGTGAATCTATTTTGAAATTCCACCCCTGAATACAGCTATCAAACTTCCAAATTATGAATATAACAAAAATTCTTGATGTTGATAAATCCATTTATACCATTAAGAAAAACAAAAATATTTCAAAAAATTCGATAGCCTCCTTACACACCGCCATAAATTACATTCAATCATTCAATATTTCAAAAAATCCAATAGCCTCCTTACACAACGCCATAAATTACATTCTGTTGGAATTTTCGAATATTCCGAACAAACAGGGAGAATAAAAATTCTCCTCTACCACAACACAAGGATTATAAAAAATTGCTTACTGCTGGACAGAGATGGCATAAAAATTCTTTCTATTTCATTAACAAACAAAAAATATTACAAAATGATGATTCAGTCTTCAGAACGAAGTTTTGGTTTACAATATATTAGCTACTACAGACACAACGTTTCAATCTTCCTCTCTGTCTCTCTTTCTGCCTTCGGGCATTACAAAAACCATAACATAGTTTGTCTAACTGTTACATTAAGCCTACATGATTTTCTTTTATATGGCACAACTATTTTTTTAAAACATAAAACAAACTATATTAAAATATATGTGAAACCCTTTCTATGGGTCCCTGCGGAGGCACTCTCCCTCGGGTACATTAGATCTGTGTTGTGCTGTAGCAGTGATCAATAGCCGTTGATCTCTGGTCAACATATGATCGCTCAGTCAACTGCGGGGGCACCCCTCTTTTCTTTTGAAAACCTTTGAACTGCCCCCGTAACATTATATTTAATCAAAAATAAATGAAATTTTAACCCGGATCTCAAAGCTTCAACAAGCTTGATTGGATTCTTTTCACGTAACAAAACGCCCCTGCGTCAACGAGGCTAAAACCTGCATGAACGCATTCTGACTGGCTGTTGCTGGGGCCCGCGGAACTCAAACAGAAATATAAACCCGATCTTATAAAATCTTCGTGTACCAAATTTTGGTAGTGACATCATGGCAAAATCGAACGCGAATCAACGTGATTGGTCCACGTGGTAGTGGGACCACATCGCATCGGCAATCGATAGAACGATGGAATGGACTTTGGATTTGGCGACGAGTGATTGCGCGATGCAGTGATGGTGCGATGTTGTGATGAGAGCTGAGCGCTATCGGCATCGCCACATTGCATCGGTGATAAACTTGGGCGGAAAACATTTTGTATGGGTGGAACATTTGCGATGAGCGATGTTGCGACGTGGGGACCACAACGCGTCGGTGGCATTGCATCGCAAGTTAAACATATTTGCGGAGGGGTATGTAACACTCTCCGTTACGATATGCGATGTGTGATATCGCAACATTGCATCGCTCCGGAACTTCATATCAACAAGACACTAACACTTGGCTTCGGCTATTATGATGTGCGATGGTGGTGGGGACCACATCGCATCACAAGTTCGGCAATGAACGGAAAAATTGGTGGGGACCACAATAAAGTTAAAACTTGGCGTGTTCAACAAAAAACTTCTTTGTTTGGTTGTTGAGGCTTAAAAGCTCGAAAATATTTCTTTAATAGAAACCTGTTGTTGCATGGTTTGAACCACGAAAGTCTTCAATTCCTCTACAAATTCGATTGCGGCCATAAACAATAAATTCATCCTTACAACTCCATTAAACTCTGTTAAATACACGAAGGTGTACACTCCACCTTCTCTACCCCTGTTGTACTTCGTTTCTACCTGCACGGGGTTTGTAGGTGACTTTAATATTTTCAACACTCCCCTTTAAATTCAGCTGCTGGGTTATCTGTCATACCCAAGCATTTTCTCAAATATTCAAAACTCTTTTGCCCCAATGGCTTTGTCAGAATGTCTGCAATTTGCTCCTCTGTTCTGCAATGCTGTAAAAAAATTTCTCCATTGTTCACTAATTATCTGATGTAGTGAAACTTTGCATCTATGTGCTTTGTTCTTTTATGAAACATGGAATTCTTTGACAATGCAATAGTTGAGCGATTGTCATAATAAATCACTGTCCCTTTTACCTGTTCTTGACATAAACTCCTCAACATTCTTCTCATCCAAATTTCTTGACACGCTGCTGCTGTAGCTGCCACATACTCTGCCTCTACTGTAGATAATGCTACAATAGGTTGTTTCTTGGAAGCCCATGAAATGGCTCCTGATCCCATATGAAAAACATAACCAGAAGTAGTTTTCCAGTCATCAATACTTCCAGCCCAATCACTGTCAGTATAACCAATTAATTCATAATTTTCTGAAGTAGTATATAAAATCCCATGCCTTTTAGTTCCTTTCACGTACCTCATAATTCTTTTTGTTTCTTGCCAATGTGCTTCTTTTGGCCTTTCCATAAATCTGGAAATCAAACTAAAAACATGCATAATATCAGGCCTAGTTGCAGTCAAATTCATGAGGCTGACAACTATTGTCTTGTACAGACTAGGATCAAAATCCTTGCTGTTGTCATATTTGCTGAGTTTCAATCCCATTGCTGTGGGAGTAATTGTTTTTTTTTCCACAGAAAAAAATCGGTAACCTTTTATTTATAGAAATGAAAAGTTACACATAGCATATGCATTGAAGCATTTTCAGAAGTTGCCCAGTGGGCTCATGTGCTTTTGCACACAATGTGACGTAGCGATGCTACCTTGCATTCAGAAAGAATAAAAAAAAAATAAAGAGAAAGGGGAAGAGAGAAAAGAGGCAGAAAAACTGGAAGCTTCTGGATAGTGGGAAATGCGTCCCACAGATCATGTTTTCCTCCCTTTCTTCTTCTCAACCTTGCGCCATTCTCCCTGAGATGGCTCACAAGTGGCAAGGACAATCTAATTTTCTACATGTTGGGTTCCTGTATCCTTGTCCGAGTCTGATGTTTCTGATGTATGGTGTCTTTTAATTCCTCCGCTGCCTAAGTCCACAACATTCCTGTCTGATTCTTTCGTCCGGAGGTGTGGATCCATGAGAACCGTTGTGTCTGTTGTTTGCACCTCAGGTTCCTGTGTAGGTTGTTTGCTTTCTGATGGAGCTGGTTCCTCTTCTTCTTCTGGCTCATCCTCCTCTGAGTCAGGAGGGGGGAACTGCCAACCTTTTCTCTGCTTCCTGTTCGGTTTCTTTTTGCTGTTTGCTTTCTTAATTTCTGGGCAAGTGTTTTGAAGATGTCCTGTCATCCTACAATTCCTGCATCTGAAGGCAGTGTTCTCGTAATCGAGTGATTTCAGCCAGTTTTGTTGCTTATAGATTAGCATGCTGTTCTCCGGTAATCCTTTGCTTAGATCCACTTCTATGCAAATCCGGGCAAAGGTGAAGATTCTATTTTCTAGCCTTTCCATGTCAGTTTTAATATACTGCCCTAGACTATTCCCGATGCTCTCTAGAACCTATTCGTTCCAGAAATGAAGAGGCAGGTTGTGGAGTCTCACCCATACTGGTAATCTGGAAACTGTCATGGTGTTGGGATCAAAATCTGGAAACCATGGGGTGATAAACAGCCCCGTGGAGCCCCAAAACCAAGGCCCTGATCTGATTATGATATCTCTTTCCTTCGAGGTTGGAAATTTAACAATAAAAAACCCCTTGGAATAGAGATGTATTCCACATTCCAGCGACCATTGGGTGAAAATCCAATGAAAAAGATCCATGGGTTTAGGCCAGAAGCAGTTGAAGCGACATATTAATGCCTGAGCTTCATATGTCTTTATGTGCTCCTCTGTTGCTGTACTGTTAATTTTGAGTGCTGGGGTTTGATCCTGCTGTTCTACGATGTAGGGCCTTGGAGCATTCCCAATCTTTTCTGGGGAGGAGCCTACTGCTTTTTTCCCCTGTAGGATGTTTTTGTAGGAGGGCCCTCCATTTGATTGTTGTTGACTATTTGGAATTTTCCCTTTCTCTCCCCCTCCGGGCCTTGGCATGCTCTGGGTTACAGCACCTCCTCGCAGGCGTAAATTTAGGGTAATGGTCATCTCTGCTTTTATGGTATAATCCTTTAAGAGCTTGCAGTCCTGGAGAGAGCTGTACCCATTGACCAGATGTTGAATTGGCACTGGGTACCCCAACAGGCCCCATAATTTGTGCTTGAGGTGGAGGATAGAGGTGTCGTCGTTTACCCAAACTAAACGAGACTTACCCACGGGAGGTCTGATAAATATTTGAAAAGGCGGGTTCAGCAGAGAAGGGTTCTTACCTATTGTCTTCTCCGAGGATTATTTGGATGAAGGTGCTCCCTGCTTGTGCCGCTCCCTCGCTGTCTCTGCCTCCCCTTTCTTCTGATCTGGCGTAGGGTTCTTGCAGATCTGGCATTCCTGGGTGCTGCCGTTCTTTTTGATGGGTTTTATTTCAGTCTTGACAGGCCCCATGGGTGCAAAACAGGCCAAACGAAACCCCCTGCCACGCCCGGTCAGGAGAATTTCCATAGATAGAGATCCCGAGACAAAAAGCGCCTTGCCTCCAAGCGCTCTGAGGAGCAGATACCCTTGCGCTCCATACTCTTGTTCATCTTCCTGTTTGGACCGTGACGGCTAGATCTATTTGCCAGTCGTAGAGAAACCATGTGGGGGCCCTGTGGCGGGATCTTCCTTGAAAAATGTAAAACGGAACAGGCAGAAAATGTCGCGGGGTGTGCTTGGTCGAGAAAGTTCGCACGCTGACTGCTTCAGGGCTAGAGGCGTGTCTTTAAATCTGTGATTTATCTCCCCTGGGGCTCGGATCCGGCCTTCAAATCCATAAGGCAGCATAAAAGCTATCTGTCTCACCCTGTTTGGATCTGTTGTGATCAGATCTGTGTCAACGCCGCAGAGAAACCTCTCTTGGTCTGTGCTACCTTGATCTACAGGCTGGGCGGCGGCGGCGCTTAGCAAAAATTTTGCAGAAACCCTCTCTGCAGCCATCGCACCTCCCTATTTCGAAGGTCCAACTAGCTCTGCAATTTTCTGTGGGTCAAGAAACCAATTCCCTGTAGCAAAAACTTCCTGCCTAACAAAACACTCCCTGATAGATATGAAGTTAAGATGGATTTAAAATGTTTTAACTATGCTGTGGGAGTAATTTTTGCCTTGCTCTCCTGCATATTAAATCTTTCCAAAACTCCATTAACATACTTTGCTTGAGAAATAAAAATTTATTTTCATTTTTCTCTACTTCTATTCCTAAGAAGTATCTCAGCAATACCATATCAGTCATTTCAAATTCATCCTTCATGACTGTTTTAAAATTCTCAATGAGGTAATCATCATTACCTGTGAATATCACATCATCAACATATAAAACAACTATCATCATCTTACCATCTTTCTCCTTGATGTACAATGTGGGTTCTCCTTCACATTTTTCAAACCCATTCTCCAGTAGACAGGAATCTATCCTACTATACCATGCTCTTGGTGCTTTCTTCAGCCCATAAAGAGCTTTATTCAATCTGCAAAATTTGTGCTCTTGGCCCTTTTTCTCATAGCCTAAAGGTTGTTAAACATAAACCTCTTCCATCAAAACTCCATTTAGGAATGTTGATTTTACATCCATTTGGTAAACCTTCCATTTGTTTTGTGCTGCTATTGATAGCACTGCTCTCACTGTTTCCATTCTTTCAACTGGTGCAAAAGTTTCCTCATAATCTCTTCCATGTTACTGCTTATATCTTTTGACAACAAGTCTAGCCTTGTGCCTTTCAATCTTACCTTCAGCATTGCTTTTGGTCTTGTAGACCCACTTTACTCCAATGACTTATTTACCTTATGGGAGATCAACCAATTCCCATGTATTGTTTTTCTCTATGGCATTTATTTCTTCATCCATAGCTTCTATCCATTTCTTATCTTTTATAGCTTCTTCAAAATGAATCAGATCATCAACATGACAATATAAAACAAATAAGGAGTTCATACCTTCATTTGCTGCTTCTTGCTCATAGATTTCATTTAAATTTCTGAATTTGGTTCCTCTTTCATTTGGTGTAGCTGTGCTTGAAGAAGCACTCAAATCAACTCCATGTGGTGTACTTGGAGAAGCATTCTCATTTCTTCTCAAGGGTGTTCTTACTCCTGCTTGTGGTGTCCCTTGCTGTCCTTGTGTTGGTGGAGGTAGTGCTACTGATGAGGTGTTTCTTTCAGCCACATCTTCCTCATCATCATCACGAGACAAATAGCTTTTGACATTGACTGTTTTCTCAATGCTTCCATCCCATGCTTCTTCTTCTATGAATTTCACATCTCTGCTTATAACAAACTTCTTTGTGGATGGGTTATACAATCTATATCCCTTGGATTCTTCACAGTATCCAAAGAAGATGTACTTCTCCACCTTACTGTCCAACTTCTTTCTCAGCTGATATGGAATGTGTGCATAAGCCACACATCTAAAAACTCTCATGTGGGTGACTCCTTGTTTTCTGCCACTCCACGCTTTCTCTGGAACTCTGTTCATCATGGCTTTTGTTGGGCATATATTCAAAATATACACAGCATAATTTGTAGCTTCTGCCCAATACTCATTTGGAAAATGTTTTTCCTTTAGCATACTTCTCACCATTTCCATGATGGTTCGATTCTTCTTTTCAACAACACCATTTTTCTGCGGTGTGTACATTGGATTTGTCATACCTTTTTCCATGAGCATGTTGGTGTCCACCTTGCTGGCTGCTGCTTTGGCTTTGGCTTTGATTCTGATTGCTACTCCTTCCATGTGAATGTGAAGGGCTGTTTCTTCCTCCTCTTTTTTGGCTCCTGCCTCTTCCTCTTCCTCTGCCTTGACCTCTTACTCTTCTAAAAGGCATCTGGGTCTTGAAGGCATGCTCCAAAGATGGGTTTACAGATCTTCCCAATCTCTGTTCATGAGTCATCAGTGATGCATGAAATTCATCAACTGTGAACTTTGAGAGATCTTTTCTCTTCAATGGTGGTTACAATAACATCAAACCTTGAGGGTAGGCTCCTCAATAGTTTCTCTACTATCATTTTTTCTTCAAGTGTTTCTCCATGAGACCTTATTTGTGTGACCATCCCAATCACATGTGTGAAGAATGAGTCTATGTTATCAGACTCTTTCATACAGAGAGTTTCAAAATCACTCCTCAGCAATTGTAGTTTCGTTGTCTTCACTTTCTCCATACCTTGATAGGCTGTCTTAAGAGTGTTGGGTTCTAAAAGGTGCCTTTTAAAACTCATATTTATCCCACATTAATTATCAACCCGGGCAAGTCCTCTTATTTCAAGAGTGTACACAATATGTGCACGCTATAATCCCAGAGAGTAATGTTTCTTAAAATGTAGTATATATCTTTCAAATACAAGAATAAGCAGATGCTTTTAATAAATCCCACTTGCAACTAAAGGAAATTCAATGCTCTAAAACTAAATAATTCATTCAGCAAAGTAACAGCAATTATCAGTGAAGGATACAGTAGCAATAACTCATTCCTCTTTTAACTGATGTAAACTAATCAAGCAAAAATAAGATCCTCAATCTGAGAGATTTGACAGCAATAGCCAATGTTCTTTACAGTTGTTGATCTCACACACAACACACTAAATAACCAATTGGAAATGGCAATGAATTAAATCAATAATGCTACTGTAACTGATGGAAATGAGATAATTATGCTAACTGTAAGAATGCTAAAAGGCAAAACTAAATGATTGCAGAAAGTAAATGAGCAGCAACGATATATAATAGAAATATACAACAACACTTATGTGACTGCAATGAACAACAAAACTAAGTTACTAAAATGAACAACGAAGCTCTGTAATTAGAATGAGCAACACAACAATATACTTGTAGAAAGCAATGATCTTGTTATGAGGGAAAATAACAGCAATGCAATTCAATTGTAGAAAGTAATCATTAAACAAACCACACTTGCAGAAATCAGAAATAAGGAAAACCACACTGTATGGTACAGGAACGGCAAGTAGATCCACCAGGAGTCGGGCCCTTAGCCACTGGTGAATACTGCCGGATTACTTTAGAAGATGCGAAGGAAATGCAACTGTTTTTTTATATTCATTATTGCATAATCGTTACAGAAAGTTCGTGCTCTGCTTCAACAGCAAGAGTCGATGATCAAAGTTACAATTTCAATAGTAATTCTCCCATTCCTCCTATCCTGTCCTATTTATCTCTAATCTAATAATCCATCTAATTCTCTCTCTAATCATCCATCATGAATCCCCATAATAACCCCCTCCTTCTCTGATCTCTGTTCTGATTTAAATACACATAGAGCAAAGAGAAGTTACAACCGATATGATTAAAAATGATTCCTATTAAAAAATTGGATTGCTCATAACCAATTGATCAGCAAGATCATATTTAAAATATCCTTCCATCAATCATTTAACAGTAACAGGTCGAATTTGGTATTGCAACTGGAAGAATTTGGAAAATGGCCACAACAACGAATCTAGGAAAATTGTCCTCAGAGAACCTTCTGTTTCTCTCAATACAGGCCGAATTTGGGAAAACTATTCTTTAATAAAGTTAATTCGGTCTGTTCTGGACAAAACCCATGTTTCGGATTTTCCAGATTCTTCTCCATTTGTCCAATACGTCCAATGAAAAACTGTCACTTCTTATTCCAACGAATTTCTAAGTTGGCATATTTAATGATGAGCTAGAGATCAACTCTGCAATCTGGAAAATATCTTGGAGGCTAAAATGGTGAGTGATATTACAAAAAAATTATTAATAAACCATAATTGGTAAAATCATGCATAATCATCAATTTATTAAAAATAAAGGAGAAGAAATAATATTTATCCATAAGAGCATAAATAATTATAAAATGGAATTATATGATAAATTATGATAAATGACATGATAAAGAATAGTAGAAATGGATGAAATAGGTGTTAAAAAGTGATAATAATAATGACATATTAGCGGCCCAACATACCCCCAAACTGAATATATTGCATGTCCTCATGCAACCAAGAACTGAATATATTGCATGTCTTCATGCAACCCAAAGACAAAACCCATGTGTTAACCAGCAAAAAAATTGTTCATCCCAACTCATGAAATGGATGGAACAAATGATTTTTTCCTCAAATAATGAATATTCAATTTTAGCAATCTTGATGAAGGCGTAACAATTTTTACAGTTGACGTTCAACTATATGTATATGAAGTTGCAGAAAAATGTGACATAAGTAACAACAAACTTCATTAACCATTTTCTCAAAAATCAGATCGTTTTGATGCATGGATCATGAGATATAAACAAAATGGTTGTAGGTGATAGTGCATAATTTTTGAAATTTTATGAACTAATTTAGTGTGAAATTATCTGGGTTTGTGTATTTTAATGATACCTCTTTGTTATCCAGAAATCACAAGAATTCAGTTCATAGTTTTAAAGATATATGCAAATCAATTTTTGCACTGTATAAAAATGAAATTGTATGCCTTAAATGAGAAAGAAAGTAGAAAACATCCATCATGTGTAGCAATTCCTCCCCCAAACTGAAGAATTAGCATGTCCTCATGCAATGCTAGAAAACAAAGAGAGGTGGTTGCTACAATCTGTTGAAATCTATGCTTGGTGTAAAACAACATGGAATAAAGGAGATGTTGAGAATGAATAAGAATATCAATGGATGATAAAGAATATTATTGATATGGTCATAAGAAATAAATGAAGGAAAGCAACACTCCCACAAACTGAAAGATGATATGCCTCTGAAAAATGGGAAGTGGTAAATATGTGGAATGAATGATGATAAATAATGCTCAATGGATTTTCATGAAATTCTCTTAAATTCGTAATAAATCAGAAAATTATGCTATTTTACCTCAAGTGTTACCTCCAAAAATAAATGTGGAATGACATGTAGGAACTGGCATTTTTTGAAGCTGATGTAGGCTGAGCGGATACTGAAAGTGATGCAAAAGGTGGAAGCCATGCAAGCACATCATGTCTGAAGAATTGTGCATGTTCGCGAGTTGCGCGAGCCTTAGCAGTTAGTTGCAATAGTGTGGTCGTGCTGCAAATAGAATTTCCCCCCCATACTTGTTGTTATCCTGTAACCAAATCACGATTCTGCATGAAATTTTCTTGAATCCACAGTGCTGATTTTGAAGAGCAACAGATAAGATGTATGCCAAAAATTCAATTAGAAAACTTCTGTAGAAATGCAGTATGAATATTGTGGAAAATCAACAAATTATGGCAAAATTATGTACTTATATCACGTGCTATCCATAATGCATACATTCCCCCTTCCAATTGAAAAATGGATTCCATGACCATAAAGCATAGAAAAAGTGTTGTGCTAACGACAAGGCAATGGAATGAACAATACAACAGTAAATGAAGTAGAGTACACATATCAAATGATAGGACAGTAAGAGGTATGGTTATAATGAGGGCAGAGTGTATAAAGATAGTTATGAATAAGAGATAAGATTCTTGCGTTGATGATAGGTAATGTGGTAAGTAAAAAGGACAGCAATATGCAAGAAAAGATACCTTGATGACGATATTCCATCTGAAAATGATATGATTGATTAAAAAACATTAACTCATGCGTAAAGGTTCATAGTAGGGATAAATTAGGGAAATAATCTCTCTGATAAAAAGAAAAGTAGGCAGAGGGTATTATAATAATTATTGATGTTGAAAATAGAACTTCAATACCATAAGCAGAGCCTCTGCTGCTAGCAGGCATCCATAGCCTCGACAAGGTTGCTTTTTAACCCATATGAGCCACGATCCTCAATTTATAGTTGGAGAATTCCATTGTTGTTCTACAGAAGAGATCAGTGTGCTGGCGTGGTAACCAGATAACCGCACTGCCATTTACTGGGAAGTAGCAAAAGTGATTAGGTTGGATCGTGATGAGACCTCCTGTTCTAAGGATATTGTGGCTATCCAATGGATCATAACCCGGTGTGGTGGCTATAGTGGGAATGTCACTTCGCTACAATATTATGAACATGGTAGGCTGGCTCTTTAATGAGACCCCATATCTTCTATCTGTAGACAAGATTTTGTTGTTTTTACACCCTTTTTGATAAATAAAGGGAGGCTTAGTACTTCTTAAGAGTGGGGATGGTGGAAGAAGTTTGAACATGTCAATAGAAAAAAAATATACTCATAATCTTACTTATAATAGATAGAGAGAATTGTAGCCAGGAGAAGTGGAACCAACATGGTAAAGATGATCAATCAATATCATATACAGCAGAAATCAATACTGTAAAGTAATATATAAATAATTGTGTCCTTTTTGTTTGTTTAAAAAAAAAAAAACCTATCATCAAGAAGCTGTCTTGTTAAAGATCATAACGTCAAGGATATTCACCTGCTTCAATAGAATCCATAATTTTTGTCCTCATAAAATTATTGTACTCCATGCAATGCAAGAGAATCAATAAAATGCGGTTGAGATGAACTAGGAATAATCGCACAAGAGAAAGGAAGGGTTGTTCTAAAAAATATTCCTGAAGTGTTGTTCCCTTGAAGGAACAACAAAAACACTCAAAAAAGTGTTGTTCCTTTTAAGGAACAGCAAAAATACACCCAAAAAAAGTGTTGTTCCTTACAAGGAACAACAAAAAGTACACCCAAAAAATTGTTGTTCCTTTTAAGGAACAAAAAAAAACTGCATGCGAAAAAGTGTTATTCCTTTTAAGGAACATAAAAAAAAATACACAAAAAAGTGTTGTTACTTAAAAGGAACAACAAAAAAATCAACACACGATTGTTGTTCCTTAAATGGAACAGTTGTTGTTCCTTAAGAGGAACAATAGTTGTTCCTTAAATGGAATAGAAAAAGGGCAAACACGCGAAACTGTTGTTCCTTAAATGGAACAACAAAAAGACAAACACGTGATGCTGTTGTTCCTTAAGAGGAACAAAAAAAAGGCAAACACGCGAAACTTGGTGTTCCCTGTAGGGAAAAGCAAGGGAAAAATAGAAAAAAACTGATGTACAATCTATTATCTAAGAAAATCCAATCAAATAAAAAGAAAAGAACAAAAAGAAAAAGAAAAAAAAAGGTAAACTTATGTACAGGTTTCAAGAGAATAAATTGTTTAGTGAACTGGTGTTGTCGAAGAGTTTCCTTCTGCAGCAAGAATTTGTATTGTGAGGTCTTCATTGTTCATTGTCAATGGAGCGGAAACTACAATTTGAAGGGAGCAACACCTGAAACACAAAAACATAAAAGAAATCAGAAAAGAAACAACACTTTATTAAGTTACAACAGCTATGATGTTATTTCCTAAAGCAAGGAAAAAAAATGTTTTGGCAGCAGTGACATGACATGAATCTTTAAATGGAAATCAATTTTTCATTGCTTCTGTTATAAATCCGTTGGGTAATGAATTGGATGAAATTCCCTTGTTTCATTAAAATTTCTTTCAAGAATTGCTCGTCCATAAATTGACCTTCTTTATTCTCCTAGGACCTGCAAAAAAACGAGTGTCTACATGCAATAAAACATTAAATCATGGAGAAAGAGAGGTGATCAGTCTCCCCTAATCCAAGAATTATGTAAAAAAAAAAACAAGTAGTTACTCTGTATAACAAATCCACGGAGAAAATAACATTTTTTTTTTTTTTTGTCACGTGCAGGAGAGTAGTGGCCAATCATGCTAACCTACAGTGTTTTAATCACAAATTATTTTTTTTTTGTCCAAATTGAGTGATTCTAAAGCCAAATGATAGTTTATTCAAAGGTGTATCTCCAATAGAACCAGGTTTTAAAAATTCAATGCTATGATATGTCAATTTTACTTAGAACGACCTGCATAATAGAGTCATTTTCGATTTTCCAGCTCAGACCAACAGTTGATATTTCAAGCATAAATTTTTCATTTGATGACAGATTAACCTGATTTAAATTGGAAATGAAATTAGATTCATTTATTTATCTCCAATAGAAATAGGTTTTGAAGACAAGAAGAATTTATGGGTCAAATACGCTAGTGAATAGCTGAGAAAACAAAGTTTTAAGAGTGCTGATTTATGATAAGCAGTCAGTATTTTGGTCATAAATTCCTCATACGATATCAAAATCAAGGGATTAAAATTGCGTTTCAAACTAGATTCATAGAGGAATATACCATAGAAACATGTTTTAATAATGTAGTCATTTAGGCCTCCAAAAACTAACTGTCCCAACTCTGTTCCTGAGCTGCCTACTAGACACCCTGTCAATGTTTTGGTTATAAGTTTTTTGTTTCAAATCCAAATGGAGTGATTCAAATTGGGTTGGAAATTAGAAATCATGGGCTACTTATAATAGAAACAGATTTTAAAAATATTCACTTTTGATCCCTCAAAACATGACTGTCCCAACTCTGTTTTCAGAAATTTCATCAAGCTCGCAAGCAAACAAAAAAATGATATTCAAGAAATTTTTCCATATTGGTGATAAAAATGAATATGAGTGTTTGTAGAATTGTTATTTTCAATATAATGCATCTACATACACAAATAAATTTAAATATTTATCACCGATGTTGATTTCCACAGCGGGTTGCAACAAAAACAATTTTTTTTTTTTACATAATAATAAAAATGTATTTATTTATGTCCTTATTTATTTATTTTCTCCACTAACCTAATCTTCTTTGAAAATTGAATATGCTTACATATAAGAGTACTTCTAGTGGATCCATTTTCAAAATAAGGCCTCTATTATTTACATACCCAAATTTGAAAAATGCATGTTAATAAATAGTAGGGTATGAGAAGCCAACTTCTCTTGAAAATATGGTGCCAAAAATTGTTGAAGTATGGAGTGATGCTGCAAACAAATGGAGTGAAACAAATCTTCAATGTATCTCTTACTTTCTTTATTTTCCATAGCCATCATATCATGAAGTTCTTGAGTGTTTAAAACGGTTTGTTGATGCAGGCTAGAAGAATCCTCATTTTCTTTCATAACCTCTACAGTTTTTGGATTTGATACATTCTGAATCTCAGTATAATTTTTCTCCAATGGTGCATGTGAGATAGAATGGGTGGGAAGGGTGGATAAATTTTGCAGTTCAACACTATAAGCATGTTGTATTGTTTTATTATGGTGAGGGTGTGGAATGAGTTGAGCAGGAAATTGTGTAGGGAATGGATCATTTTGATGATGTAGTTGATTGGGTTGAATGGATGATTTTGATAGGCAAGCAAGATGTTGTGGAAGAGATGGAAGATTTTTTTGTGCTAAAAGATGAGGGAGAGTAGTCATGCAATCATAAGATTAACCGTGCCAATCTTGTAGACAAGATTGGTGGTGGTTATATTGAGATTGGCATGGCTTCCCTAACATATGAGTATTCCATAATGGATTATGCAAGTAAGAGAATGGAGAGGAAGTGTTTTGAACCATACCTGTAGGCCACAATTTCCATGGTTTTGACCTTGTTGCAGCTTCCCCATCTCTTTGATATGCTACTTCCATCCTAGATAAGGAAGAACAACTATCTATGAGATGCTCCTTTCGGTAATGAGGGAAAAACACTTCATCAAATTCTTGATTTTTCTGAACCTGCAAAACATTCAATTGTGAATTTAGAGAGCTAATAAAATCATATTTAAAATTTTCAAATAAAACATTGATTTCAGCTCTTATGTCTCTTGTTCTTGTAGTAAATTTGGAAAAGAAAAAATAAACTTCTCTAGAATTCTTACCAGCCTTGGAAATTCCTCTTGAATACCTTATGCACAATTCACAAACATCATCATATGATAACTGAAAAACATCACCTTTTCCTATCATATTTAAGAGTACTAAAAATTCATCTTTGATTCCTTTAAGAAGAAGTGTTTTCAAGATCTCTTTTTCCAAATGCTTATGCTTTGATTTTTGAAGGTTGTATCAAAATCGCTCCACATAGTTCTCCAATATTTCATCTTCCCCTTGTATTATATTGAAAATATCTTTCATCGACCTTGCAATAGTCTTGGTACTTTTCAAGAATATGTTCTTCATGTCCTCCCAAGTTTGGATGCAATTCCCACCAAGGTTCATGAACCATCGGAGAGCTGCTCCTTTTAGAATAAGAGGAAACACTTTCAACCTTCGATCATTAGTACAATAATCATATCCTCTAAAAATTATTTCCAACTCAAATAAGAATGTATCTAGATCTTCATTTTTCAAACCATGAAAATTTGGTCGAGACGATGGGGGAATTATGTGCATTTGTGTCACACATTCTAGATCTTTGATAGGGAATTAAAAAGTTGCAATGTGAGCCATTTCTTACCATAATAGAAGATGTTCTTCATGTGTTTCTTGAAGGATCCTCCTTCCAATGTTCCTGTCAATTGGTTAGTGAAATGGGTGGTGCTTACATCGCCACTCGAGTGGAATTACAAGATTTTTTCAAAAATTATACCTCTAAAATTCCTACTTCAATTCCTACACAATTCTGCTGAAAAGTGGGCGGAGGAGCAAGAATTTTACTTGCTCATTATGAAGGTTCTTACCTTCCATTTTTAATACCCAATTTTTTTCACAGCAGACAAACATCAAACATACATCACTCTCTATGAAATAGCAACACTCTCCCCAGCAACGGTGCCAAAATGTTGGGTGCTAAAAGGTGCATTTTAAAACTCCTATTTATCCCACATTAATTATCAACCCGGGCAAGTCCTCTTATTTCAAGAGTGTACACAATATGTGCACGTTATAATCCCAGAGAGTAATGTGTCTTAAAATGTAATATAGATCTTTCAAATAAAAGAATAAACAGATGCTTTTAATAAATCCCACTTGCAACTAAAGGAAACTCAATGCTCTAAAACTAAATCATTCATTCAGCAAAGTAACAACAATTATCAGTCGAAGATATAGTAGAAATAACTCATTCCTCTTTTAACTGATGTAAACTAATCAAGCATAAATAAGATCTTCAATCTGAGAGCTTTGATAGTAATAGCCAATGTTCTTTACAACTGTTGATCTCACACACAACACACTAAATAACCAATTGGAAATGGCAATGAATTAAATCAATAATGCTACTGCAATTGATGGAAATGAGATAATTATGCTAACTGTAAGAATGCTAAAAGGAAAAACTAAATGATTGTAGAAAGTAAATGAGAAGCAATGCTATATAATAGAAATAGACAGCAACGCTTATGTGACTGCAATGAACAACAAAACTAAGTTACTGAAATGAACAACGAAGCTTTGTAATTAGAATGAGCAACAAAACAATATACTTGTAGAAAGCAATGATCTTTTTATGAGGGAAAAGAACAGCAACGCAATTCAATTGCAGAAAGTAATCATTAAACAAACGACACTTGCAGAAATCAGAAATAAGGAAAAAAACATTGTATGGTACAGGAACGGAAAGTAGATCCACCAGGAGCCGGGCCCTTAGTCGCCGGTGAATACCGCCGAATTACTTCAGGAGATGTGAAGGAACTACAACTGTTTTTATATATTCATTATTGCATAATCGTTACAGCAAGTTCGTGCTCTACTTCAACAGCGAGAGTCGATGATCAAAGTTACAATTTCAATAGTAATTCTCCCATTCCTCCTATCCTATCCTATCTATCTCTAATCTAATAATCCATCTAATTCTCTCTCTAATCATCCATCATGAATCCCCATAATAACCCCCTCCTTCTCTGATCTCTGTTCTGATTTAAATACACATAGAGAAAAGAGAAGTTACAACTGATATGATTAAAAGTGATTCCTATTACAAAATTGGATTTCTCACAACCAATTGATCAGCAATATCATATCTGAAATATCCTTCCATCAATTATTTAACAAGAACATGTCGAATCTAGTATTACAACTGGAAGAATTTGGAAAACGGCCACAACAGCGAATCTGGGAAAATTGTCCTCAAAGAACCTTCTTTTTCTCTCAATACAGGCCAAATTTGGGCAAACTGTTCTGTCATGAAGTTAATTCAGTCCGTTCTAGACAAAACCCATGTTTCAGATTTTCCAGATTCTTCTCCATTTGTCCAATATGTCCAATGTAAAACTGTCACTTCTTATTCCAACAAATTTCTGAGTTGGCATATTTAATGATGAGCTGGAGATCAACTCTACAATCTGGAAAATATCTTGGAGGCTAAAATGGTGAGTGATGTTACAAAAAATTTATTAATAAACCATAATTGGTAAAATCATGCATAATCATCAATTTATTAAAAATAAAGGAGAAGAAATAATATTTATCCATAAGAGCATAAATAATTATAAAATGGAATTATATGATAAATTATGATAAATGGAATGATAAAGAAGAGTAGAAATGGATGAAATAGGTGTTAAAAAGTGATAATAATAATGACATATTAGCGGCCCAACAAAGAGTATCCCATGCATCCTTGGATCTCTTAGCTGCTGCTATCCTTGGAAACACACTCTCATGTGCTGCTTGATAGAGATAGAAGAGGGCTTTAGAGTCCTTCTTCCTATTGCTCTTAAATAAATCCTTCTCTACCTGTGTTAAGGCATTAAAGGCTTGCTCATCAACTGGTTCATCAAAACCATCTTCTACAAATTCCCATAGATCCTGGGAGGGAAATAGGGCTCTCATGGTAATGGCCCAATAATCATAGTTTTCCCCATTAAATTGTGGGAGCTGAGTATTTCCAATTTTCATACTGATACTTGGTCTAGCCGTTTTTTATAAAATAAAGTATGAACTAAACTTGACTGTGTTTTTCAAACAAACTGTCTTTCCTTCTTTAAAAGACAAACTCTATCTCTGAGGACTTCACTTTTTTTAAACAAAACAACAACTCTATTTTTTTGAGAAATACCTGGAATTATACTTCTGCTAGGCTTGCTGGAGTCCCACTGGTGAACTGCTGCAACAAATCCTTCTTCCTTCAACTTCTTTGAGACCTTCAAGGAGCCTGGATAAGCTTCGATACCATGTTGGAATTTCTGAATATTTCGAACACACAGGGAGAAAAAAGATTCTTCTCTACCACAACATAGAGATTATAAAAATTTTCTTACTGCTGGACAGAGATGGCATAAAAATGCTTTCTATTTCATTAACAAACAAAAACTATTACAAAATAATGATTCAGTCTTCAGAACAAAGTTCTGGTTTACAATGTATTAGCTGCTACAGACACAACATTTCAATCTTCCTCTCTGTCTCTCTTTCTGCCTTTGGGCATTACAAAAACCATAACATAGTCTATCTAACTGTTACATTAAGCCTACGGGCTTTTATTTTATATGGCATGACTATTTTTTTTAAACATAAAACAAACTATATTAAAATATATGTGAAACCCTTTCTGTGGGTCCCTGCGGAGGCACTCTCCCTCGGGTACATTAGATCTGTGTTGTGTTGCCGCAATGATTGACAGCCGTTGATCTCTGGTCAACATATGATCGCTCAGTCAACTGCGGAGGCACCCCTCTTTTCTTTTGAAAAAATTTGAACTACCCCCGTAACATTATATTTAATCAAAAATCAATGAACTTTTAACTTGGATCTCAAAGCTTCAACAAGCTCGATTGGATTCTTTTCACGTAACAAAATGCCCCTGCGTTAGCGAGGCTAAAACCTGCACGAACACATTCTGATTGGCTGTTGCTGGGGCCCACAGAACTCAAACAGAAATATAAACCCGTCTTATAAAATCTTCACGTACCAAATTGTGGTAGTGACGTCATGGCAAAATCGAACGCGAATCAATGTGATTGGTCCACGTGGCAGTGGGACCACATCGCATCGGCGATCGGCGGAACGGTGGAATGGAATTTGGCTTTGGCGATGAGCGATTGCGCAATGTAGTGATGGTGCGATGCTATGATGAGCGTTGAGCGCTATTGGCATCGGCACATCGCATCAGCGATAAACTTCGGCGAAAAACATTTCAGATGGGTGGAACATTTGCAATGAGCGATGCTGCGACGTGGGGACCACATCACGTTGGTGGCATCACATCGCAAGTTAAACATATTTGCGGAGGGGTATGTAACACTCTTCGTTGCAATATGCGATGTGCGATATCGCAACATCGCATCACTTCGGAACTTCATATCAACAAGACACTAACACTTGGCTTCGGCTATTGCGATGTGCGATGGTGGTGGGGACCACATCGCATCGCAAGTTCGACAATGAATGGAAAAAATGGTGGGGACCACAATAAAGTTAAAAATTGGCGTGTTCAACAAAAAACTTCTTTGTTTGGTTGTTGAGGGCTTAAAAGCCCGAAAGACTTTCTTTAATAGAAACCTATTTTTGTGTGGTTTGACCCACGAAAGACTTCAATTCCTCTGCAAAGTCGGTTGTGGCCATAAACAATAAATTCATCCTTACAGCTCCATTAAACTCTGTTAAATACACAAATGTGTACACTCGACCTTCTCTGCCCCTATTGTACTCTGTTTCTACCTGCACGGGATTTGCAGGTGACTTTAATATTTTCAACACATTCAATCATCCAACAATTTTACATGCTGGAAACTGGAATGAAATAAATGTGTATCTTTCCATGCGGATAACCTTGGAATGGAAATAAATATGTATTATTCCGTGTGGATAAGCTAGGACACACAATTGATGTGAGTGAGCGATCAAGAACATAATGGAATTGAAGTTAGTATCAGTCATTTAATATACATCGCACATTAAAAGTATCATTTAGCATCATCATCTCTTTCTGTTGCATCTCTTACTCGGTAGAAACTATCGTTACAATTACTTCTCCCTTTCACATTATTCCAGTTACAGTACACACAACAATATTCAATTCATCCATCCACCATGGATAAAATTGTAGAGGTCTTTCACTTTGGCCCCCATTCCAAGTCTAAGTCTGTACAACAAAAGAGGATTGAAGGTTTTGTGGTGTTACAAGTGAAAAATGTTTTAGATTTTAATGATTTCAGTGCAGCCATACTAGACGATCCTAGCAAGCTAATTGGGAAAGGAGTTTCATTTCAACTCGTTAGCACATCTCAAATCGATTCTAGTGGGTGCTGCTAATTTCCTTTATATACATTATAGACTCAATCCTTAAGTTTCTTTTTCCTTTTTTTTCCCAATTTTTTGTTAATTCCTCATATTCACCCAATTTTCTGTAATTTAATATGTAACTTGTTTGAAAATTCATCTGCAAGCAGTGGAAGTGGAAAGTTTGGGGAGAAAGAGCTTCTACAAAACTGGATTTCTACCCCACAAAGGCTCATTATAGGCCAGACTACGTATAGTATCGATTTTGATTGGGACTCCAACTTCAGACCCCCTGGAGCTGTCTTTATCACCAATTCGCATCATGATGATTTCTTCCTCAATTCACTCACGCTTGAAGTTCCCGATCTTGGAAACGTTCATTTCGACTGCAACTCATGGGTGTATCCCACCTCTACAGACAATACAGGCCATATCTTTTTCTCTAATCGGGTAATATATATATATGTGTGTGTGTGTGTGTGTGTGTGTGTATATGTATATGTATATATATATATATATATATATATATATATATATATATATATATATATATATATATATATATATATATATATATATATATATATATTTGATCAGTATGTAGTGTTATGATAATTCATGATATTTAAGTGGAATGCAGTTGAAAACAAACATGATTTATCTAGACATATTTTAACCTTTAAATACTATAAACAAAACCATGAATTTTCTAACTAAACTATGCTAACATTGATCACATCTATGAGTTGGGTACAATGTTTTGATTATGAACTGACCAATTATGCGCTACTAACCACGTTTTACTGCAGAGCTATCTCCCAGTGAATTGTCCACCTGCGCTCATAAAACTAAGGAATGAGGTACTGATAAGCGTGAGAGGGGAATACAATGGAATGGCAGAGACTGAGAGAAAAGAGTGTGACAGAGTGTATGACTATGATTTCTATAATGATCTTGGAGACCCAGACAAGAATGTGGAGCTTAGCCAACCGGTGCTGGGAGGGTCGCAACAATTTCCATACCTGCGGAGGGGAAGAACGGGCCATCCTACAAAAACAGGTTAGTTCAGCTAGTTCATTTGTAGTGCTGATTTATAGAACAACACAATCCCTATTTTCCCACTTAATTGTGTGGCATTCGTAACTGATTTTGTGGCATTACAGACCCTGCTACCGAAAGAAAATTGCCTTTCGAAATGATCCTTGACATATATGTTCCACGAGATGAACGTTTTGGGCATCTGAAAATGTCTGATTTCTTGGCGTATGCCCTCAAGTCAATCGTCCAATTCCTAATACCAGAGCTCCAATCTCTCTTCGATCCAACCCCTAATGAATTCGATTCCTTTGAAGATATTATGAAGCTCTACTCCGATGGGATAAAGTTTCCTGACAACCCAATTCTGGACGCTATCACGAGTCTCATCCCTCTTGAGCTCATCAAGGAGTTCCTCACAACAGACGACGAAAATTTGCTCAAGCATCCGCTTCCTCAAGTTATTTCCAATGAGTAATTTTGTTCTGAACTGATCCTTTCATGTTCTTATTCTGCATTAGATTTTTACAAGACACTAAATGAAATTGATGCAAATGGAATGAATGAACACAACTAACAAATTTTCCTGGAGGACAAACAAAGAGTTTGCGTGCCAGATGCTGGTCGGTGTTGACCCTGTTGTTATACATAGACTTCAAGTAATTAGAAAACAACTGCCCCCTCCCTGCCATTATCGATATACGAAAGCTCTTTTGATTTTTAATTATGCTTACTTCACATTGTTTTCATGTTATCAATGGTTGAATTGACAGAGTTTGTTGAAGTGTTAACTTCAACTACCCTGGAGAGCTGCGCCACTTTCTAATTTTTTTTCAGCAATTTATGTCATAGAGACGCTTGTTATTTCAGTTGAACAGTCAAGTTTCGAGTTTAAAACCTCACAATCCTTTATATTCTGAAAAACAGAGTTTGAAATTGAAAACAGAGTCTTTCTTGTTTTTTGTACGCGGGAAGTTGTTTTTGTTTAAAGTCTGGTGGTCCCCGCAGGCCACGAAAGTAGCCGACATCCTTAGCGAGTGCACAGAGACGTGGTCCAATCGCATCTTATCGCGTTATTTTGGAGATGACATCAGCAACCAATAATCGGACCCGAAACCATTTAGAAAACTGGATTTGAAAGTTTTCATGTTACAAATGGGCCTGACGTCAGCGACCCCATTTGTTACGCGAACTTTTGTTTCAATCCGGCTCATAAGTTTTTGAAATCTGATGGGGCCCAGCCATCAACCAATCAAAAATCGATCGCACAACTTTTGGGCTTTGATGACGTAAGGCAAAGTGTGACGCGATTTTTCCATACAATTTGGTTTTCTGATTTGAAGTCCGGGCAGTATGGTTTATTAAAATTTTATGTCATAACGTGTTATGTTATCGCGTGGTGAGAATTTGGTTATGAATTATGTGCGACAACAATATATTTATATAGTCCATAGTGTAGTTTATTTAATATTTGATTTTTTGTTATATGTTTTGTATTTAAAATATGTGTTGCACCACATATATATATTTTTAAAAAGAGCCCGAGGGGAGTAATGAAAAAATGTTTTTACACAGTAGTGTATTAAAAAGACAGAGTGTTTTTGCAATAGAGGCAGTTTTTTGTAATAGCACAGACAGAGTGTTTTTTCAATAGAGACAGTTTTTTGTAATAGCACAGACAGAGTGAAATTTTAAAAAGAGACAGTGAATTTTTTTTTGGCACTGTCTGTGCAGCAGACCAATTTTGTAATTCCTCTGTTAGAGGAAGCTTTATTTTTGAAATTTTTTTACAATGAATGAAAATAAGTTTTTCTTGTGTGCAACCTGTGTCTGGCAGTGAAATTTTTTTTTTTATTCTCTGTGTTACAAAGGAGAGTATTATTCTCTATGTTTTGTTCTAGAATTCTCAGAAATTCCAACATGGTATCAGATCTTATCCAGGCTCTTTGAATGTGTCAAAGAAGCTGAAGGAAGAAGGATTTGTTGTAGCAATTCACCAAAAAAACTCCAGCGAGCCCAACAGAAGTAAATTCCAGGTATTTCTAAAAAAAAACAGAGTTGTTGTTTTGTTTAAAAGAGAAGTCCTCAGAAACAGAGTTTTGTCCTTTAAAGAAGGAAAGACAATTTGTTTAGAAAAACACAGTCAAGTTTATTTCAGAGTTTAGTCTATAAGCAATGGCTGGACCAAGCACTGGTATGAGTATTGGAAATACTCAGCTTCCCCAATTTAATGGGAAGAATTATGATTATTGGGCCATTACCATGAGAGCCCTGTTTTCCTTCCAGGACTTATGGGAATTTGTAGAAGACAGTTTTTAAGAACCAATTGATGAACAAGAGTATAATGCCTTAACACAGGTAGAGAAGGATCTGCTGAAGAGCAATAGAAAGAAGGACTCTAAGGCCCTCTTCTATCTCTATCAAGCAGTACATGAGAGTGTGTTTCCAAGGATAGCAACAGCTAAAAGATCCAAGGATGCATGGGATACTCTGAAGATAGCCTATCAAGGTATGGAGAAAGTGAAGATAGCAAAACTACAATTGCCGAGGAGAGATTTTGAAAATCTTTGTATGAAAGAGTCTGATAACATAGACTCATTCTTCACACATGTGATTGGAATGGTAAATCAGATAAGGTCTCATGGAGAAACACTTGAAGAAAGAAAGATAGTGGAGAAACTATTGAGGAGCCTACCCTCAAGGTTTGATGTTATTGTTACCACCATTGAAGAGACAAAGGATCTCTCAAATTTCACAGTAGATGAACTTCATGTGTCACTGATGACTCATGAACATAGATTGGGAAGATCAGTAAACCCATCTCTAGAGCATGCCTTCAAGACCTAGATGCCTTTTGGAAGAGGTAGAGTTCAAGGCAGAGGAAGAGGAAGAGGCAAAAGCCAAAACAGAGAAGGAAGAAACAGCTCTACACATTCACATGGAAGGAGCAACAGTCAGAATCAAAGCCACAGCCAAAGCAACAGCCAGCAAGGTGGACACCAACATTCTCAAGGACAAAGGTATGAAAAATCAAATGTCCAATGTCATTATTGCAAAAAATATGGGCACTATGCCAATGAGTGTAGAAAAAAGAAAAATGACATGAATAATAGGCAGAATGCTAATGTAGCAAGAGAATAAAAGAACCCAAAGAATGTGTTGTTAACATGTAATGTAGCACAAGATAGACAGGATGATGTATGGTTCTTAGATTCAGGCTGCAATAATCACATGACTGGAAACATAGCAATGTTTGCCAATCTTGATGAAGAAGTTAAATCAGAAGTAACAACAGGAACTGATACTAAGATTTCTGTCAAGGTTAAAGGCAGAGTTAGTATCCGTGCAAGAAATGGTGAGTAGAAATTTGTGCCAGATGTGTACTATGTTCCTAGCTTGAAGTGTAATCTTTTGAGTGTTGGGAAGCTCATAAACCAAGGTTACAATGTAGTTTTTAAAAATGATGTGTTTACAATAATGGACATACCTCCAAGCAAGAAGATTATTGCTGAAATACAAATGACCAACAATAGAATGTTTCCACTCAAGCTCAATACAGAATTGAAGGGAAAATAAAAAAATGTAGCAGTTGTAACTCAAGAGGTCTTTCAGAAGGAAGTGAAAGATGAGAATTGGTTATGGCACTTGAGATTTGGACATCTCAATTTCGGAGGTCTAAATTTGATGCATAGAAAAGGAATGGTAAGAGGAATCCCATTGATTAAGAAACTGGACAGCCTATGTGAAGGCTACATCTTGGGAAAACAACACAGAGAAAACTTTCCATCTGGAAAGAGCATAAGGGCGAAAGCACCCTTAGAAATTATTCATTTAGATTTATGTGGGCCGATGCAAACAACATCAGTTTCAGGCAGCAATTACATGCTAACCTTCATTGATGATTTCACAAGGAAAGTATGGGTTTATTTCTTGAAATATAAAAGTGAAGTCTTTGAAAATTTTTGCCATTTTAAAGCTCTAGCAGAGAAACAGAGTGGGCAGCATATCAAAGTTCTTAGAAATGATAGAGGAGGTGAGTACATCTCAAAAGAATTTCTTCGTTTTTGCAGAGAAAATGGTATACATAAACAATTTACTAAAAGATACACACTGCAACAAAATGGTGTTGCTGAAAGGAAGAATCGAACCATAATGGAAATGGTGAGAAGTATGCTAAAGGAAAAACACTTGCCAAATGAGTATTGGGCAGAAGCTACAAATTGTGCTGTGTATATTTTAAATAGATGCCCAACAAAAGCCGTAATGAACAGAGTTCCAGAAGAAGCGTGGAGTGGCAGAAAACAGGGAGTCACCCACATGAGAGTTTTTGGGTGTGTGGCTTATGCACACATTCTAGAACAGTTGAGGAAGAAGTTGGATAGTAAGGGGGAGAAGTGCATCTTCCTTGGATATTGTGAAGACTCCAAGGGATATAGATTATATAACCCATCCACAAAGAAATTTTTTATAAGCAGAGATGTGCAATTCATTGAAGAAGAAGCATGGGATGGAAGCATTGAGAAAACAATCAATGTTAAAAGTTGTTTGTCTCATGATGAAGATGAGGAAGATGTGGCTGAAAATAATACCTCATCAGTAGCACAACCTCCACCAACACAAGGACAGCAAGGGACACCTCAAGCAGGAGTAAGAACACCCTTGAGAAGAAATTAGAGTGCTTCTCCAAGCATACCAAATGGAGCATATTTGAGTGCTACTTCAATCACAAGTACCTTTACTGAAAGAGGAACAAGATTTAGAAATTTAAATGAAATTATGAGCAAGAGACAATAAATGAAGGTATGAATTCTTTATTTGCTTTGTATTGTCATATTGATGATCTTATTCATTTTGAGGAAGCTATAAAAGATAGAAAATGGATAGAAGCCATGGATGAAGAAATTAATGCAATAGAGAAGAACAAAATATGGGATTTGGTTGAACTCCCAAAAGATAAGGAAGTCATTGGAGTTAAATGGGTCTACAAGACCAAAAGAAATGCTGAAGGTAAGATTGAAAGACAAAAGGTTAGACTTGTTGTCAAAGGTTATAAGCAGCAACATGGAAGAGATTATGAGGAAAATTTTGAACCAGTTGCAAGAATGGAAACAGTGAGAGCAGCGTTGTCCATAGCAGCACAAAACAAATGGAAGGTTTACCAAACGGATGTAAAATCAACATTTTTAAATGGAGTATTAATGGAAGAGGTTTATGTTGAACAACCTCTATGCTATGAGAAAAAGGGCCAAGAGCACAAAGTTTGCAGATTGAAGAAAGCTCTTTATGGGCTGAAGCAAGCACCAAGAGCATGGTATAGTAGGATAGATTCCTATCTATTGGAGAATGGGTTTGAAAAATGTGAAGGAGAACCCACATTATACATCAAAGAAAAAGATGGTAAGATGCTAATTGTGGTTTTATATGTTGATGATGTGATATTCACAGGTAATGATAATTACCTTATCGAAAATTTTAAAACAGTCATGAAAGATGAATTTGAAATGATAGACATGGGATTGCTGAAATACTTCTTAGGAATAGAAGTAGAGCAAAATGAAAATAAGATTTTATTTCTCAAGCTAAGTATGTAAATGAAGTTTTGGAAAGATTTAACATGCAGGATTGCAAGGCAACAATAACACCCACAGTAATGGGATTGAAACTCAACAAAGAGGACAACAACAAGGATTTTGATCCTAGCTTGTACAAGAGCATAGTTGGCAGCCTTATGTATTTGACGACAACTAGGCCTGATACTATGCATGTTGTTAGTTTAATTTCTAGATTCATGGAGAGGCCAAAAGAAGCACATTGGCAGGCAACAAAAAGAATTCTGAGGTATGTGAAAGGAACAAAAGGGCATGGTATTTTGTATACTACTTCAGAAAATTCTAAGTTAATTGGATACACTGACAGTGATTGGGCTGGAAGTATAGATGATCGGAAAAGTACATATGGTTATGTTTTTCATATGGGTTCAGGAGCTATTTCATGGGCTTCTAAAAAGCAGCCTATTGTAGCATTGTCTACAGCAGAGGCAGAGTATGTGGCAGCTACAGCAGCAACGTGTCAAACAGTGTGGATGAGAAGAATGTTGAAGATTTTATGTCAAGAACAGGTAAAAGACACAGCGATTTATTGTGACAATAGCTCAGCCATAGCATTGTCTAAAAATTTTGTGTTTCACAAAAGGACAAAGCACATAGATGCCAAATTTCACTACTTCAGGGAGCTAGTGAACAATGGAGAAATTATTTTAAAACATTGCAGGACTCGGGAGCAATTTTCAGATATACTAACAAAGCCACTGGGGCAGAAAAGCTTTGAATATTTGAGAAAATGCATGGGTATGATTGATAACCCAACAACTGAACTTAAGGGGGAGTGTTGAAGTGTTAAATTAAACTACCCTGGAGAGCTGTGCCGCTTTCTAATTTTGTTTTAGCAATTTCTGTCATAGAGCCGCTTGCTATTTCAGTTGAACAGTCAAGTTCGGAGTTTAAAACCTTACAGTCCTTTGTATTCTGAAAAACAGAGTTTGAAATTGAAAACGGAGTCTTTCTTGTTTTTTGTATGCGGGAAGTTGTTTTTGTTTAAAGTCTGGTAGTCCCTGCAGGCCATGATAGCAGCCTACATCCTCAGCTAGCACACAGAGATGTGGTCCAATTGCATATTATCGCGTTATTTTGGAGCCGACATCAGCAACCAAGAATCAGACCTGAAACCATTTAGAAAACTGGATTTGAAAGTTTTCTCGTTACAAATGGGCCTGACATCAACGACCCCATTTATTACACGAACTTTTTTTCAATCCGGCTCATAAGTTTTTGAAATCCAATGGGGCCCAGCCGTCGACCAATCAAAAATCGATCGCGCAACTTTTGGGCTTTGATGACGTAAGGCAAAGTGTGACGTGATTTTTCCATACAATTTGGTTTTATGATTTGAAGTCCGGGCAGTATGGTTTATTAAAATTTTATGTCATAACGTGTTATGTTATCGTGCGGTGAGAATTTGGTAATGAATTATGTGTGACAACAATATATTTATATAGTCCATAGTGTAGTTTATTTAATATTTGATTTTTTGTTATATGTTTTGTGTTTAAAATATGTGCTGCGCCACATATATATATTTTTAAAAAGAGCTTGAGAGGGAGTAATGAAAAAACTGTTTTTACACAACAGTGTATTAAAAAGACAGAGTGTTTTTGCAACCGAGACAGTTTTTTGTAATAGCATAGACAGAGTGCAATTTTAAAAAGAGACAGTGAAGTTTTTTTTGGCACTATGTGTGCAGCAGACCAATTTTGTAATTCCTCTATTAGAGGAAGATTTATTTTCGAAACTCTTTTTACAGTGAATGAAAAGAAGTTTTTCTTGTGTGTAACCTTTGTCTGGCAGTGAGAATTTTTTTTTTATTCTCTGTGTTACAAAGGAGAGTATTATTCTCTATCTTTTGTTCTGGAATTCTCAGAAATTCCAACAGAGTTTTCCTCCGAGGAGTAAACTGGACCCAGAGATATATGGTTGTCAGATCAGTTCTATTACCACTTCACATATACAAAACAATCTCGATGGGCTAACAATAGAGAAGGTATGATCCAATCGTATATTTGTTTCTTAATCTGATTCCTCTTATGTAATTCTGTGAATGAAATTCGTTGCATCCAGAATGGTAACAAATATTTACAGTACAGTAGAATAAAGATGTCACATTTCAATGGAGTGACTATTTGCGGATTTAAAAAAAATTAATATCAATGAGAAATGATAATTTGATAACTCAATGAAACATCGAAATAAATTAAAAATATGAACATATAAATTAATTTAGATTGTGAATGATAAACATGTTTTCAATCATTTGACTTATCAAATTGATAAATCAATTTACATCTCACTAGATTTGTTTTCTATAAATAAATAAATAAAAAATGTAAAAAGAGAAATACTATAAACAAAAAAAACTATATAAAAAGAGAAATACTAAAGTATAATAGTCACAGAAATAAACGTATATCAAGAGACAAAGAGACAAAATGTAAGTTGTTCCTTCCACATTGGCTATGTCCTCAATTCTTTTAGATATTTTAAAGTATCCATTTTTCTTTTATGTGTTTTTATAAGTTGTAATTTATTTGTGTTACTTTCTTTTATGTTTTTTTATAACTTGTAATTTATTTGTGTTATTTTTTTGGAAGGTTTTCAAGTATATATTTTGGTTTAATTTGTTTAAAATTTGGTTGAAATTTTTTTTATCGATTTGTCAAAAAAATCTAAAATAAAATTCAAAAATACCATGTTAACATCTTTTTATAGTGAAACATTTTACAATGGATTTATTATGCTTTTAAATAAGCTACATAATATGAGAATATTATGGGAAAAACAACGCCCTACCAAATCTTATAAACTACTACTAAATTGACTTTGGACTGAAATTTACCCTTTAAAAACTTAACAATGCTCTTCTTAAACTTGATTTGTGGAAATAAACTTGGTCCTATATTCTTTGGGTTTACGCATAAATACTCCACATCAAAACAAAACTAAGTGAGAATAGTTGTACTAGACTTCTTTAGAATGCCACCATCCCTGGTTATACTAGGTGATGATTGTGTGCTTTCCAACTTAATATGGAAGAAACACACTAATGTTGTGTTCTTTAAACATTTTTACTTTTTGAAATTACATTTAATATATATATATATATATATATATATATATAACATTTTCATTTTATTAAATTACATAAAAATAAAAATAAGAATAAATTTAAATTCAAAAACAAATTCAAAAAATTAAAATTATTAATAATTAATAATTAAATCATTTTAGATCCATCTTAACCATATCTCAAGTGTCTATAGGGATCAAATCTCTCTAGGTGCAAACATCTCCTTGTGTTTTCTCTCAGAAAAGATGTTTGCAACTTGAGAAATTTGATCTCTCTCACAGCTTCATAGATCTCTTGTTAAGATTGATATAGGCTAGTGAGATAATAGGTTATCCTTACTCTTTCCCAAAATATTTTTCTAATCCTAAATTTGATATACTTCAGTCTCCATGATAGTGCAATCTATCCACGAAAGCTTTAGTCAATGAACCTCTAACATATCATGTGGGATCATAGCATATTAAACAATACCCTTAATTTGAGTACATATTGGAAAATACCTCTAAAACCACATTATTTAACCCCCTATGAATATAAACCCAATACACCTTCCCAATTTAAAAATCCCTTATTTTCATTATATATGTAGATATCCATTTTTTCATTAGCATTTTTGATACCCTTTTATATTTTTTCATTATCTTTGAGCTCCATTTTTTATACCTCACAATATAAAATCCCTTTACCCCTATACATTCTCCAATATATTATATCTTTGAGCTCCATTTTTTATACCTCCCAATATAAAATCCTTTTACCCCTATGCCATTTTTTTTTCATTATATATCCCCCAATTTGAACTCAAGAGCTATGGTATTTCTCTCGTAGTGAAGCCCCCGTGAAATTATCATTTGAAAGTACCATTGTGTTGAGGAGTGTCATCTTCTCATGCTTTATCCATAACCTATTACAACAATACTTAAGGGCATTAGATGGAGCAATACTCTCCACCATTATTTGTCCTCAAACATCTTAGCAATTTATTATTTTTTCTTGCAAAAATATGAATTTTTTGAAATATGTTAAACATCTAACCTTAACTTTTCATGAGGTAAGCCCAACCTTCTTACAAAATATGAGGCTTATCTTAAAGACTTAACATTGACTGGACTAGACTCATTGGAATGTGTCAACTCTAATATATTTGTTTTCCTTTTATGGCCTCCTCTCATAAATGAAACTCCTTATTTCTTACAAGTCTAATGGTTAAGAACATGTGCTTTCTCTTAAGAGATCACAAGTTTAGATAGATAGTGAAAAACTTTAGTAGTCAAATCATCATCCTCAACATAAACAAGTACAAAGCAAAGTTCATCAATAATCTTAAGCACCCATTACTAAATAAAAATTATTCTAACTAAATAAAAAGTGTTAGATCTAAGACTTTTGTGATCCATAATGTAGATAAATGTCTTTCAAATTAATCATAACTTTAAGATATAATTAATTGAAAAAACATTTATCTAAATTTAAATTATTAATAATAAATTTTAAATAGAAATTATTATATATATATATATCAAATTTCAATAAAAAAATATCTTTAGCTATATGTATGTATTTATAAATCCTTTATCGTCAGTCTCATAGACCAAAGCAACCTTCATCAATAATCCTTTATTGTCAGTCTTTGGGTCCAAAATTAAATTTGTGATTACATAAAATTCACTCCAACAAAAGTTAAATCATTAATAATAAATACAAATTATTTTAATCAAATTGTAATTGGAAAAATATTACCACTGTCACTCTCTTATCCATGGGAAGATGTATATTAAATTATTTAAAATCCTATAGTAAAATATTTTGGATACCTTTCAAATATATTTATTAAATAAATTAATATAATATGTCTAGATAATTGTTAATTAATATGGCATGCCTCTTATCTAGGCCAGATGTATATTAATTAAGATTTTGGATCCCTTTCAAAGACATGTATTTATAAATTTATATGATATGTATATTTAGAGACAACAAGCTGTTCATTCTGGACCACCATGATGTCTTCATACCTTATGTGAACTTAATTAACGCTCTTCCTACCACCAAGATATATGCTTCTCGCACAATTCTCTTCCTTAACAATGATAGCACATTAAGACCAGCCGCAATCGAGCTCAGCCTACCTTCTTCAGATCAAAGCCTCGAAATTGTTCAGCAGGTGTTCACTCCTGCAGAGGAAGGCGCACAAGGAGCTCTATGGCAGCTCGCCAAATGCTACGTAGCCGTTAATGATTCTGGTTACCATAAGCTTATCAGTCACTGGTAAAACATAATTAGCCACCACTAGCTAGGAGAATATACATGCAAAATCTGTTTAGTATTTACAATATATATCGTGCAAACTGAGTTACATGGTGGGGTTTTTTCAGGCTTAAGACTCACGCAGTCACGGAGCCATTTGTCATTGTTACCAACAGACAACTAAGTGTGATGCATCCCGTGTATAAGCTACTCAGTCCCCATTTCCGGGACACCATGAACATCAATGCTCTGGCTCGCCAAATTCTTATTAATGCTGAAGGCATTCTTGAAACAACAGTATTTCCTGGAAAGTATTCCATGGAGATGTCTGCGGTAGCGTACAAGGACTGGAGGTTTGACCAACAAGGGTTGCCTGCAGACCTCCTTAAGAGGAAATCATAATATCAATATTACTGCCTAAAATCTAAGCTCGATCGATCTGCATCATCCATTTGAATCTGTCTCTACGACTTGACTCAATGGTGGACTCATCAATGCCCTACGGGCTAAAGCTGATGATCCAAGACTACCCTTATGCTGTGGATGGATTGGAGATATGGTTCGCAATAGTTTCATGGGTTAATGAGTACCTGTCTCTGTACTATCAGAACGATGATGCAGTGAAATCTGATACAGAGCTGCAAGCATGGTGGCACGAAATCAGAAATGTTGGTCACAGAGAGAAGAAGGACGAGACATGGTGGCACAGCATGGAGAGCGTGGAAGAACTTGAAAAAACAATAACAACAATCATATGGGTAGCCTCGGCTCTTCACGCTGCAGTTAATTATGGGCAATACCCTCATGCCGGATGTATGCCTGATCGACCCACCATGAGCAGAAAGTTAATCCCGGAAGAAGGGTCCCAGGAGTTCTCAGAGCTGGTGGAGAATCCGGACTTGGCTATCTTTAGAACTCTAAGTAACCAATTTCAAACCACCCTGGGGATAGCCTTGATAGAAATCCTATCGAGGCATTCAACAGACGAGGTATATTTTGGGCAGAGAGCCACAAGTGAATGGAGTGATGATAAACGTGTGATAGAGGCTTTTGAACGTTTCGGAACAAAGTTGGAGGTAGAGAAGAATATAACAGAAAGAAACCAAAATCCAGAAATGTTGAAGAACAGGTCTGGTCCTGCCAAGGTTCCCTATACTTTTCTTTATCCAAACACCTCTGATCTGACTCACAAAGGAGGACTCACTGGCAAGGGAATTCTGAACAGCACTGCTATCTAATTCACTTCATATATTAAGAAAATGGGTCATTACAATGTGATTGGTTAATAAACAATAATAGTTTTATTCATAAGGCATTAATTCATAATGTCATGTGTGAGTTGAGTGCGTTGAAATCCATCAATTAATAAATGAGGATGTTAGTATAAATTCATGACTATAGATATGGATGAATAAGAGATGTTAGTAATCCATGTCTATTGATATATATGAATAGGATAGCGATTGATGGCTCTTTATATTTTATATTTGATATTTGATTTAGAGGAATTCATAACTTTCAGATCTTGTGAGATATTTTTTTTTTTTTGTAAATTTAGTGGGACCACACTATTTTCTATTTATAATTGAAGGACAGGCTACAAAATATAAAATTCAGGCTGTGACCTCAATCTGTCCGTAGGAAACCAGGTCTGTTGGCCACCTGAAAGCGTGAAAAGCATACCAAAATTGAAATTGTTTCATCCGTCTATAAGTCTCATGAGCTAGCTATCCTACTACTGCAGTTTGTACATACATATGACATAAAGAGAGTTCATGTAAAACTAAAAAGTTCATCAAAAAACACTATACGGAAAACAACTATCCATCTGAAGAGGAAATTGGAGCTGGGTATTTCACATTAGACCCAGGCATATCAACTTGCTGTAGCTGCTGGAGCAGCTTCTCCATATGGCCTACCTGATCATCCAATCTACTAATACGATCTTTTGCCTGATATTGAGTTATCTTGATATGCTGCAGCTCGTTCTGAATGTCCTGAAGCAGGTCCTAAAGGCGAGGTTCTATCTTTGCCGGGTCTGCCTTAGCATGGATAGGCAGAAGACTTTGAATAACTTTTTCTATAAGACATTTGACTATCTAGTATGTATGAATAGTCTGATTGAATAAAGTAAGACGGCCACGAGTATTGCCAGGGTCTGTTATGAAATCTAAAATCTCTGCTTCTGCGTCATTGTCTTCAGGATCAGTCTGTATGTCCCTCTCCCAACCACAAATTTCTTGACGAACTATTGAAGAATTACCCATCACATAATTTGCAGCTAAGGTCTCCAGATGCTCTTGGTTGGTTTTACAGCCACGTTTCTTAGGGGCAGGCTCATACTGGACTTTTTGTTTTCCCTTAACAGACTCGGACCTAGAATATCTCTCCCCCATGGCTAGAAAAATCCTATTCAATAACACAAACCGGCAGGAAGGAACAATAAAGGAGTGAGGAACCATATCTATACAGTCCGTGCGTGCCCCCCTTTGAGCAGAGATAATGTTTGTAGCATAAAAACAAGGAAAACGAAACCACCAGAGCCAATTCTATAACCAATGCAGAGAGCCAAAATATATGGCAGGAAAACAGAGGACGACAGACCCCTTGACTCTATGCAAAAAACAATCCCAGAAAAAGATGGCCCAGATAACCTTAAGCTTAGTAGACCTTATACAGGAAAAGGTGGCCGCGCACCCTGGATATGTGGGTCCTCAGTTGAAAGAAGACAAAGCATGGAGACTTTGAATGCTTGGGGCCGAATTCGGTGAGCTAAGTGGGGGGGCAGTTTGGATGGTTGAGGTGCAGAGAACCGCAAGCTCCATCCTCCACTTCCAAAAACATTCCCGAAAAACTCTGGGTTTGAAAACATGGAACAGACAAGGTGATCTTGTGAGATATTTCATTTGAATCAATATATATATTTATATTCATTTTATTTTGTAATTCATTTTCCATATTCATTTTATTTCATAATTCACTCAGCAACTTTGGTAACATTTTTGGCGTTTAGACGTCCAAACCGCTTGGCTTGCCGCTTTCCTCCAAGTAGGTTGTGGTCCTCACGAGCTGTCCTTTCAAAGTCCCATACAAATGGCAATGAAAGTTTGGCAAAGTTGTGCAAAGCTACACAACAGGATTAGAAATTTGAAAAAATCATATTGAAAAATAAAATCACTGAATATAAAAATTTATATTTTTAATAGAATAAAAAAAATTTAATTAGAAATAAATAATGAGTAGTAATATCATATTGTAATATTGTTAATTTTATATTATTAATGGAAATTTTATTTGTTATTAACTAAAAGAAAATGTATTTTTAATATATATATATATATATATGTTTGTATTCTCAAGATAAGTTATAACTTATAATCCTAAGTTGGGAAAAGCCAAAGAAAATCATGTAACAAGTAATGTAAGGCCCATTATAAAACAACAAAGTTACATGAAAATTATACAAGTACTCTATAAAGATTATATTGAACCATTACGTATAAGAAATTCAATTAGGTTGAGATGATACACATATCTTGGTGCACCATATTCCAGCTAGTAATTAGACTCAAATAACAACCAAACATAGCCTCTAAAAGAGCAAAGTGAAGCCTCCTTGGTTTGGAGTGGATTTGTTTGAAATATGAATTTCAAAGAAACATGCATTATACAATGATTAAATAGAACATAGAGTAAGCTTATATATCTCATTCCAGAAAACTTTCATCAAAACCTCTTTTGAGATCAATGAGAAACAAAGAGAAAAGAACTAAAGAAAATAAGAAATATTACAAGTTTTTTCATACTCAAGGATTAATCTTACAAATTTCCAAATCAGTGTAATTGTGGTTGCATAAAAAAAAGAATATCAATGTATAAATTCATATTAATATCGAATGATTCGGAAAATCACAATTTTGCAAAAAAGTAATTGCAAAACTTAAACTCAAAATCAGCAACTTGAATGTTACTATAATTTGGCTTGGTAGATCACCAATTAAGATGGATCTAGGCTGCTTTTAATATTAAATTATGCTCAAGCTAGAACCATCCCTAATATTAAATGAAAGCATCCCTAATATTAAATGAAAGCGTAATATGTCCAAACACTAAATACTATCACCAAATTATGTAAAAATTGATCAAATTTGAATAGTCCTATAAAAAGAATAACCTTGGAGCACTTGGCTTTCAAACTCAACCACTCAAATTTAAATTTAGATTTGAATTAATACCTCATAAGACTAATCCTTTTTTTCAAACTATATTTTTTTTTCTTTTTTCCCCATTTTTTTCATAATTTTATAAAATTTTAATAAGAAAAAGGAACTAAATTAAAATTGTTCTTTCTTGGTGATAGTATTGGTAAGTTATCAACTATATCTTATAGTGAATTATTAATTCATTTAAATCTTTACCAAGAATTACTATTGATTCAAAATTACATATTATTATTAAAAAAAAAAAACTTAGGAAAGGAAATAAAATATTGTTTATTTATGGATGTTTATTTTTTCGAACCTAGAACAAGTAAAAATATTCGTTCTTTGGTGGCAAGGAATCCAGAGAAGGGTCTGTCACCTATTCTCGACTCTCTCCGTTTAAGCTATCTCCTAGGTTAGCTATGGGGGGTGGTCCCTAAAGAAAAAATAAGTTAAAGATGTGAGTTTTTTAGGAGAATATTAGAGTGAGATTCGATTACTTTTGAAGATTCATGAACATTTATGAGCAACTTTGAAATAATGAAAAACCATTTAACCAGTGCCTTTACAAATAACGTGCTCAAAAGTAAAAGAAATGCTGAAAGAGATGAGAAAACAGTAATCCTGAAATGGAAACAAAAGACTGTTAGCACAAGATATCAGAAATGCTCTCAAGATAAATAGATTTATGAATCAAAGCATGAGAAACTATCTTGCTCCTAAGGAAACATTTAGTGTTCTACTTTTGGTGAATGTAAATGAGATGATAGAAAAACTCAAATGTTAGACCAAGATCACAACATGCAATTAAATTTGCAACACCGAATAAGGGTATTTGCCAATGAAACAAGATATATCAATCATCCGTAAGCATAATGGTCATTAAAACGACAACATGCAATGAAGTTTCAAAAGTAAACAAATTTCCAAGTACCATAGAATTAAACTTGTTGCAAAATTTAAGGAATTAAAATTCTTGCATCCAAAGTGCTTCTTGAGATAATATTTTCATGTGAATCTTTAAACCGTCAAAATAGCAAAAAAATTGGGAACTTTGCAAGTAAATGTGATGAGATAGTGCTCTTGGTTTATTTTATTAATTAGTTCTAAAGCAAGGTTACAATTGAACTCTAATCCTCAAACCTCACCCTCGCTCAAATATTTGGATCTCACAGTGAGGAGTCCATAGAGGTAGAGGGTCCCTAAAACGTCTATTCAACCAACTTAAGTTGGAAGTAAATTTTAGAGATGCAAGTCTAGTATGAAAAGTGAAATGCTTAAATGATATGAAAGTGAGTTTGCAAGTGCTATGTAAAAGATGGAGATGATTCAATTTAATATGCTTCATAGTTAGAACAATAACTCGAGTTGCCATAAATTGAAATTGCTATGCTTCTTTACTTGTAGTATATTGTGAAACTTATCCAAATGAGAAATAGATCACACAGGGATCCCCATCTCTAAACTTATAAAATATAAAAATAATAATGATAAAATCCTAATAATAACAATTCATCCCATACAAATTCATCATTGTGGAATCTTTTGGAAATGCTATAATCTTGCCAATCTTGAAATCTTGAATTCTGAATGGGATATGAAATTTTTCTTTCTCTATGTGAAATCTCATGAGGTTGGAACCACTTGCAAATATCCTAAAACAATTAATGATAATGTAAAAAAACACATCCCCAAAATGGCTAAATAAACATTTACCCATGCATTTCCCTGAGTTTCCCTTAAAATGGGGCACGGGAAAGGCTTCCCTAGGCATCCCCAAAGCTTGGAAAATCTAGGGGGCACACCCCCCACTCTAGGAGACATGTCCTAGTGGAGCATTGATATATTATCCTCCACCATCAATCTTGATACACCTAATCCATCTTCAATGTTCCATTGAGGATTTGAATTCCTTGAATTTCCAAAAAGGTTCATCCTTGGATTGAATGGTATATATCCAAAGGAAACAAGAAATGCCATCAATGGAGGCTAGGAAGTACTTAGCTCCCATAAGAGAACAAGTTGCCATAATTGTATAAATATAACTATGGACCAACTCAAAACATTAAGAACTTCATCTCTCTGTGCTTGGGAAAGGACTTTATATGGTGTTTCCCTAACACAAACAATTGAGAGACACCACTAGGTGGATCTATTTGTGGAAGATCATCAACCATGTTTAGGCAAATCATATTGCATAGGCCCAATTTCTATTTCTCATGTAAGTGATGCCAACATTGACTATAGTAACAACAAATAAAAAACTGGCTAATAATATAACAATACTAACCTAATAATCTAAAACCTAAAAACTTAAAAAATGTTACCCTAAAAGGAAAAACAACCCAATAACAAATACATGGATGAAAGAAAAAAACTATAGAGAAACAACCCAATAGAAAATACATGAAAGAGAGAACCAAAAATAAATGGAACATGAGAGAAAAAAAAATATGGAAAAACAACCCAATAGTAAATACATGGAAGAGAGAACCAAAAAGAAATGGAACATGAGAGAGAGTGCAACTCTTGATAATCCCGTTAAGAAAATTTCTTTTATTAAGAATCATATAATCACTTGAATGGATAACACATATGGGATTGGGTATATAAAATATACCAACTCAAAGGTGGGCCATGGGCCATTTTTCACACTAAGGTTTTCAGCGTATATGTGCAAACTCAACCTTAACCTAACCCACAAATATCACTTCTTTTAATTATCCATCTTTTCATTATTATTTTATAAAATTTTCCTTATATATTTTAGTTTCGAGTTATAAAACATTGCGTAATTGATAAGTTGATAGCATATGTTTGTAATTTCCAGAGACCGCCCTTGAAGAACTTCATGCGATAAGCCTTCACTAAGCTCTCCATTGCCGGTCTCAGACTACACAACAATGGAAATATCAACGGGCTGGCCAATTAATTAAGAAAATTTTCAAATTAAGAAGTGTTATATAAAAGTGTTTTTATATAAAATGACTTATAATTTTTTATGTATTTGGTATTGATAAACTATGACATTGGTTCATGGTATTATAACAAAGCCTATTTAATATCATGATAAAGAGAAAGACTTATTTCCCAGGCTATCCAGCCATAACTGGATAGCCTCGGAAATAAGCATTCCCATGATAAAGTAGAGATATATTAATTTTTTATATAATAATAATAATAACTATAATATAGTTAACTACCCATGTCTATTTTGAAAAAGTATTTTAGAATTTTAATTTAACTAACATAGTCATATAAATTAAATGGTTTGTAAACACTCATAGGCAAGTCATTACTAAAATTTAAAAAATCATAAACATTTAACTAAATTATAACTTTACTATTATTATTATTATAAAGAATATATTGTTGAAGATAATGGAGTAATGTAATTTAGAAGAGAGTCGGTTCACCTGAACCTTAGATTATGAATTAGTTCCTATTTCTTAGGTAAGTTGTTCTAACTTCCCTACATGTGTGAAAACTATATATTCTCGATTGTAATGTGATTGAGGTAGAGCGTTTTGTAGAGGCAGTCTCCAGGTGGAGTCTCTCATCTTAGAGTTGCCCAGTTTCATTAATAAATTTGATTCTTAAGTTTTTTTTTTTAAGAAACCCATTCAATATACTCCTATACTCATATTTAGAAAGGAATTTCTTTGAAATCAAACCTTTGAAAGGATTGTTTTTTAAGTAATTGGATGCATATTTAACAAGGGGTTATTTTTTTTTAAAAAGAGGATCTCTGCAAAAAAAATTTAGACTGTTTCTTGAGATTGTCTCTTTGAATCTGGGGTAGATCTGTTTTATCTTACAATTGCTAGGGGTCGGAATTTTTTTTTTTAGTATCATGATGAATAACCAAATGGTCAAATCAAGTGGCAGAAATTATAAATGGAGATGAATTGAAACTGATAGCTACAACAATTCAGGATTGGGAGAAGAGGGTGAACAAGGCAAAAGTGTTGTTGAAATTGTCAGTGAAAGACTGCATTATCCCTCACATCAGAGAGTGTAAATCAACAAATAAGATCTTGACAACCCTCAAGGATTTGTATGAGATCAGAAACACAAATCACCTTTTGTTCTTGAAAAGAAAGATTATCTCCATTAAAATGGAGGAGAACTAATCATTAGCTACGTTTATCTCTTGCATCAAGGACCTCAAAGATAAGCTTGGTGACATAGGGGAGGCAGTTTCAAACACTGATCTAGTCACGATTACCATAAATGGTATGAATAATGACTATCAAATGTTCATCATAGGCTTGAATGCGAGAGAGAAAGCCCCCAAATTTGAAGAATTGACTAGGATCCTGATGCAAGAGGAAGAAAGGTGGATGACTCTGACACTCCAGAGTTCAGATCTTGCTTTAATGGTGAATAATAAGCCCTTTAGAGGGAAGGAAAATGTAGGACAAAAAGTCAGAGGTACACCACAAAGAAAGCGACCTCAAGTTATGCCATCTCAAGGTATGTCTTCAAACAGAAACAATTTAGGAACCAAATGTTTTTATTGCGGTAAAGTTTGTCATATTGCAAAGAATTGTCATAAAAAGAGGCTTGATGAATCTCAACATAGACATAAGAGGCATGAGGAAACTTCACCAATGAGGATCATAATCAGGACCTTAGACTGTTTATGGTTGATTCTGATGAGAATGATGAAGCAGGAACATGGTTTGTGGATTCAAGAGCTTCCACTCACATGATAGGTAATAGAAAGTGGTTTGAAAACTTCAAAGAAACCAACAGTGTTGAAAAAATATACCTTGGTGATGACAAAGGGTACCAAATCAAAGGGTATGGTAATATTCCTGTCATATTTCCTGATGGGAATATTAGGCATATCCAAAATGTAATGTATGTACCCGGAATAAAAAAATAATTTTATCTCTATTTCTATGATAACAGATCAGAATATTAAGGTAGATTTTTTTAAGTATTATTGTGTTATTAAAGATCTGCTGGATCATATGAAGACAATTGCACCAGGGATTCGAGTGGGAGGTCTGTACAACTTGAATGTGAGAAGTGCGCCACACCAAGCATTGACATCATCAGGTATGACTGCAAAATATTTATGGCATTAGAGATTCGGCCATATTAATTTCAATGACCTACTTCTACTTAAAAAAAAGGCATGGTCAATGGTCTCATTGTTTTAAAGCATGTTCATGTTGATTGTGAAGCATGTGCACTTGGGAAGATGCACAGAGATGAGTTTCTCGCAAATGTAGATAGAAAAAAGAGAGAGATACTAGAGTTAGTGCACACTAATTTATGTGGGCCAATGCAGATGGGGTCATTGGGAGGTGCTTATTATTTCTTATTATTTTTCGATGAATGTACGAGATTCACGTGGGTATATTTTCTCAGTAAAAAGAGTCATACTTTTGAATACTTTAAAGAGTTCAGAAGCATGATTGAGAAGCAGTCATGAAAATTCATCAAGATTATTTGCTCGGACTAAGGGGGATATTACAAGAAGGTTGGTTTCATAAAATACTGCAAATACCATGGGATACTACATCAGTTTACAATACCACGTACTCCTCAACAAAACGGGGTTGTAGAGAGGAAGAAAAGAACCCTTATGGAGGGTGCTCGTAACATGTTAAAAGGTAAGAATCTGTCTAATGGTTTTTGGGAAGAAATGATAAATACTGCAGTATATTTGAAGAATAGGAGTAAAAAAAAAGTCTTGATTTTAAAACTCCATTCAAAGATTTATTAGGTTGTAAGCCCGCAGTTAAACATTTAAGAGATTTTGGCTCCAAATATTTTCTCATGTTTCAAAGGAGGATGGGAAGGAATTGGATTCAAAGGCCATTAAATGCACTTTTGTTGGGTATTATACTGATTTTAAAGCTTATAAATTATTTAATCCCTCTACTCATAAAGTATTTGCAAGTAGAGATGTAGTATTCCATGAGCAGGTTTAGAATGAAAAATGTGATAAAAATAATGAAGAGTGGGACATTCCCTTGCTGGGGAAAGAAGGGAGTAATGAAAAAGGGAACAGTCATGAGAAACAATAGAAAAAGGAAGAACCAGATGGTATAGATGTAGTAGCCAAGCCAAGTCTGCAAAGGGATGATTAGATCAGGTTTGAAACCACTCCACAACTCAGGAGATCAGGTAGGAAAATTCAGTTTCCAGCAAGATGTAGGGAAAATTATCTTATAAGTACTATGTTAAATGTCGTTGAACCCTCTAGTTATAAAGAAGCCAATCAATATAATGAATGGAGGGAATCCATGGAAGAGGAATACGAATCTATACTTAAAAAAAAAAAAAAACTTGGGATTTAGTTGAATTACCTGAAGGCAAACAACCCATGGGTTGAAAATGGCTATACAAGCCTAAATTTAAAACATATGGGAGTATAGATAAATACAGATCTAGGTTGGGTGCAAAGGGGTACTTGCAGAAAGAAGGTATAGAATATGAGGAAAACTTCACCCCTGTAGCTAAACTAAACAAAATCAGAATGTTAACTGTGTTAGCTTCCAAACATCATCGGATGATACACCAACTAGATGTGAAATCGACATTTTTAAATGGGGAATTGAAAGAAGAATTGTATTTAGAGAAACTTGAGGGGTTTTTTAAATAGGGGGGAGAGCATTTATTCTGTAGATTGAATAAAGCATTTTATGGACTAAAACAGATACCTAGGTTATGGTATGATAAAATTGATTTGTTTTTCTTGCAGCGTAGTTATAAAAGAAGCAAGAATGATCCTAATATGTATACTGTTTTTGTAAAGAGGGGCGAATTTTTTTGATTTCTTTATATGTAGATGATCTAATCATTACAGGAAATGTTGATAAACTCATTAAAGAAATTAAAGAGTAGATTACGTAGGTTTTTGAGATGAAATAACTTGTAGAGCTACGCTACTATTTGGGTCTTGAAGTCTGGAGAGATTTAGGCCAAACTTTCCTGTCACAAGGGAAGTATGTCAGGAGTTTATTGAAAAAGTTTAGGATGGATTATTGCAAAGTTGTAGCATTACCTTTACAACAAAATATTAAACTTCATAATGATGATGGTTCCAAGGAGGTCGATGCAACACTGTATAAGCAACTGGTTGGGAGTCTAACTTACTTGACTACAACTAGGCCAGATTTGGCTTATGCAGTCAGCGTATTGAGCCAATTCATGTAAAAAGCTCTTGAGATTCATTGAGTTGCAATGAAAGGTGTATTAAGGTATCTTCAAGGAACCTTAGACTTTGGTATCAAATAACCTAATTCATTTGGTTTTAAATTGAGAATATTTTTAGATTATGATTGGGCCGGAAATCTAGATGACAGATGATCCATAACAGGTTATGCATTCAACATTGGGTCCGAGGTCATTGCATGGAGAAACAAGAAGCATGACACTGTATCCTTGTCTTCAATAGAAGCTGAGTATCAAGCAATATGTGCATCAACATGTGAGGCAGTTTGGTTGAGGAGACTTCTCTAGGATGCCGAAGAAGAACAAAAATATGAAACAGTTATCAGATGTGACAACCAGAGATCCATCAAACCTGCAAATAATCCATGGTTTTATAAAAACATAAAGCATATTGATACACAATTTCATTTTGTTAGGGAGAATGTTCAGTCAAAGGAAATTCATATTAATATTTTTAATACTTGTGATAATGTTGTTGACATTTTCACTAAGCTTCTTGGAAGAATTAAATTTGAGTCATTTAGGTAGATGTTAGGAGTACTAGTGAACCCTTTCACCATTAAGGGGGAGTGTTGAAGATAATGGAGTAATGAAATTGATGAGAGAGTCGGTTCACCCAAACCTTAGATTAGGAATTGGTTCCTATTTCTTAGGTAAGTTGTTCTAACTTCCCTACGTGTGTGAAAACTATATATTCTCAATTTTAATGTGATTGAGGTAGAACATTCTACAGAGGCAATCTCTAGGTGGAGTCTCTCATCTGAGAGCTGCCTAGTTTCATTAATAAATTTTATTCTTAAGTTTTTATCAAATATATAAAGATTCACCTCCTTGGTTAATATCCATGGTTAATCTTGTCACAAGTTTGTTTAAATTTATACATGTTTAACTTATATATTAGTTTTTTCCATAAATAATAATAATAATAATATTAAAGTTATATATATATATATATATATATATATATATATATATATATATATATATATATATATATATATATAATATATATTATCTTGACAATATGAATTGTATTAGGGTGAGCACATGGAATTATTTCACTTTTGTACTTAAACTTTATGATTTCTAAAGTTTGAGTATAGAAATTTCCACCAACATATGATAGGTTCATATTGGGGGATATACAATGAGGAAAAAATGACATAATATATTCAGTGATATATAGGGGGTAAAGGGTTTTTAAATTGGCAGGTATAAAAAATGGTGCTCAAAGTTAATGGAAAAATATAAAGGGGTATAAAAAATGTTAATGAAAAAATGGATACCTACAATATATAGTCAAAGTAGGGGCTTTTTAAATTGTGAAGGTGTATTGCGTTTATATTGGTAGGGGGTTAAATAATGTGATTTTTAGAGGTATTTTCCAATATGTACTCAAATTAAGGGTATTGTTTAATATGCTATGATCACACGTGATATGTTAGAGGTTTATTGAGTGAAGCCCCTGTGGTCGGGTGTAATCCAGAAAAAAGAAGCTTTATCAAGGTTTTTTTAGTGCTCTATCAAGAAGTATTTTTAATTTTAACTCTCGATCGAGCTATTTGAGAGCTTAAATGTTGCTTTATCGAGTAATATAACAAACCCTAGATCGAGCTCCTATGTAACCCATGGTTACTTAGGCACTCATTCAAGCACTTCTTTCAAAATTCTTGCCAAAAAAAGAGGGCATGAATTTTGAAGAAAAGTGCTTTATCGATCTTATAGCTTGATTGAGCTATTTTGCATGAAAACGTGTGAAAAAAGGAGCTCTATCTAGCTCCTTTAAGTTCTTAAAATCCCTTGTCATTTTTTGTGCATGCATTTTTTAGATAGACCAAAATAACTCGACCAAGGAGGAGGAGCGAAAGTGTTACAAATAGCTCAACCGATGACATTGGAAACCACCACCCTTCCAGTAATGCGTGGATCGTAGGGGTCATTGTAAAATGTTTTATGGTCGAGGTAGGTTTTCTTCTCTTGAATGATTCTCTCTTTTTCTTCTAAAATGAATGTTGTATTAAGATTTTTCCACTTGCTTTGAGAAAAATGCATATAAAATATTTTTTATTTATTAATGTAAATGAATTGATTTTAAATGAAAACCACTACAAGGCCATGCTAATGGTTCATGGCCAATAAAATAAGAAAATCAGTAGTTTAAAAAAGTATTTTATATGTGTTGGGAGGGCTTGAAAATGTTTTAAAATACGCTTTTTGAAACTAGAAAAAAAGATTTTCCATGCCATTATGTGTGGTTTTAATTTAATCTCTTTTTTATATCTTCCTTAATAGCTCTGGGTTCCTAACCTTCATCATCAATCATGGTAAATGGAAACAAAATTATAGCATTATTGTTGATATGATTTTGAATTTTAAATGTGCCTTCATAGTAATCATGATAACTAGTTTTGTTAAACCTATTTCTAGTATTATTACAATTATTTTGGATTATTATTTCCCAAATTAGACTTGGAAACCTATGTTAGGAAAAGAAATTATGATTCCCCCCTCTTAGCCACTAGTGCTTCCTCCAATGCTTTTAGCTGATCATCACAATCAATGGCAATACTACATGTTTCATCAAATTGAAAAATACCAAAACATACAACTCGGTCGTACATGACTTTGACATTGCTAAATTGTACCGTATGTTTTAGCACACATATTTTTTTTATAGGTTCCATGCATAATGAAGATTGTATATGTCTTAACGAAAATATTAATATGTTTTTGTAAAAGTAATTGCTCTCACGAGTAGACATTTCCAAATGGTTATAGGATCCTCATTAAGAATCCACTTTAATATAATAAGATTGAATAGCTTAAAGTAGGCTTGACGTGATCATAGATATTTTTGGATACGACAAGCAAAGAGATTTATTTGAAGACTTAATCTTATCATTTAACAAATACTTTGAGAGAAAATTTGAAGTCTAGAGCCTACAAGTTTCTATAAATATGATGTATTTGCATACATTATTTATATTATGTTTTTATGTAGTATTGAATCCTATAAGGACCCCACCCGCTATGAATAATATTAACTTTACTAAGAATGACATCTTTATAAAGTAAAAAATTATATTCATGTTCATAAGCAATATCCCTTTATTTAGATATTTGTAATTTATTAATAATGAGAATTTGAGAATTAGATTAACCATGAACAATCTTTACCTTACCAATCAAAAGTGTTTAGGTCATTGGATAGAGAAAATGGAGAACAATTTTTTATATTCAAGGCTACATAAAGTCACGTAGACAATGACAATTCAAAAGTGTTGTGGGAGCATATGTACACTTAAGTAGATGAATTTGCATTTACTCAAACAATATGATATGAGGAAGATGGCATGTTTATCCCATTATACCAAACATACAAGGAATGAATTAATAAATGGGAAAACACAACTTTTGTAAGGTTTTTATTTTTATTTTTATTTTATTTTTTAAATAATATCAAGACAACATCATTGACAAAAAGCATATAATGTCTAGCCAAATCCTTTCTCAAATGGGAGGATGAATAGATAATGAGAAGAATAAAATATTTGTGACTCTATACTTAGAGTGTCCAAATAATATTGATAATAAGCTTCACAAAAAATAAGATTTAGTTAAAAAAAAAAAATTATATAAGTTTTTTTATTAAGTAATATTTCTTATAATTTTTTTTTTATCTTTTATGTTAAATATGACTATGATAACCAAAAAAATTATATATATATATATATATATATATGCTGTATATTAAAATTAATTTGTTTTTAAATTATTATATCTTTCTTTAATATAAAACTAACTTACTTTTTATTCTTCTTCTCTCTGGCTCATCTACGGTAGCTGTTTTTCAGTAAGAATCTTTTTACTCTAAATATTTCTTGTAAATTCTTGTTAACAATATTGGAAGTAGGTTTCTTAGAAATTAACCTACCTTTAAAAAATTCTTATTGTCCATTTTCCTTTTACCACCTTTGCCGAAAAGTCTTCATGTTTTTTGCTACTATCCTCTTTTGCACTATGTCTTTACCAACAAACAACTCCTTGGGGCACATTCTCCTAAAATGACCATACATATGGAATAAGGAGCACCAAAAATGAACTTCGAGATTTCCATGAACTAATATTATCCAACATCCATCCATTATTATTACTTCATAGTTAAAGCCCTCTTTTTCTCCAACCATAGAGGAAAAGGATAATGCATTATGGATAACATGATAAAAGTTGTTCATCCATAATGTGCATGTTTTTTTTGAAAAAATAAAAGCATGCTCAATTTAGTTATAGCTAGAAATGACAATACTTGATATATGTGTATTTTTTAGATCAGATTGGCAATGTGGTGTAGATCCATCCTAGGTAAAAAAATTTAACTATCTGAATGCATGTAAAACCTAATATAGTAATGAGATAATTAGTGCTAATAGTGGTGAGGAAGTTCATGACACAAATACGGTTTCATGGGACTATTGGAGACATGTCTTACTAAGAAAATACCTATTGTAATGTGTTGTAGAAATATTGTCTACGTGTGCTTGCACCTAGTATGTCATATGTCAAAGTCAAACATTATAAGTTGTATTTGCTAATGCTAAACCAATAATGGTCAATAAAAAAATCAATTACTAAAGTAATTGGTTAGTAGGGACTAATAACTCTTAACTTAAAATTTGTTCATAACTTTATGATCCATATTTTAATATTGAAATTGAAATAACATATAAGAATTCTAAAATTATAAAAATGATATAGTAAATCGAAAAACAAGTTTATATTTTGAATTTTTAAAATATATAATAAAAAAGAAAAAGACAAGTTTAGAGTTTGCATATGGTTAATGAGAGCATTTGCTTTCTTTTCTTTTTTCTTAAAATATTACAATTTGCACATCATAATGTAGGTAGCTTTGAGATAAGCCAATATTCTCCTTTTAACATGGAAAACCATAATAATATTTATAAATGAATTATTTACATTTATAATGTTAAAATTAAAATAAATTTAATAAAAATATAAAATATGTTAAATTATTTATAAAATAAATTATTTAGTTAATATTTATAAATATGTTATTATTTATAAAATAAATTATTTACTCAGATTTATAATTTAATTATTATTATTATTTATTTTTTTAACTTTTCAAATTCAGAATTATTTTTTACAAACCCACTAAAATTAGAGACACAAATAATATTAAAATAGTTCTTTTAAAAGTTTTCATGATGTTAGACCATGAACGTTTGAGCAAATAAACTCCATAAGGTAAAGTATGATCCCCCTTATTGATATTTTTTTTTGTCATATATTATTTGAAATGCATCAACAACCATGCTTCAATTCATTGGAAAAGTATTAGACAGATATTTGTTTAAAGACTAGTTGATAGTTGATATATGTGGGAATGCCATAAAAATTAACAAAAGTTTTTCTTAAACCGAGTGATCATTTTCCGTAAGAAAAAGTCTTACGGAAGTGGTACAAAATTTCATTGGAGTTGAAAATATGCTTCATACAAGTACAATTGAGGATTTTTTCAAAATTAAGTTTATATATATAAAACAAAAGTGTCAATACAGATCATTAGGGTATAGATAGAGAAATCTATCAATTAGAGTTTTTTTATGAAGGTTTTTCAAAGTGGGGGAGTAATTTCAAACTTGTATATTTATGATGATTTTTATTTGGTTATTAATTATATTAATAGAATTACATTTCTCTAAAATGTTATTCTTAAGACTTTGGTTAATAGCCTTAAAGTATTGATGTTAGATTTGATCACTTATTTTGAATGTGTTTATATGGAACTCAATATTTTGGTTGATAAATTATCAAAAAAAAAGGACTCTAAATTTAGGAAGGCTAGATGATTTTACTTGAGTTTAAAAATGATTTTTTTGTCAACACTCTTTAGTAAATCTAAAATTTTTATTTATATGCTATTTTTTTCTTAGATTAGTTTATATGTATTAGTTTTTTTCAATTATAAAGGTCTATGATGGAAGCTTACACTATTCATAATTGGAATAGAAACTTATTTACTTTCATTTTTATGAGTCCTATGGGATAATATATCTTATATTTTAAATTTTAATAACTCTGGGGATAAGTATGACTAGGCGTAAGACCTTTTATTAGTTTTTTTATGCTCTTGAAACATGTAATTTTTGCTTTTTCTATGAAATGAATTTCTTTTTTTGGAAAATAAAAGAAGAGGGTATAACAGTGACCTAAGATGCGATGATATCCCAATAATCACTACCCATTAGAGAAATTTTGTGGTAAAAAATGGGTCTCAAATAAAAAATGTACAACCAAAATCAACTTTATATGAACAATAAGATTCAAGATGATGATGTCAACAACGGGGGATGATTCACCTTTTTGGAATCAAAAGTAAAAATATTTAAAAAAAAACTACTTTTTCAACCTGTATTTTCAACTTAATTCCTCACAATTTTACTCAAATTTTGAGTGAGATCACTCGTTGGATGCATAATTTAATTCCTCATCCAAGGAGTGCTCTTGTTGCATGGGCCCTGCTACACGAAAAATGATAAATATATGAAAAACGTTATTGAAATCATGTTTTCCATGTATTTCTCATTTTTCATGTATTAGGGTCCATCGAAAGCCTCTAACATGGGTACTCATTGGATGAGGAATTAAATTTTGCATCTATTGAGTGCTCCCACTTTAGATTTGAGTAAAACTGTAGGGAGATAAGTTGAAAATACGAGTTGAAAAAATAGTTTTTTTTCTCCCCTCTAAAATTTGATGATGTAATGTAATCTTATTTTATTATTTCCATTATTATTTTATTATTCCTTAGAAGACCCATTTTAGACTTAAAAAATTCTCTCTACATTGCTTATAACTACAATAATTATGCTAGATGGTAGATAATTTGAAAAATTCATTTCCTCAACTTTAATGTGTAAGTGCACAAGAACATACGTGGGAAACATTGATAATGGCCATCATATTTAAAAGTAGGCCAAAAAACCTAATGAATCTATTGACATGGTACTTGACGGAATTTATTGTATTCATGTTACCTTCATCTCATATATTAGATTTTAAATCATGATGGCCGGGCAAACCTACCTCACCAATTGAATTTAGTTTGAAGTGCCGATTCATTATTGTATTCATTCATCAAATTAGCATTATATTTTCTCATTTTCATTTCCAATCTTTCTACATTATAGTTAAAGATATATCTTTATGTACAAAGTAATTAACCTTTCCCAATGAATGTAATTTTAAGTGTTGGCACTTTCATGTATGGTTTCACTCAACCTAACATTCTATGTTTTCATTTATATTTATAAATTTTCTATATTAAAATTAGTATTAGATTGAAAAACATAAAATAATTATGTCCAAACTAATTAACCTTATAGACTAAATGTAATTTTAAGTATTGACACTTTTTTATATGGTTTCCTCAACCTAACATTATGTTTTTTCATTTTGATAAATATTACATGATTACATGTTATTTTATATAATTTGAATCAAATCTTAATTTTTATACTTTATCCATCTTACAATCAATCCCATTCCAACTCAATTTATGCAGAGCCTTCTCTCATGGCTCCCCCATCGGCAGGTCAGCAGAGTGTAGGGGATTAGTGACACATGGTTGGGCTTGACAAAAATCATGTAGCCTGGCCAGATGTCATGTTTCATTGGTAGATCATGGCTTAAATTCCAGTGGGAGTGTGAGAGGTAGTATTTTTGTCTTTGTCGATGATGTTGCACATAATTTAGCTTTACCTGTTCAAGGTACATCTCCTACTATTTTAAATTGTCTTTAATGTATGTGTTTGTCTTTAAATTTTCTTTAATTTTTAATTCGTCTTCAATTTATGTGTTTGAATTTAATGTATATTATATTATGTTTAGTGTGTTATATATGTTAAATTATGTTTATGACTTGTAGATCATGAGCAAGGTGAATCTGATTGTGACAGTGCAACTTCGATCCCTCCATGGGATGACAAAACAACCATTATCACACTCGAGAATGTTAGTGCCCAACATGCCTAGAATACATGAGAGATGGGTACACTCCTTACTGGCTCATCGACTAGACGTAGCTTGAATCTGATTTTGGAGAGAATTGATCGTTTGATCTAGGCCTACCATAGGGTGGGCCCATAGAACTACCTCCTACTTGTTATAAAGAGGACTGGGAGGCATGACGTTAGAGGCACAGACAATTGGGAGGCGATGAAATCCACCACCAAGGACATTAATGTGTGTGGGGAGTTTTTTTACATCCATGCAGGTTCTTAGACATAATGATCCAATGAAACTCAAATATTTTAGGATTTTTGATCACGGAAAATTTTAAGGATGGAAAATTATCTTGATGTTTAAAAACATTGGCGAATCTCACTAGTCCCTAATATGCAGAATATAATTTTTTTAATGATGTATTTATCGTATTATTCAAATTTATAATGATTTTATATATACTCTGTATATAATATTGGTGATTTTTAAGTGAAAATAATTTTATATTTTAAAATTTGGGCGAATCATTTTTATACAATTTGGAAACTGGCGAATCTCTTTTTTGGAAAAATCATAGAAAATTAGCCCACCTACAAATATAAGCCTTAAATTTTTCCATGTTTTTGATGTGGATCCTTTTATTTATGATGGATTCATTAGAGCTTGGGGCCAGTTCCCCCACCATGGTGAGGTCTCCCTTTACTTTTCCTGGCATTTATATGGAGATTTTGTCCTACATATGAGGACAGATTATGCCATCACCCCGTTATAGTTGTATGGATTCGACATGGGACATAGATATGATATTTCTAGAACTCGTAAGGGCCCTGCCCATGTAACACCACATCCAATATTGACACCACCACTATTTGAGAGTGTGGTATTATCAACCAAGCTAGAGGACCCATCAATGGAGACCATGTGAACCAAATTGGTTAGTGTGCACATCACATTGCATGGAAAGAGGAGCATAACACCATTTTTTCCTCGTTCCCCATTAGTTCAATTTATTTTTTATGAAGTGCTCAAGATTCTACCTCATAACCAAATTTTGCCATATGCACGTAGATGTCATGATGGAATTCATGACACTGAAGGATGTATGGACAAAATGACATGGGTGTGGCACATATATACAAAACATTTGAATCTTATTGTCAAATTATACATTATTTATATTAATAAGTTTTATCAGATTACATTTATATCAATAAGTTCATGATAACATGTAGACATAGGGCTTATGAGGTCATCTGAGGTAGATATTAATCATCCAAAGGAGGCTCCATCAATGTCGGTGGCCATGGAGTCTCCAATACCACCTCCACGTCATCATACTCACAATAAGAAGAGTCAATATGTAGAGTCACATGGAACAATACTCGAGCTGAAATTTTTTATTCCTAATATTTCAACATTTTCCTTTTTATTAAGTTACATGCATACTAATTAATTTGTATATTACTTATAATTTGTCTTTTCCATTGTGTTCACAGGCCCAGAAACATTAGGATCTGTTACTAGGAGTGGATAAGCTTCAATGATTGTTTCTTCAACGGATTCTACATCTAGACCTAGGCCTAGAGCGACTGGCTCTGTCTGGGCATCTCCTAGCAGTCATAAGCTTGTCCATCCAACAAGAATCTCTGATGGACCAACCAAAAATCCACCAAGCCATCTGGTGCTTCTAATCAAAGGTCTCATAACATTCCCTCCTCATTTCATTCATGGTATAGGCTTTCATAATAGTAGGGTGGGTATTGTTGTTGCTCATATGTATATGGTCTATCCTATGAACCCTCTTTCTTAGCTGTATAAAATCCATCTTTTCAAGAAAAGGAAATATTTGCGGGGTTGTTTCCAAGCCACAACGATGTGGGTTCATGAGTAGGATGCTAGGTATGGGTGCAATCCCGATGCATGCTCATTGATGTGGGCCCCCATTGTTGAACCACATGCCCAATAGAACCAAAATTAGATTGATCATGCCCCCATCCCACACACATTTAATTTGGAATCGAGTTAGGTTAGTATATTCATATGTAATGAAATGTGGAAATTTCATTTATCTCTATATTGTTCATTTTGTAAATAATGATAATTAATTTTAATTTTAATTTGTTATATTGCAGTTCCGGGAATTGGACACCATTTTTGACCAGCAGTCACATAAGGCTAGTGGTACTTAGACCACATAATTTGTATATTTTCAGGCCCATTTCATAGGGAACATTCATGTGTAAAATAATTTGAATATTTCATATGAAAATTTTATGGATACATGAACATTATTTCAGTTTATGGATGCTTATTATTTAAGTTTATGGAAGTTTATATATGTTAATTATTTCTCTAGTTTAAATCAATTTCTACAGTATAAATTTTATTAAAAAGGTAACAATGATAATAAAATTAATCTAATGGTTATCCATTCAAAGGGTAGAGGTGTTTTAAGTGAATAAGTATTTCCATGCTCATTTTCTTTGACGTAATGAGGGAAAAGATTTCTAAATATTGATAACATTTTTTATATGAAAACGCCTTTTACCATATGAGAATACTTATTTATATTTTAAAATATAATTTTACTTTGTATTTAACGACTTTTATCATCCATATTTTGTGAATATTTTTCAATTATATTATAGACTAGATTTATCTCTCCATAGTATTGAACAATAAAATGTTATAACAAATCCATATGTAATAAACTCAAAACTCCATGGTATAAGAAAATCACTCTGTAGTCACCATGAAGCCTTGAATATGTAGTTTACAATATTCAAGAAGTAAAAACATTATGCATTCACCATCAAGATGTGAATATTGAATCTACAATATTTAAGAAGTAAAATTTTAGAGAAGATTCATTTTGATTTCTAGTTTCATGGATTAAGAAAATAGATACAAATTTTACCATGAAAGTCACTTTTATATGTAAAACGAACCAAAATGGATTGATTACAATACAAATGAATTGAAATGGTAATATAAATGGATTTAAATAAGACAAAAATGTAAACTTGAAAAAATTTGTTATACATATTTCATTAAAAAATGTATATGTTTAAAGTGCATATATCAAATTTGTTTGAATGTGCATATATCAAAGTATATGAATTTTTATATATTTACATGTGTATACTAAATTTGGCATATCATTTCACAAATTAAAATTTGGATGGCATGCCCAAATACTAGAATGGATAATTGAGGAAGTCAATAACTCTTTCCACCCTCACGAATGACATGTTCTTTAAAAAAGTTAATATTTCTCTGGTTCCCCCAACAAATATTAAGCCTAGTTATGTCTGGGAGCAAAGTAAATATCCATGACTGTGAATAAAAAATCAATGTTTATAAGTTTTTTCCTCAAATTTATAAATTAACAAAATTTAAAAAATCAATTTCTATTCAATAATTTGTAATAAAAAATCATTGCAGCCAAGAGGAGCATGGGTGCATGGCGTCCTCATAAAAATCCTCTCTAAAATCTCACTTAAAATGTATAGATAATCATTTAATTAAATTAAGTATGAATACATATAAAATTCAATGTTTGACCATTAACAATTTCATTTACTATTCATCACTAGGAAAAGTGATTATCATATTAAGAGATTAGTACCCTTCACTAGGAAACAAAGCCATTGGTAAAACACTATTATTAGATGTAATAATATTGGATGTGACTGCATTGGGCATAATATCATGTGAAGGGGATACTCTTTCCAATGTCTATATTCACCAAGTGTTGAACTAATTAGATACATGATTTAATTATCTAACATGAATAACATACATGTGTAACTTGTAAAAAACCTATGAGACAACAATGATGGATATGAAATAATTAGATTCACTTCCAAAATATGGTCCCATAACAGATACACAAAAATAATTTTTGAACATTAGTCTCACTCAAATTGATGGTGGGTAGAGTGGCAGTGAAAGGGAAACAACATTACCATGTGTAGGTACACTATAATGGATAGGTATAAGAAGCACCTAAATGTGATATGGTTAAGGATGAAATAAAATCCAAGGAAATAGGTTATGCATGTAAATATAAAACACTAATTTATATGATTTAGCTCGACCATTACCTTTATGTGAGTTATCACTATCAACACATGTGGCAACAACGATAACTTGACGCATCATTTTCAAACCCAACATAGTTATATCTATGGGAGACATGGAAATGAAATCAACTAAAATGGGTGACAAGGAAGGCACAATGCTCTATCCAACTAATTGTTGTAAACACACATAATTATAAAATTGATAAATGTATATTTAGTGAATCCATTAAACCAACAATAATTAATAGGATATACATTAAAATTAAATTCATTTTGTTTTTATCTATACTTTTTTATTTATAGTAGTGTGCAATATTGTAATGGTGATATGATTTCTAAAAAGGTGATCTAATGTTAAACTATTAGTTCTATATGATAACGTTCTTATGAATTTTAGACGAGTTCATTAATTTTCTACAATTCAAAGAGTAATATTAAGTCATAAAGATTTTAATTTCAGTATTTTTAAAGTTAAAGTTAAGATTCATATGTTTTCTTTGAATCTAAGTAACCCATAGGCGGTACAAATACGAATTTATATAACAGTCTTGGTGGGGATATAATGGAAACATCACCAAAGAGATTTTTTCTTGAAAAAATGTTGTGTAAGATATGTTAGATTTTTTCCCTCAAGGAAAATTCAATTCAAAATGTTCATCATTATCTTATAATATTATGGTAGAATATATGTTAGGTTTTCTTCCTTAGAATCTAACCCTTCTTTTATGAGGATATTATATTGCAACCATGTATTATTGAGAGAATATTGTAATTGAGAGAGGTGACAATGGAAGAGAGAAGAAGTGGTTGTAGTGGATGTGTTGTAGGTTATATCCATTCATTTTTTTGGATGGAATAAAAGGAAGGACTGGTTATTTCTTCATGCATGTAGCCCAAGTCAGGTGAACCAAATATATTGGTGTCTACTTTATATGGATTAATTCTATGCTTCATTCATACATTCATTTTTTTTTTTTTTTCTCTATGAGTTTGGTCCTAATAGATAATATCAAAGGGAAACATTTATCTATTATTTTTAAGTATTCAATTGTCACATTTCTAAATTACAAAATTCATATGTGGATCTCTTGTTATAGATACACTTGACTGTTATATACTTGGCTTCAAGGCTTTCCATTTTCATCATTTACTCATCTAGAAATGGGTGATAGGAATTCAAGTCTCCATAATAAATTCATGGTAAGATTCTATCATCTTTCATCTCCTTGGTTCACCTTCCTTTGCTTTAATTTATGTGAGACTGATTTGAGTTGGTATGACTAGATGATTGTATTGGAAAGATTAATATTTAGGAGTAAAATATCTATAAATAATGTGACCACAATGTTTTTTCACATTTTTAAAAAAATTTCCCATCACAACCATGTCACTAATTTGGTATGTGAATTTTCCATCTTCATACGGTTGTACCAACCTACTTTTTACCTATGTGCATTGCATCAAATAGTAAGCCACATTATCTTCGTTTCTTGAGGGAGAAATGAAAAAAATGGAATTTCCGACAACCAAAGTAAAAAATATGTATTAGTTATACATTTGAGATTTCAATTTATAGATGGAACCATTAATGATGTACCCTACATACCTTCCCTTACAACAACAAAGAATCGATCATGATTAAGGTAAACAATAGCCTCTTCAACATGCATCTTTTGTCACGTTGAAATTGGATGAGGTCCCTTTAGATAAAGAGGAACATATCTCCATCCTTTTCAGTACCTGTTTTTTTCACATTGATCAAGTCTACATCCATATGCACCAATACAAAACTCACAAAACATGTGAATTTTCTTGTCTCGATGGAGAATATTTCCCCCGTGTCTTTATTCCACACTAAGTGTAATTCTCTTGTGCTTTCTATAGTATTAAAATACCAAGGAATGGATTTATTCACATCACCAAGTTCAACATTCTAGAAGAGCCTATGCATATGCCTTGTTAGTAACCTATAAATATAGGATTCATAATTTTGACTTGACTGATGGTAGTCTTGTAAATATGTACAAACTTTTCTTTCTGCAAGTTATTTTCCCATATTTTGTAAAAAATCAAAAAAATCAAAAATAAAAAAGATGGTAATAAGTCCTAAAAGAAAAATCAAAGGACTTAGAAAAAATAATATACCCCAAAAGAAAAAATATGAATAAAACATGAAAGTGTGCAAGTCTAAATGCCACTACTTTTACTTTTTTGTAGTTGATTATGGCAGAGTGTCAATAAATGCCATAATCTGTGATGAGTTGAACAATTTAACCTTGACTTGTCATCTTTCAATTTCAAATGTTGTAGATAGTGAATAAAGAATCGTCATACAGTTTAATCATGACAATTCAATAGTTAGGTAGAGAATAAAAGAATCCAATAGTTTAATCTGGATTCTTGGATGAAATAAGTATATAATTAGATAGTTTACTGCTTTCAAAAAAAATAAAATGTTGTAAGGTTGCTAGCTCAAATGCACTTGATTAAAACAGAAGAAAAAATGTTAGAAGATATGACTGGGTAGGTAGAAGAAGGCGGGAAATTCATTGTAAATATTTTTCACTAGGCTAAAAATAACTAATTTCCCCTCCCCATAGCCATTTATCATTCTAGACTATCAGTCAGAGAGGCTCAGGGCATTTCCCTGACTTCTGTTGGGACCGAACCTAAGGCTCAATGACTGACTAGTCGAAAATGTTAAGTTTCTATATTAATCCCAGAAATTTTCATCATTTCCCTTCATGCACTCATCACCATTTAATTCCATAAGTGAGAACTCTTTTCTTACTTAAATTTTACATAAAATCCCATTTGATTAATTCCCTCCATTTTATAAAACATTAAAACCCTCATAAAGTACTTTATGCTAAGTGGTGAAATCATGAAATGATAAACTTACTTGAAGATGTTTCACTTTACTTAGTCATACAAATGTATTTATTGAGTATTCATTTTCCCCTATTCATATTAACATCTAACTTATTTTATTAACTCCCTATAGTAAATCCTAGTCCTATTAATATAACTTCTTTTTATTTAAATATCCCAAAAACCCCATATTATATGCTTTTTATATCAAAGATATTACTCACATGTTGAAATTACATCATGAAATTATCCCTTTGATATAAAACTACCCATAATAAAATATCCCCACTCCCCTATAGTTTTAGAACTTTAAATAAATCTAAAACTATATAATAAAGTTAAAAATAATTGCAAAATACACATTTTATTTACATACTGTGTATATAAAACATGCGTGCAAAAAAGAGTTTATTTGCCCGTTAGTCCCATTCCCGCACAAGATTTACCCACGGTTATAGTTTTAACCTTACCCCTTTTCTCCCGTTACATATCCCTTTATCAAAGTCTAAACCCTGGTTTAAAAAACTTTATTAATCCACCCATTCTATGTATAAACTCCTTTTATACATTAACTTCATCAAATAAACCAACGCCCTCGCGCTCATCCTCAACCCTCTAATCATCTTTTCAATCATAATCCAATAGTTTGCATTGAACGCGATGAACTTGCGTCATGCCCCATCCTTCCCTATCGTGTTAATCCATAACCGTCTGATCCTCAAACTCTTTTTAATCCGACGGTTCACACTGAGCGCGATCACCTGGTCTCATATCTCACAATTCCCTATCGCATGAAATTATGATCGTCGATCTCTGCTATCAAATCAATGGCCCATATTAAAATCCCGGTCCCACCTTACCTTTCCCCCGCAGCTTCCCGAGACATCCTGACCGTTCGCTTCATTCAGCCCGATCGAACGGTGCGGATCTCATATCGCGTGCCAAAATTGAACGGGCGCAGTTTAGAAAATATTGCGCGATAAAAGTTGTTTTATGAAACTATCGACTGCTACGTGTCCAATTGTAATTGGATCACATTATAAAAGCCCAAAACTGCCTACCATCTAAAAACAACGTGATACTACTGAATGGTTTCTTGCATTCAAAATGAAAACCACTCCCGCCATTGACTATGACCTGCCATTAATGCTACGCAGAGTAATAAAATCAAAGGTTTTAACCTTTGATTTTTCACTATTTTTGCATCGTTTGTCCCCTTGCCCATTGAAAAACTACGCCCAGACTCCATTTCAAGACATTTGCTAACTAATTTGTCCCTTTGAAGTAGATTTCCCCTCTGAATTTCTCCAAGAAGACTCTCAACGTTTCCTACTAAGCTACCGCGACCAGTTTGAAGACTGGTACAACCTGAAACCTTTATCAACCGCTAAAACACCTGCAAAAGGTATTTTTCAGTAATCTAAACCTACAAATTCTCAATTTCAAAGAGTGAAATTAAAACCTGTAAACCAGTTTGCATGTAGAAACCGAAATTACCAAATCTAAGTATATTCTAAACCTTGAAAAAACAGGGGAAACCCTGGCAAATTTTCCTCAGAATTTGCCATTTCCTTCAAACTCTATTTTAAAGTGTTTCCAGCCATCCAAAGGAAATTTCCATGGTTCAAATTGATTTAAACACACAAAAAAATCATTTTTTTCCTCTGCACCTAGAAAACCTGTGTTTTCTATTCGAAAACCCTTGCCCAAATTCCCAAATTTCTCCCAGATCTGCTCAATTGGCCCCTGTTTTCAAAATTAACTAAGAAAACAGTCTAATCTTGCTTAGTTTTCCCTAAAATGACAAGAAAATAGGTCACCCCTAATACTGGAGGTACAAAAGCCCAAAAATCTGCCTCAAGCAAGCTTCCACTACCTAAATCTGCTAAGATAAATAAGCCTACCCTAGCCCTAATAGCAGATTCTACTGAAGTGGTCAGACCTTTACAACCACTTGTTACTTCTGAAGAGAACAATTCCTTAATTGATTTAGACTATAAAATTATTGATGCTACATTAGAGTTCAATCTACTTGAAGTTCATAACTGGTGTCATGAGAAATTTGTGAAGAAAATTAAAAATGATATATCTTTATGGGATTCAAACTTGCCTAAATATGTGGTCCCAATCACTCATCCAGCTCAAGACTTGATTAGACTATGCCAATTACACTATGTCCTTGACCAGAGATGTTTTGTAAATAGAGATAGAGAGGTCTTATTTTCTATAATTGTTGAATCCATTAATGAAATACTCCAGCTGAACCATGATCCAAGAGTAGTCTCATTATCCATTGAAGATTTAACTCAGTTGTACCTAGACTTGGATTTTCCTAGGAAATTTATGATTTTTTAGAACTTCATGCCTACTTATGTTGATTTCCCAAAAGTAAATCCTCCCTATTCCACCTCTGATTTTCCTGAATCTTCCAGAAAAATCATATCTATGCTTTCCTTCATTCTAGGTTATTCTAATGATGAGTTCACTGATGCATCAATTCTAGGTTTCCTTTCTACTTTATCCCCAGGGAAACCTCCTGCAATAGTATTCAATTTTGCCAGATTCATTGCTGATAATATACACTATCAATTAACCAAGTTGTCTGAAGAAGGAGTGTTTAGATATTCATCATATCTATTTCACCTCTTCCTCTTTTTCCAAGCAGAACAGTTCCCAATTGCATTTCAGAAGATGGATGTTGAAGGAAAACCTCCTTCAGTGGTACTTTGGACTTCATTACTCAGAAAAGATGGAAATGAATTTAGCTATAAGGATTTCACAGATTTGTTTATCAGACCAGCCATGCGTTTATTGAACAAGACAGAGCAACCAAGGGTTAATGAGGAAATAAAGAGAATTCTACAGTTGTTTGAAAAATGCAAAGTAGGTGACTGGTACCTATATGAAAATCACACAAAACTAAGGATATTTGGAGCAAACTTGGCCCCCTATAAATTTCCCAAATTTCTAACTATCAGGGTTTTTGCTTTGGAGTACTTGAGGCAAATTCTGAATGCGGATGCAGTGAATTTTATGGCTTTCAAAAAGAAGACACAGTTTAAGCTCAAAAATCAAATAGGTCCCTTCATAGTAAATAACATGGATGCCTTGAAAGAAATAGTCAGCAAATTGTCAGCATTCAAGTTCCAAGAAATCTTTTATTGGAACTATGATCCTCAAGGCATTTTGAGTAACATAAGGGTCAAATGTAAATTAACGCCATTCTTTCATGAGTCCAGAACAGAAATTGAAAAATATGCAAATCAAATGGAATGGGTAGAAAATACATTGATTTATCCTACTAAAAATACAGAGAAGGAGAGACAAACAGATAACTCACAGGCAATAACAGTCACTGAGTAGACATAAGCTTCAAACAAAAGGACCAGGAATGAAGAAGGTTATACAATAGAGACCATTGCAGAAAATAAATTCAAAATTATTTACAACAAAAGGGAAAAAATGACTGCTACTGAGAAAGAAAAGATAATAGAAATAAATGGCACTGAAGATAAAGCAAATAATAATGATCAACAAACTGATGATGAAGCCACTATAATTGTGAATGAGACTCTAGCAGAAATTCAGAAAGAGCAGGCGCTAACACAGGAACAGGACAGAGAAATAGTGGAAATGCAGGTAAATTCAGAAGCTCCCTCCTCTTCCAAAGAAACAGAAGAGACAGATTCTGACATTCAAAAGAAATACAAACAAATCAGAGAAAGAAATGAGGGAATTAAAAATGAATTTTATTCCCAATTCCTCAAAGAAAAGCCGGGGAACAAAGTCAGGTTGTTGACAACTTTTGACTACTCCACAAATAAGATGATCATGTCATTCCTTAAACCAACAGTTGCAGATCCAAAATCAAATGCAGATTATACTAAAATAGATGTGGAGGTGGAAACTGATACAATACATGAATTAGATCATATATAATTCCACAGAATTACCACTGAAATGTGTTATTCAAAAGTGGTTAACAAAACTATGAGTGCTACTATGCTACAAAAGACTATGTCCAATTTACAGAAATAGATGAAATTAGACAAAGCATCATTACATGCTAAAGATTTAAGGATCAAGTCCTTAGAAGATTTGGTTATAGAAACTGGGATGGATCCTTCCAATATTGAGGTTGCTAAAGCACTCATAAAGCAAAAGAATGAAGATATTGCTGCCTTAAGAAAACAAATGAAACTTCCACAGAATGAGCATCCACAAGCAAAAGAGTTTCTTCAGCAGAAAATAGAAAAGGATGAATTAATGCAGTTAGTACTAAATATGACTGCTCAAATCAAAGAAATGGAGAATCAGAAAGAGACTCTGATGAAATAAAATGAAACATTAAAAAAGACAAATGAGGTCTTCGTTCCTACAGTCATCCCAATGGAAACTACTGTTGTTCCTTCTACACTGGTAGAGCATTTGGCACCAAAAGGAGTATTGACAGCTGTAGTGTTAATAACATCTATAGATACCTCTGCCACTGGATCATCTACATCATAGGTACATCAAGCTACAGGTACAACAGATATAGTTCAATCTATGGAAGAAATGTCACTGAAAAACAAAGAAATCATCACTTTGAAAAAGACTAATCAAAGTCTTGAGTCTTCCTACAAGAATGCTTTAATAACTTCTAAAGGACATGAACAGAGAGTAAAGGCCTTAGAAGAATAGGTGAAGACTTTGAAGAAAGAGGTAAACTTTAGTGAGCAAGTAGCATATATCAAAAATCACCTATGGGATAATATAATTCAAGCTATTCATTACAGTGGCCCTCAATACAGATTATCTATGAGCAAAGAGATTTATTGCAAGCAGCATTGGTATAAATTCAGAAAACTAAAGCAGAACTGGTAGATAAACCTTCACAAGCTGTAAGGCTTATTGGATTCTTGAATAGCAAGAATAGAGCTGAATTGGAGGAAATAAACATTCATGATAGGACTGAAACTATTATGCAAATTAGGAAAGTCATAACCAAAATAAATATCATGAATAGTTTAGAGGAGAAATGTGAAACCATGAACTTATCAATCACAAAGTTCCTTGCAAAATATATAACTTTACAAGAAGCAGGTCTTCCAGATATACACGGTTTCCATGAAAAATTGATAGTCCAGACTAATTATGACAAGAAAATCCGAGCTCATGCCAAGGAATAAGTCAGCAAGCCTTTACCACAAGGTTCCCCAAGTGGTAAAGTGGTTTTACAATATTTTGAAATTTTTTTCTTTTACAGAATGAGATCAAACACATGTTTTCTATAAAACCAAACTTTGCAAAATGCACTGATGCTGATGAAAGTTACAGGAAATTGAAAGGTATGAAAATACCCAATGCAGAGCAATGGCAGGGATTTACTGATTGGTTATAGTAGCATTGCAAACATAACAGAACAAGTGCAGTCATATTTTTCATTTTTACAGTTATAAAAGGGTAAAATTTTGTAGTGAAAGTGTATCAGGTGAAAAAATCAGAGTCAAAGAGTATCCGAGAATAAAATAGCCAAATCAATATTTACTGTTGTAATTCTTCGTTTTATAACAATAAAGTAAAAAAGTGGCAACGTGAAAGAGTATCAGAGGTGAAGCACAGGTTAAAGGATATAAATTAGAAATATTGTCTTCCAAGCTATCTTCTAACAAGATATTGTTTCCAAGTGCCAGCAAGCATCTACAACAAAGCAACAAATCAATTTCGATAAGATAAATCAGTCCTATTTTTTCTTGACAAGAGGATAGATTGCCAGTTTGTTGGGCAGCCGTCCCTCTTTTTATGTAATAATATTTATTTTTTCCTAGAGATATTCTCTCATATCTCTTAGATATTTTTTAAACAATCAATTTGTATAAATACTTCACTTTTTGAAGTATTTTGGGTGGAATAAATTTTTTTGCTGAATACATTGGGAGTTTGTGTGAGTTGATTTGTAAAGCAGCAGACTGGAACTAAGTCAAACAGACATCATAAATCAGGATTCTTGTGTTGATCAGATAAGTCAAGTATTTTCCTATTTTCACTATTTATCTTTCTAAGTTCCATACATACATTTACATTTTTTTTGTCTTAAATGATTGATTAGGAAAGCTTAAACAGGATTAGTGTTAAAAGCTCCCTATTTTTTACTAGTTATTCATTGATATGTTTTCTGCTAATATCCAGATTAAGAATCCTTAACTGCTCTTAGTCCCTTTTGATCCATTTCTTTCATCTTCTTTTGTGTAACTTAAGGATCATTCATTGCCCTTTTGTTCAGATCTTACCATTTCATCAAAAAGCCTATTTCCAAACCCTTTGAAGGTCATCTACCCCGCCCTTAGTATATTTTCTCTTTTGACCTTATTTCCTAGCTCTGCTTGCCAAGAAGTTGACTCCATAGCCCAATGGTCTGGTAGATCTCTCTGTGGTTTACCTTGAAGTACCTTTTATTCCCACCAAACATTCAAAACAAACCAATTGTCCAATTATAACTAGCCTAAAATCTTATTACAAAAACAAAGCTAAATCTTGAGGAGAGATCCCTCTCCAGAATTTAGGAAGGCTAGATCCTGAATTTCAAAAGTAGGTTCTTGGTTACCCCTGGTTTTCTTCAACTATAAATCCTCATCCCACAACCTGAGAATTACTAGGGTGATAACATGCCTAATTTGTTAGTGACCTTCATGTCCTAAATGGGATTTGCATTAATTGACCACCTCTAATGGTGATTTGAGTCGATTTTCATTAGGGCTCATTTCATACCTCCTAAGAGCTTATTTCACACAATCACCTACACCATCATGCTCACCCTTTCCATGTCCCATATCAAAAAAGTTCCAAGTATTTTGAATCTTTGTCTCCTTGTGTAGTCGACTCAAGTAATAATAATTGTGTTGACTTGAACTTCCCTACACAACCACTTGACAAATATAGTGCTTAATGAATGATATGCCATTCTTTTTTAATGATTCATAAATAAGGAAAAAGAAATTTTGCATCAACAATGTTTCATTCTTATGTTCATCACTGATGTAGAAGTGATACTCCTTAATGACATCATGTGACTCATTAGTGCTATCCTTACCATCCAAATTCAATTGTGCATTTTTGTACAAAGTATGTACGAATATGGAAACTTGGTCTGAGTGATAGTACTTACTCGGTGTCTATGTCTAAGGAGAAAATGTGTAATTATTATCAAAGTCTACCATTTATAAGATTGTGCCTAGCTGGAATACCTTACTATAAATTCATAATATTTCCACCTAGACCTATATGAGTTTTTGAAATATTTATAGATCTTGTTTTGAAAATTCCCCATGAATTTTGAAATAATAATCTCATCCTCAACATAGTTGATCCTCCTAGGTGTCATAATTGAAGAATATGGTTCATTTACCATGACATACTCACTTACATGTGACCCTGATATCTGGCATCCCATATTGGTTGGGACCAATATGAAAGTTCTTGTGGAACAATGCAAAATCACCACATTCAGTGCATATTCTCCCACCTATACATATTTTATTGTAAAACAATTGTTTTGGATCCCTTCTACAAAATATTGATGAACCAAAATAGCTTAATATGGGAGGAGTATGGTCGTTGTGCCATTTCTTCTTGCGAAATTCCTGAAACATGTCATAATAAAGTTGGAATTCAACATGATATCGACAACAACACATGTCACAGTTTGTATTGGGCCTAATAAACTGTGGTTTTAATTTTTGAAACATGATTATGGATATCTTGACATGAGGATTTCTTTCTTGAGATTCCTCAAACAGTACAAAATATATCATTTCTACAATGTTCTTATCGTGATCTAATATTCACCTTTAGATAGGTGATGTCACACAACATGCTATCTATATAATATAGTACGTGAATGGATCTCCCAAAACTATACCACAAGTGGCCTGATTCTTATTGTAATCTTGTCTTGGTATGGTTTTTGGGTGATAAGATCCCAAAAAGTAGCTTCGTCATTTTCATTTACTCAAACCTTACATTTGGTGTGCTTATGTAATGTTTGTCTCAAGACAAGGAGAAATTTCGACATTATTTCCAACATGTGTTGTCTTGATGTACGTGGTGCAAAAATAACAGTTGTAATTTCTCTATGAGCATCTCAAACATTGGGTTTTCTTTATTTTCCAAGCATATATAATTCCTTTGATACATTTTTAGTTAAATTAACAAGTATCTTCCTAATTTTAGCATCTTCGATGCCCAAAATTTTTGTGGAATGTTTTGGTTTCTTATGTTTGATCAACCCATGTTGTATCTTAGGTTGTTTAACATATGAATGTTTCACAAAATACTGATGAATGATGTTACTAATTTTCTCTCTAAAAATACGATCAAGGGTAGGCTCTCTAAGGTCCTCTTTTGTGATTTCATCCAAATTTTATACAAACCTTCCACCCATTTCAAACCACTGCAACTCCATGTTATCCTATCAACTTGAGAGAGCACAACCCATTTTTTTGGTGGTTGATCAACTTGATAGGGCACAAATTATTCTTTTAGTGGTTGACAAACTTAATAGAGCACATATTTTTCCTCATGTGGTTGATTAATTTCCTTCCCTGCATAGTAGGATACAAAAAATAGAGTGAATCATAAGTATTTAATTGTAGAAGGTGACTGAGGGGGATTCCCTTAAACAGATCGAAGCAACAATGTTGCATGTAATGATGATCTAACTACCAATTACTAAGAGGGTGTGTATGTGGTTACCTTTTTATGAGTTGTAAGGGGAGAAAACCCCCCTTCAATGGGAGGAATACTTTGAATTATTCGAGGCCGACATTTTGGGCCAAGGTATGCGAGGATGATTGCTAAATCGAGTGTGGGGAGATCTCAAGAAAATGCAGTTCATTTTCTCAATTAAATACACATTTTTATTTAAGAGTCCAAGAAAATATTATGTAATAAATGCAATAAATATGCTATAAACAAGTGTTAAGTACTTTTAAATCCACACAGCTACACAACAAGAAAAGAAAACTTTCAAAGAAACCTATGTGTCATGTACATTCAATGCAATTCACTAGCACCTTTCTGCAAGCCACCACCAACGGGTGTCTCAAGCACATCAGATGGATGCTACTCACGTACATGGTGAAAATCAGTTATAACGATGGACACTAGTGAGGGCACCAATGAAAAACACAATATGATATAGGTATCGTTGCTTCCCACAATGGTCACCTATAGGGTAGGATAATATACCTAAAACTATTCATTTTTCTACCTTCTCTAGACGGGGGAGAAGTAGCTGGCCCTTGAATGGTATGTGATTGAATAAGAACCAAAGTAGTGTGTAGCCACTAAGTGAGCGCACTAACCAGCATACCTCAGGTTTTAACTCCTTGTGACACGCTATCACTTCTCCTGGGAATTATTTTCCATATAGTGATGAAGGATTTTCTTAAGCTCCTTACTCATGGATAAAACATAATTGGATTTAATATTTCAATTTATCATAATTAATGCCAACAATTAATAAACAATTTTTATGCTCTACAACATATCTTGCAATTATAGAATTCAATGATTCTAGTATCTTCTTGTTATGCAAAGTGACAAAATTATTTGTTGGAAGCAAGTGCATTGTTGAATGAAAGAAACTCTTTTCTATAGGAGGAAATATCATATCAATATGTAACATGTGTTTATCCTTATCATCAATAATTGGATCTTCGTTTGTCACATTAGTTAACAATTTTCATAAAGAGTATTGTTTTAGACCATTTCCTTGCTAGAGGAATATTGTATCAAAAGAGAAAGAAACATTGAAGTTTTTCCAAAAGACATTCCCCATTATTTTACTTGCATACAAAGGTTTAAATATTACATGAGGTAGTTGACCAATGTCACCCACAATAAGGATGAATCTACCACTAGAAGGATTCTGTTTGTAAATGAGAATCTATTTGTATGAATAACATTGGACCTATAAAGCTATTTTTTTCAAAGAAAATATATCCATTATGTGTTGAATTTCTTCTTGAAATATTTCTAGAGACTCACCATGTGTTTGTTCCATATATTTAAGAGGAATCTTGAGATCATATTGTATATTTTTTGCATTATGTTAAAAAAATAAATATCAATTGAAGTGAGAAAAATAAAAATCATTATACCAATAAATACCAAATTAGAAAGAGATTGATAAATATATTGAATAAGTGAGACTTTCCATTGCAAACTATTCCTTGAATAATCACTTCAAGTGGGTTGGAATTTTCATCTTCAATTGGATGGTGTAAAATCATCTCAAAAACAAGTAAAATTTTTTCTAGCAATGAAGATGATGACAAAAATGTGTTCCCATATAAATTATTAGAAACAACACCTTTGGATTGGAATTTCTTATAGAATTAGAAACTTTTTTTGCAACACCATCAACGAACACAATTTTTTCCAAATTAAAATATATTTCAAAGTCACTTCAAAAAAGATAGAGTGTATGAAACATTGACTCTATTTGGAGAAATTATTAAAGACAAGTCATCACTCTTTATAATATTCTTCAACATCAACTTCTTTTTTGAGGATGTCATCATCTTCTTTAGCATTTTTAGATGACAAAGGGACCTAATCAACATGCCATTTGTGATGTCCAAAATTCCACAAATTTTCAATCACTATTTCACATGAAAATCCCATATCTAATGCAACGTTATGGAATGGTTTTTAGAAAAGTAACTTCATAAAAAAAGCCATGATTTCTTCTAAACCCTTACTTGAAATAGAGTTAAGAATGACTAAAATTTAGTTCAATGGAATGGAAACATCTATGTTTGCATGGATCTTTTTTACGGTGGGTATGAAACATAAAATATATATATATTTCTAGTATAGAACATTTGCTATAAATTATGAAGAGTTTTATATATTTAAACAACACTATTTTGGCATTATAATTTATGAGGGTTCCTTGATAGTTTTGTTAATACTTTTGTTCCAACATTCAAGAGAAAAATAATTTCAACTACGAAAAAACACGAGGTAGACTTATTGTGTTGTAATTTCATGGTATACAAGTGTTTCTATAAGGAGCCTTTTTTACGCACACATAGTTGAATATCCAATGTCTTCATGTTTTCAATTTTTTTCATTGTATCTTGAAAACTTTATAACCTATTTTATACCTTTGAAGCATACTTTGCAATATATTGCATGATTACATGTTGAGAAACAACTAGCTGAAAATCAACATTAGATTGTCACAGTCGAAGACGATTAACATATTAAAAATTTAGCATATCATCAATACATTCATGCTAATATTTACTTTTCATTTATAATATATGAATAATATTGATTAAACATGGGCCTTCCTTAGATCGTTTTAGTGATATGCAATAATAGACTTTTTTTTGTGCAAGAAAGAATCTAAGCTACTCTTTGTGTGTCTTCAATGAATACAATTGAACATATTTGGCATAATCTTCATGAAGATTTCAAGAAGAAACGTGTGAGGTGCTAAAAAATTATGGATTATAATTTACGATTCAAGGAACCATTGTGTTACAATGATGGATGTCATGAATATTTCCTATTGTTATATGTTTAACAAATAATGTCTTCTCAACATGCACATTGGAAAGAGGGATAATCTTGCTCCTAGATCTTGGAAACTTTTCTCTCTTTTAACTCCTACAAGGATATTGAGCTTCAATAAATCTAATGTTTCTAGGTTTTGGATCACCTATTTTTGCTAATCCCTCTTGTAAATATTGCCAAGAAATGTAATTCATGTAAATAATATGGAAACGTAATGGTTTTCTTTGGTTAAATCACATCCTTAGTTTTTTGTGAGTTACCCCTCAACTATTACAAATCTTACATGGTTTATAATTTGCAATAGACTATTAATCTCACTTCTCAAGTGCTTTCTTATTTTCAATGAACCGTTAATTGCACACCAAGTGATTTTTCATTGACCACAAACCTTCATTTATCATGACAAGTTATTGTTGATTTACTATGAACCATCGTGATTGCAATTATGGGGATATAGTTTCCTTCTTATGGCTTAAAATCATTAGATTGATATCATTTGAATAATGTACATATAAAAATAAAAATCCCTGATGCATGTTCATCTCAAAATAATCTAAGCCATTTAAAAATGGTTCCATCATTGAAACCACTATTAATAAATAGTTGCTTATTTTATCTTGGTTCTATTGTTTCATTCTCCATTGTTTCCTTTTTTAAATCATATTCCCTAATGCATACAATACAGAGTAGGTAATATGAAAAGTGGGATAGAGATTTAGCTATGTTTGCATCAATTAGTTGAACTGGATAATATTTTTCTTCTTCTTGTTCTCTCAATCTTGCTCACCTTTTCCTTATCCTTTCTCTAGCAATTTTTCGGTCTTCCTCTTGGTTTGAAACTTGATCCCCTTTTCGAGAACGAATCCTCTAATTTCCCATGTTTATTGTGAATCTCTGTGTAATTTCCACATTCTATGTTATTTTTCCATGAATGCATTTTTTTTGTGTTATATTTTATTTTTTATTGGGTGGAAAAAGGAGCTCGATCGAGCTCTTGGTTACGTGCATAAATGAGTACTTCGTCGGTGGAAATCTATGACTAGTAATGCTTGATCGAGCTCCTAACTTTGTAAAATTGTCAATTAATATTAATTAATATATTAAAAATTTGTTAATAGTGTTCGTGGGCGTTAATGATTAGAAGAGCTCATTTGACATATAAGAGATCTTTAGTCCTACTCTAGAAAAAAATAGCTCGATTGAGAGTTTTCTTTAACCCTTCTAGTATAGCTTAAACAAATGTTTGTTAAACCCTTGATTGAGATATTTAAAATTTTATGTAAATTTCTTGATTGAGCATTGTAAGTCCTTGATCAAGCTGTCGAGTGCCTCAAAAACAAATTTTTAGCTCCCCTCCTACATATTATTCTACAACACCATCTTGTAGCATGGTGAACTTAAGACATTATTTGTCCTTAGGTGGAGGAGTTTATCATCTTGGATTCGTGAATGAATTATCTATCCAATGGCATATGAGCTTGACATTTTTAATTCATATGATATTTTCATCTAATTTATTTTAAATTTTATGCTTGAAATTTTTTTGGACAGTTTCGAAGGGGGTGAATGAAAAATCAATAACATAAAATATACAAAACAAAAAAAAATTCAAAAAATTACATTATCTGCCTTTATGAGTCCTCTTCAAAAGGGTACTATATATATATATATATATATATATATATATATATATATATATATATATATATATATATATATATATATATATATATATATATATATATATATATATATATATTGTTAAGTCCCTATAATACTAGTGTATCCCCTTATTGTTATTGTTGTTCCCTTACATTATTATTGTTATTTCGACTAGGATTATATTGTGACCCATTGGACTCCTGTATATAGAAAAGAGGTTGTGTCATTTATATCATCCAAGGATTGTTCTTTTATGTAATGTAAAGGAGGTTTCCCCCTCGAAGACACTGATTTCTAAGTCGTTGAAATCTCTTTTCATCTATTTTGTGAGTTGGTTTCATAACATTTGGTATCAAAGCTTTCTATTCTAGGGTTTCACTGTTGCAAACATGTCATCTTGGAATTTTTCCTATAATTTTTTTCCTACTAAGTTTTAAAAACTAAAAAAAAACCCATTTGAACCGAAATCCTGAGTAACGTCATGTAAAAATTTGAGATCTTGGTTTGCTATATTTTCGAAGATATGATCCGAGGAAGTTAGGGTTTTTGTAGGCTCCATACTTTCATATCAAACAAGTGGATGAGGGAAAATCATCATAACTTTTGTTTCATACATTAGATTAGAATTCTATAAAAAGTGACCGAAAGTGCACAGACTTTAATTTCTTGTATATCGATTTCAAATCATAAGGTCATAGAAGTGACATGTGTCACATCGTACAAGTTCGCTCTTATGAACCAGACCATAATTAGGACATTGTGGGGGATTGGGGATAAGTTTACCTTGAAGAATCAAAATTAGGTATGACCTATGCCATTGGAAAGAAGAATCAGAGGGATACGAGAGGAAAAAATTTCAGATGTTGGAGATCCGAAATTACATAGTTACAAGCGTTTCAAGATATAGCTCCTAAAAGAAAGAAAAAAGTGTGTATTTAAAAAAAAAAAAAAATGCATAAATTTTGTTTGAAAATTTAGTTTCAAGTGATTCCAAGGGCATATTGAAGCATAGATATTAGTATTGAGTTCTATAACACCCCCCCCCCCCCACCCACAAAAAAAAAAAAAAAAATCCACACCCATTAAGCCCTCAAAAAGCTCTACTATGGCGCATGAAGAGGAAGAAGTGCAACATGATATATCAAAGTTACGAGACCAAGTGCAACACATTTCTCTCTCACAAAAAGTAACCAAAAATGAAATGGAAGATAAGATGGATGGTTTGAAGAAATGCGTGGAAGCTAATATGGATGGTTTGAATAATGACATGGAAGCTAAGATCGATGTTATAGAATAAAATCTGAAAGGTAGCATGGAAGACATGAAAAATGATTTAAAAGTAGACCTGGAAGGTTTGACAAAGTTGCTACAAGAAATGATTCCTAATAGCGAAAAGGTATTAGAGGAAAATCATGATGATAAAAAAATAAATGTTAATCATGATTTCATAGAATCTAATTTTGGATTGAAGACCCATCATATTCCAAAGATCAATATGAGGAAGTTTGATGGCAAGGATCCTGTAGCATGGATACTACAGATGGAGCAATACTTTGATCTCCATAATGTGCAAAAAATGCAAAAGGTATGCATTGCAACTTTATATTTAGAACCCAATACATTTGTATGGTGTCGATGGCTTTTCTCTCATAAAAAAATTGTCACTTGGTCAATTTTTACAAAGGAAATGATAGCACATTATGTGGATACAAAGAGAAACACCTTGTTTAGCCAATTGATAAATCTCGACAAAAGGGTTCAATGGTGGAGCACATTGATGACTTCCAAAAATTTAATATAAGGGTAAAGGATATTCCAGAGGAGCACGAGATTGATGTCTTCATAGGGATTTTAAAGGATAACATCCAACATGAGGTTCACCTTTGGGAACCCGATTCATTATATGTTATGAAACCAACTCATAAAATTGAAGAAAATATAGATCAATGACTTAGAAATAAGACTCTTCAAGGGGGAAACCTCCTTTACATTACATAAATGAGCAATTCTTGGATGATACAAATGCAAAGAACTCCTTTCTATATATAGGAGTCCATGGGGTCACAATATAATCCTAGCTAATCTGACAATAATAATGTAAGGGCACAAAAATAACAATAGTGATCTTTTATGGGGCGCAATAATAACAATATGGGGACTACAAGGATACAACAATAAAAATATGGGGAATACAATAACAATAATGAGGGACTACACTAGTAATATAGGGACCTAACATGCCCCTCTCCTTCAAAAAAGTGTTGTCCTCAATGCTTGAGTAGCTCTAGATGCTTCTGTATAGAATTATCATCCTCCCATGTGGAATCTTCAGTGGGTAAGTTCTTCCACTTGATGAGATACTCTGAAATTGATCGATTTCGTAGCTGTCGATTTCTTGTCTCTGTGACTGCTTTAGGTTCGAATATGATTTTTCCTTCCTCATCAAGTTCTGGCAATATTGTTTGAACTAAAATTTTTTCACCTATAAACTTCTTTAAGCATTAAACATGGAAATCTGGGTGCACTCGAGAAGAAGCAGGAAGCTCCAATTTGTATTCCATAGTACCAATATTTTGCAACACCTTGTAAGGACCATATTACTTTGGAGATAATTTATTATCCTTCTTAGCTTCATTGAGGGAAATTTGTTTGTATGATTGTAGCCATGAAAATAACCAGTTTCCTACATCAAAACTTCTCTCACTGCGATGTTGGTTTGCATGTTGTTTCATTCAATTTTTTGCCAAATTTATGATCTGGGTAAATTTCTGCTACCCTTTTAACCAAGACCTTTTGCTTCAGCTGATGTGTTAGAATTACATTTTATCAAAGCATTAATGAACACATGCAGATATAATCAAGACGAACACATGTCAACAATCACAAAAAAAAATGCATGGCGTTTAATAACGGAGTTTGTCTAGTGTGGGCTACGTCTCCGGGCCTCGGTGTCTCGATGGTGTTGGCTTCTTCATTCAGTGTTGTAACTAGTGATGATTTACATGGACGTTTTTGACTTGTCATACAAGGAAATAGGCCCTCAACATGAGTGGAAAAGTCTCTCCACAAGACGTTTTGCTGCAAGGAACTCTCACTCATCACATATCTCCTATCAACATGACAACTTCACATATGGTAACAAAGAGTATCCTGCCATCAAGGTAAAAAAGGGATCTCACAACAAAAATCACCATCCATGATAAGTACATACCACATCAATTACACATAAATATTCAGCATCATACATCAAGCAGGAATCGACAACAACAAATAAACATAAATATTTTTCATCATACATCTAGCAGGAATCGACAAGACATAAAATATATCATAGTAATAATCAATGAAGTACATGGCAACAACAATTCATATACCTCAACTATGATGTTGGCTAAAGAATAAGTTTCTCATTCACTGTATCTAAATGCACCATCGCAATCGTGGTGTCGAATGGCAAGAAATAAACTGTCCACATGCTGAAATTTGACACCATCATTCCATTATGGAAAATGGCCAAAAAATTGAGACCTTTGTTGCAGAAACTGACACCGCCATCATACTCGTGTTGCCGAGAGGTATAAAATCCATATAAAATTTGTCCAATTTGGCCACTGGAAAATTTTTTACCCTTTAGAAATGAGGCTCAACTAGGATTCCATTGCATCTGGCTGAGTGGCTCAGGGTTCCACTTTTCTGCCTCGAACTGTGCACCCGCTCTTGTACCTTGTCTTCCTGATGCACTGGTCAAATTTTGGCCTTAAGTAGATGGGGCCCGACGGACTTCTCAATCGGGCTATTGATGGCTTAATGGTGAAATAATTGAATTTCCAAAGGGAGGTTGGGGGATCAATTCTGACCCCCTTGTTTTAGAGTCTGCACTGTTATAACCATTGCACATATTTAAATTTGGGCGGGGCGGGTCCACCGCCAGGGGCCCGTCCCCTCCTTTTACACCATTGTTGTTGTTGTTGTATGCGGAGTTCCTCGGGGTGGCGTGGTTTGACCACCCTCTCCCCAACCACCTTTATATATTTTAATACATGTGGGTATGGAGGGGTAGTGGGGTCCATGGGGGTGGTGGGGTTGGTGGTTCGCCAACCCTTTTTTTTATATATTTTTGTTCTAAATTAACAAACCCTCCAATTTTGAAATTCGGTTCTTTTAGGCTAAAGGAGACAAATTAAGCATCCCAAAATTTCGCCCAAAATTGAGCTAGAGCTGGAAAGAATCTGGTCAATGAAATCTGCGAAAATTCTGCCTCCTTAACCTACAAAGTCATCTAGTCAACCTTAGAACTTTGACCATCTCTAAATTTCACATACAAACTTGGTTTGATGAATCATTTGCACCGTTGCGATCAGGACGACAATATCTACGCTCTGGTCCAATTTTGAAAGCATTCTAACCACTTTTATATTCAAGCTTTCATAAGCCGTCTTGGTCCTGTCTGTGTCTATGGATCCACCTGCATCATTCCTCCCCACTGAGGATATTTTGTTCCTCCAAAAGCATAAAAAATAATCTGCAACTTCTGTATACAACATCTGCACCACAAGTGTCTTGAAAAAGGTCACCCTTCCTTCTCCTTCACCTTTGTTCTTCGGATCCATAAGTGATGAGCCGACACCTGCATTCTCTGCAAACCTGAGTACAATTATTGAAAATTGCATGCTCATATATGACCAGCTATGACCCAATCATTACCATGCTTGCCACAAGTTTATAACACATACTCGCTAGTCAAGCTTACATCAAAATGGAATCAATAATACTCCAACTATCAATACAAGACCAAAAATATCATTGTTGCTTAACAAGTGATGGAAAAACACATCATCACTTTTACATAAAGAAATGCAACACATGATTTACAAAGAAGGCCATGCCACTCTACCACATCTATAAAAACCATCTCTCACTTATCAAAGTGAATGGGTCATATCCTTGTGGCGCACTTGATTTTCAAACAATCATTTCAACTGGCTCATGCACCGATGCTTCGTCCTTAAGGTGCTGCTCTGGATGGAACCTCGAACACACGGATATTCGAGGGCCAATTTCATTGCAATGGCTGCAAAAGGTTTTCTTCCTCCAGACCTGCTTAACTAGTTTCTTTCCCTATTGTGGGGAAGGCTTTCCACGCCTCATCCTCCTTTTTCCCGCCATTATTTTCCAAAACTCACCAATGACATGGTTATGTAAACCACAAAACGACATGTTTTCTTCTGCCATGATTTACGTTCATGATTAGAAACATGCTTATAAGCAAAATGAGCTTGCGAATATCGAGACTTGTTATACCTTTCCTAGTGGTCTCTGGTGTGATCATGGTGATGAGAGCTTGTCGCAGCTCTTTCACTACAACATACACGTCCATGGGATGATGGTGAAGTGTTCCCATAAATCCTTCCTCATGAAGAGTTCAACAACGTATGTTTTCCTTTGATGTCATTGTGGAGATGAGATCTTGCCTCATCTTTCTCTCTACAATATGTGCTACCATAAGGTGATGGTGAAGTGTTCCCATCATTCTCTCTCCTTGATGGTTTCCACATTGTCATGGAGGCTTATGACACCTTCAAACATTCTCATTCTGTGTATCGCAAACTTGTGTATCAAGGTCTCTGCATAACAGCCAATGGCTGAGTTATGCCTTGACCATGAATGCCAAGTCCTCCTTCTTTGTAACCCATCTTGGTAAGGAGTCTCAATCTAGTTCCTTTAATGGGGATCTCCACATCTCCAACATAAATGATATCAAGTGAAAATGAAACTAAAGAGAAATCAATACTTTTTACCTTAGATGTCGATTTGGAAACATGTGAAGAGGGCTTATCTAAGCCTTCGTTACGCTTCACTTCATCCAAGGCCTCTGTCATGGCTTGTAGCTGAAGCTGAAGTCGTTGCTTCTCCTTCTTCTCTTCTTGTAGAAGTGTCTTTAATGCATCATGATCTATTTGAAGGCTTCTTTCGTTACACTTCAATTCTTCCAATGCCTCTGCCATGGCTTGCAAATGAAGCTTCAATCACTGCTTCTCCTCCTTCTCTTCCTGTAGGAGTCTCTTTAATGCATCATGATCTATTTGAAGAGCTTCATTGTTGTGCTTCAATTCTTCCAATGCCTCTATCGTGGATTGAAACTAAAGTTGTAATCCATGCTTGTCCTCCTTCTCCTCTTGTAGAAGTGTTTTCAAATCAGCATTATCTGTTTCTTGTTTCTCATAATATTCATACAACATGTCCACCCTTTCGTACATCTTGAGCATGGCCTCATACATGTCTTTGAAATCCTCCATTTATGCACGTTCAATGGACCATGCTTGCAATTCACATTAGCAAGAAGACCTCCTCTAATACCACTTGATCTGGGTAAATTTCTGCTACCCTTTTAACCAAGACCTTTTGCTTCGGATGATGTGTTAGAATTACATTTTATCAAAGCATTAATGAACACATGTAGATATAATCAAGAGGAACACATGCAGATATAATCAAGAGGAACACATGCCAAAAATAACACAATAAAACACAAGACGTTTAATAACGGAGTTCGTCCAATGTGGACTACGACTCCGGGCCTCGGTGTCTCGATGGTGTTGGCCACTTCATTCAATGTTGTAACTGGTGATGATGTACATGGATGCTGTTGAATTGTCATACAAGGAAATGGGCCCTCAACATGAGTGGAAAAGTCTCTCCATGAGACGTTTCGTGCAAGGAACTCTCACTCATCACAGACCTCCTATCAGCATGACAACTTCACACATGGTGACAAAGAGTATCCCGCCATCAAGGCAACAAAGGGACCTCACAACATAAATCACCATCCATCATAAGTACATACCACATAAATTAAACATAAATATTCCACATCAAACATCAATCAAGAATTAAAAACAAAAAATAAACATAAATATTTTGCATCATACATCAAGCAGGAATCGACACGTCATAAAATATCTCACAACAATAATAAATAAGGACATGGAAACAACACTTCATATACCTCAACTATGATGTTGGCTAAAGAATAAGTTGCTCAATCGCTGGATCTGAATGCACCGTCGAAATTATGGCATTGAATGGCAAGAAATCGACTGTGCACACACTGAAATCTGACACCATCATTCCATTATGGAAAATGGCCGAAAAATCGAGATCTCTGTTGCAGAAACTGACACCGTCATCAGACTTGTGTCACCGAGAGGTATAAAATCTATATAAAAATTCTCTAATTTGGACACTAGGAAATTTTGGCCCCTCTAGAAATGAGGTTTAATCAAGGTTCCACTGCATCTAGCTGAGTGGATTAGGGTTCCACCTGTCCACCTCGAACTGCATCCCCGCTCTTGTACCTGCTCTGCTTGGCACACTAGTCGAAACTAGGATTTAAGTACATGGGGTCCGGAAGAGTTCTCAACAGGACCGTTGATGGCGTACTGGTGAAATCATTGAATTTCAAAAGGGAGGTCAGCGGATCAATCCCGACCCCCTTGTTTTGGATCCCGTACTGTTATAATCATTGCACACATTTAAATTGGGGCGGGGCAGGTCCGCTGCCGGTGGCCCATCCCCTCCTTTTATGTTGTTTCTGTTTTTATTGTATGCAGAGTTCTACGAGGTGGTGGTGTTTGACCACCCACGCCCCAACCACCTTTATATACTTTAATACATGTAGGTATGGTGGGGTAATGGGGTCTGTGGGGGTGGCGGGGTTGGTGGCCCACCACCCCTTTTTTAATATATATATATATATATTTTGTTTTAAATTAACAAACCCTCCAATTTTTAAATTCGTTTTTTTAGGCTCAAGGGGATAAATTAAACATCCCACAATTTCGCTTAGAATCCGGCCAGAGCTGGCCAGAATCCGGTCAACAGAATCTGCGAAAATTTTTCCTCCTTAACCTGCCAAGTCATTCGGTCAATCTTAGAACTTTGACCAGCTATAACTTTCACATACAAACTCGGTTTGATGACTCGTTCAAACCATTGTGATCAGGACGACGAGACCTATGCTCTGGTCCTAGTTCAAAATCATTTTGACCACTTTTATTTTCTAACTTTTAATAAGCCCTCTTGGTCTTGTGTGTGTCTCTGGAGCCACCTATATCAATTTAGGTTATCCTTTAAGAGTTGGAGAACTTGTTGCTGATGCTTGATGTGATCTTCCACTTCTTGAACCTTAGAATTTTCTCTTAAAGATGACGTGATGGATGGTGGATGATATCCATAAAGTGCCATAAATGGGTCCTTTTTGCTGCAGTATGGAAGGAAGTGTTATACCATAATTTAGCCAGAGGTAACCACTTGACCCATTGTGTTTGTTTATCATATAAAAAACAATGAAGATATCCTTCCAAACATTTGTTCACTATCTCAGTTTTCCCATTGGATTGAGGATGATAAGGTGAGCTATTAGCTAGTTGAGTACCCAAACAAGAAAAATAATTTTGTCCAAAATTTTCCAATGAAAATGTGATCTCTGACACTTACAATAATATTTGGGTTTCCACGTAGCTTTTTAATTGTTTCCATAAATCCAGTAGCAACTTTACTTGCTTGAAATGGATGAGATAATGCACAACAGTGTGCGTATTTGGTAAGTTTATCAACTACCACCATGATGACACTCTTTCCTTCGAGCTTAGGTAAACTTGTGATAAAATCTATTGAAACCCCCTCCAAATTTTGACTTGGAATGGATAAAGGTTGTAGCAGGCCTGGGGTCTTAATTGTCTCAACTTTATTTTGTTAGCAAACCAAACATTCTGCCACAAACTTTTAAATATCAGATTTAATGCCATCCCAAAAAAATTATTTCTTAACCCTGTGGTAAGTTTTTAAAAATATTGAGTGTCCTCCTAAGGGATAGTTTTTCAATTCAAAAAGAATATTTTGTTTTAGTTGTGAATTATTACAAATATATAAGTGATCTTTGTATCATAAGCAATCATTTTTCCAACTATATGTATCAGATGTACTAGGATCTTGTTGCAACTTTTGAATGAGTGTCCACACTTCTTCGTCATTCTTCCATTCCTCCCTTGCGTTGGTTATCCAAACTAGTTGGATGAGAAAAACGACACAAAGCAATGCTTCCACCTCCTCATCCTTTCTTGAGAGTGCATCTGCAACAACATTTAGCTTCTGTTTTTTTGTAAATGATTTCAAAGTCATAACCCGACATCTTTGTGACCCATTTTTGTTACTCTTCTGAAGATAGTCTTTGTTCCAAAAAGTATTTAAGACTATCATGATCAATTTTTACCTTGAAGTGTCTTCCCATTAGGTAAGGTCGAAATTTATTTAGTGAATGTAGTATTTCCAACATTTCCTATAAATACTTTCCTTTGATTAGATGACTTTCAAAAGCAATGGGTCTTCCTTCTTGCATTAAAAAACACCAATTCCATTTCCTGAGGCATCACATTCCACAATAAAATTTTTTGTGAAGTTTGGCTTAGCTAAGATCAGCGTTAGGCACATTGCCTCTTTAATATGTTCAAATGCCTTAGTTGCTTCAGGAGTCCATGAAATTTTATCATTCTTCAATAATGTTGTTAGAGGTGCTGCTATTCTCCTATAATTTTAATAAACTTGCGATAATTCCCTGTTAACTCGAGAAATTCTCGTAACTACTTTATGGTTGTGGGGAATTTCCATTCCTTAATAGGTTTAATTTTGTTAGGGTCTACCTTTACACCCTCCTGAGATACAATATGACCCATATATTCCACGACTTTTACTCCAAAGAAAAAATTGGAAGTTTTTTCATATAATTGCTTCTCCTCCAATAGTTTGATCACCCTCTCAACATGTTGAACATGATCCTTCCAATACTTGTTGTAGATTAGTATATCATCAAAAAATAATAACACAAATTTTATAAGGAAGGGTTTGAAAATGGAATTCATCAACCCTTGAAATGTAGAAGGTGCATTGGTAAGGCTAAAAGGCATGACCAAAAATTCATAATGACCCTCATAAGTTCGAAATTTTGTGTTTAGAATATCTCTAGTCTTCATTTTAATTTGATTATATCCTGAATGAAGATGCAACTTGGTAAAATAAATTTCTCCATGTAATATCCATGTTATGAGATCCTTTCCATCAAACTTCTTCATATCGATCTTTGAAATATGGTGGGTCTTCAATCCAACATTAGAGTTTATGAAATCATGATTAACATTTATTTTTTTCTTATCAGGAGTTTCCTCTACTACCTTTTCGCCATTAGGAATCATTTCTTGTATCAAATTTGTCAAACCCTCCTTCAAACCTTCCATGTCTGCTTTTAGATCATTCTTCATGTCTTCCATGTTGTCTTTAATTTTTTCAATGATCTTAGCTTCCATGTCATCCATCTTATCTTCCATGTCGTTCTTCAAACCATCCATATTATCTTCCATGCCTTTCTTCAAACCATCCATATTAGATTCCACGCCTTTCTTCAAAACTTCAATTTCATTTTTTGTTACTCTTTGTGGTAGCGAAATTTATTTCACTTGGTCTTGTAATTTTGATATATCATGTTCCACCTCTTCCTCTTCATGAGGAATAGTAGAGCCTTCTGAGGGATTAATGGGTGTTGAATTATTTTCAGGGGGCATTTTAGAACCCAATACTCATATCTATGCTTCAATATTCCCTTGGAATCACTTCAAACTGTTTTTTCAAACAAGACATGTAATTTGAAAAAAATACACACCTTTTTCTTGCTTTTGAGGAGCTCGATATTAAAAATGATGTATCTCTATAATTTAGGATCCCTGATATTTTATCTTTCGTAATTTCACTTCCCTCTAAATATTCTTTCCACTACCATAGGTCTGACCTGATTTGGATTCTATAAGACAAAGTTATGCCCAATCTCCCACAATGGCCTAATTATGGACTAGTTTAGTAGAGTGAACTTGTACAGCATGCCAGGTGTCACTATTGCCTCCTTTGGCTTTGAAATCAATACAAAGTAAATTTCCATCCATGTAATTTGGGCCAATTTTTATAGAATTCCAATCTGATTCTCAAAGAGAAAGTTATGACAATTTCCCAAGGTCACCTATTTGAGATGAAATTTCGGAGCCTGCAAAATCCATAACTTACACAAATCACATCTCTGAATATTTTGCGAACCAAGATCTCAAATTTTTGCACGAAGTTCCTCACGATTTATTCGCATTTTTTCTTTTTTTAATCTTCTGAAGCTTTGTAGAAATAAAGTTATAGCGAAAATTCCATGATGATCTATTTAATGCAGAGAAACTCTAAAATCCAAAGCTCTGATTCCAAATGTTATGAAACCAACTCACAAAATAGAAGAAAAGATAGATCAACGACTTAGAAATAATATTCTTCAAGGGGGAAGTCTAATTTACATTAGATAAATGAACAATTCTTGGATGATACAAATGAAAAAACCTCCTTTCTATATATAGGATTCCATGGGGTCACAATATAATCCTAGTCGACCTGACAATAATAATGTAAGGGCACAAAAATAACAATAGTGGGCTTTTATGGGGCACAATAATAACAGTATGGGGACTACAGGGGTACAACAATAACAATAAGGGGGCTACACTAAAAACAATAAGGGACTACACTAGTAATATAGGGACCTAACATTGGAGAATGCATTCAGGTTGGAAAGAAAAATTGAAAGAAAAATTATGGCGACAAGGAAGCCTACCACTCACAACTATAATGATGGAAGTGTTTCCACTCCTGGACTCCCACAACCTACAAGGTTGACACCACAATAATTGGAAGAAAAAATAGCAAAATGGCTTTGCTATAGTTGTGATAGAAAATAGACTAAAGGTCATAAGTGTGTAGAGAATAAATTATTTTACATAGATTATGAAGAGGAGGAAGAAAAGGAACAAGAAACTTCAAAATAAGAGGATATACACCACGAACCAACCCTAGAGGAAGAAGAAATGAATCAGACAATATCTTGTAATGCATTGGCAGGAATTACCACTCCTCAAAATCTCAAGATAGAAGCACACATCAAGAAGAAAAATATAATAGTGCTGATTGATTCGGGTAGTACCTAGAATTTTATTCATTGTAAGGTAGCCAAGGAATTGAATTTCTTCCTATACCCAACACCAGAATGTCTAGTGATGGTTGAAAATGGTGGAACTATAAATCTCTCTGGAAAGTGTCATTATATCAATCTAACCATGAGGGAATATGTATTCAATAGTCTAATTTTCTCCATTCTAATGGGTGGTACTGATGTTATACTAGGAGTAAAATATTTACAACATTTGGGGACAATAGCTTTTAATTTTCAAGAACTTTTCTTGAAAAAAATTTCGGAAGGAAAGGAAGTTGAATTACGGGGTATTGTAGGGAATCCGGGAAATATAATAAGCTCTAATATCATGAAAAATATTCTGAAGAATAAAAATGAGGCATAATTGCACAATTATTGTCACTAGAGGTTCAAACATCAAAATCATCCATTTCTTCAGATCTCCAAGAAGTATTGGACAATAATTCCAAGGTGTTTGAGACTCCCAAAGGACTCTCACCTATTTGTGATCATGATCATGCTATTCATTTGATTCTAGGAAGTGTTCCTCCAAACATTAGGCCTTATAGATATCCTTATGCTCAAATGATTGAGATTGAATGTATGGTTGCAGAAATGCTAGAGGTTGGCATAATTGAACCTAGTCAAAGTTCTTTCTCTTCTCCAGTAGTATTGATGCACAAGAAGGATGGATCATGGTGTATGTGTCCGGATTATAGGGAGCTCAACAAGCTCACTATTAAAGATAAATTTCCCATCCCATTATTGATCAATTATTGGATGAATTACATGGATCATTTTACTTCACTAAGTTGAAGGCTTTGTTCTGGATATCATCAAATTAGAATGAACATTGAAGACATTTTGAATTCAGAACTAATGAGGTTCATTTGTGAATTTTTGGTCATACCTTTTGGCCTTACTAATGCACCTTCCACATTTCAAGGTTTGATGAATTCCATTTTCAAACCCTTCCTTAGAAAATGTGTGTTAGTATTTTTTGATGATATACTAATCTACAACAAGTCTTGGAAGGATCATGTTCAACATGTTGGTAGGGTGCTCAAACTATTGGAGCAGAACCAAATATACACAAAAACCTCAAAATGTTTCTTTGGAGTACAAGAGGTGGAATATTTGGGTCATATTGTATCTCATGAGAGTGTTAAGGTAGACCCTAACAAAATTAAATCCATTGAGAAATGGAAAATCCCCGCAACCATAAAGCATATTTGAGGATTTATGGGGTTAATAGGGTATTATCGCAAGTTTTTTAAGAATTATGGGAGAATATCGACACCTCTAACATGATTACTGAAGAAAGATGCATTTTCTTGGACTCCAGAAGGAAATAAAGCATTTGAACATGTTAAATAGGAAATGTGCCAAGCACCAGTCTTAGCTACGATAGACTTCACAAAAACATTTATTGTGGAATGTGGTGCCTGAGGAAATGGAATTGGTGTGGTTTTAATGCAAGAAATAAGACCCATTTCTTTTCAAATTCGTCCAATCCAAGGAAATTATTTATATAAAACTATTTATGAGAAGGAAATGTTGGCAATACTACATGCACTAAAACAATGGCTACCCTACCTAATGGAAAGACATTTCAAGGTAAAAACAAATCATGATAGTCTTAAATACCTTTTGGAACAAATATTATCTGTAGAAGAGCAACAAACATGGGTCACAAATATGTTGGGTTATGGCTTTGAAATCATCTACAAAAAAGGAAAGCAAAATGTTGTTGCAGATGCACTCTCAAGAAAGGATGAGGATGTGGAAGCATTGCTTTGTGTTCTATTATCTAACCTGAATGGATAACCGAAGCAAGGGATGAATGGAAAAATGATGAAGAGGTGTAGACACTCATTCAAAATTTGTAGCAAGATCATAGTACATCTAAAACATTTATCTGGAAAATTGATTCATTATGGTAAAAACATCGCTTATATATTTGTAAGAATTCCCAACTCAAACAAAATATTCTTTTGGAATTGCACACCTCTCCCTTGGGAGGGTACTCAATATTTTTAAAAACTTACCATAGGGTCAAGAAGGATTTTTTTGGGATGGACTTAAATCTGATATTCAAAATTTTGTGGCAGAATGTTTAGTTTTCCAATAAAATAAAGTTGAGACAATTAAGACCCTAGCTTTGTTACAACCTTTATCCCTTCCATGTCAATGTTGGGAGGATGTTTCAATGGATTTGATCATAGGTTTACCCAATTCCGAAGGAAATACTGTCGTTATGGTGTTAGTTGACAGAACTACCAAGTATGCACACTTTTGTGCATTATCTCATCCATTTAAAGCTAGTACATTTACTACTGCATTTATGGAAACAATTCAAAAGATACATGGAAACCCAAAGATCATTGTCACGAGACAAAGATCCCATTTTTACAATAAATTTTGGATGGAATTATTTTCTTCTTTGGGTACTCAATTAGCTCATAGCTCATCATATCATCATCAATCTGACGGGAAAACTAAGATATTGAATAAATGTTTGGAAGGATATATTCTTTGCTTTGTATTTGATAAAAAAACACAATGGGTCAAGTGGTTACCTCTGGCTGAATGGTGGTATAACAGTTCCTTCAGTATTGTAGCAAAAATGACCTTATTTATGGCACTTTATGGATATCATCCACCATCCATCACATCATATTTAAGAGAAAATTCAAAGGTTCAAGGAGTGGAAGATCACATCGAGAATCAACAACAAGTTCTCCTACTCTTAAAAGATAACCTCACCTTGGCGCAGAATCAAATGAAACAACAGGAAGATCAACATCACAGTGAAAGAATTTTTGATGTAGGTGACTGGATATTTTTACGGCTACAACCATACAAAAAAATGTCCCTCAAGCAAGCTAGGAAGGATAATAAATTATCACCAAAGTATTATAGTCCTTACAAGGTGTTGCATAATATTGGTACTATGGCATACAAACTGGAGCTTCCTGCATCTTCCCGAGTGCACCCAGTTTTCCATGTTTCATGCTTAAAGAAGGTTATAGGTGACAAGCTCCCAGTTCAAAAAAATTTCCAGAACATGATGAAGAAGGAAAAATCATATTGGAACCGGAAGTCGTCATAGAAACAAGAACTCAACAGCTACAAAATCGATTAATTCAGAGTATCTTATCAAGTGGAAGAACTTACCCGCTAAATATTTGACATGGGAGGATGAGAATTTTATACATAAGCATCCATAACTACTCAAGCGTTGAGGAAAACACTTTTTGAAGGAGAGGGGAATGTTAGGTCCCTATAACACTAGCGTATACCATTATTTTTATTGTTAGTATAGCCCCCTTATTATTATTATTGTGCCCATGTAGTCCCCATATTGTTATTATTGCGCCCCATAGAAGCCCACTATTGTTATTGTTGTGCCCTTACATTGTTATGGTTATGTAGGCTAGGATTATATTGTGACCCAATGGACTCCTATATATATAAAGGAGGTTTTTTCATTTGTATCATCCAAGAATTGTTCATTTATGTAATGTAAAGGAGGTTTCCCCTTCGAAGAGGTTGATTTCTAAGTCGTTGATCTCTCTTTTCTTATGTTTTGTGAGTTGGTTTCATAACACACACACACACAGATTATACATTTTAGACTAAGTTATTTCGCATGAACACACACATACCTGATAAAATGTGTGAAGAATTGTAAGGACGAACACTTAATTTAACGGAAAATTCACAGATTATATGACACTAATATTTTTTGAAAAAAATATCAATAGGATGACAACACAATTTTCCACAAATTTCCTTTTTACTCCAAATAAAAATTAACAAAGCTTGTATGAATTTGAAGGCTTCACTTCGATAAAAGAGTAAAATATTGAAATTTCATCACTATATTTGGCCCAAAAGTGTAAACCGTCTCCATGGATTCATCGAATGAGGTAAGTGTTTTGATTCCTATCCATGTATACCAACCATTTAACATATATGATTGTCCTAGATAGTAAAAAGAGGTGAAAGGATTTTTCCTAAAAAACATTTCTGATTGGCATGGTTTAATGATGAATCATTGTGGTTTCTTGTGATTAAACATATATTATAAAAATTTATGATTTATCTATTTAGCTAAAGGTTAGGTATTGAAAGGAATGATAAAATACCAGAACACTCAAGCATGTGGCAATCATGGCTGGTCACACTTAAAAGAAATTAATGCATATGTGTGAAAGGCATGTGGAAAACATGATTGTCATAAAAATATAATTTTCTTCAAAGAACAATTCAAAGAATGAAATTTGAATCTAGCACAAACTCTACTCATCTCATAATGATGGTGCATTGTTATTATATAGAAACAACTTTGTATAATTTAAATTTCATTTCAACATGAGTAAACAGAGGGTCACCATAACCATTACACCTTGGAACAATTTCATGGGTAGTCTGTAAAACTCAATTAGAGGCTAGAAACCATAGACTCAAATGATATCAATAGTCCATTATACATGAGAGGATCATCATGTCAACAATTTCTCATTGGTTCCAACTCATTGGCTTTGATCATTGTTCTTTATTAATATATATATGTTCCATGACATAGGTATGAATCCCATGTCGAATAGGCCACATTTTTTTCATGAGTTTTTATAATGATTATTAATTAGAGGATTCTTTGTTCCTTTTCCCTTTCCCATTTCTTAATTAAGTGAATCAAATTCCTAGCAATCTAGGTAATGCTTTCAAGTGACAGTTGTGAAGAGAATATCTATGTAACAACCCTGGTAAAAATTGCATGTAATAGAAGTTAATAAAGGAAAATTAATAACCACAATTATGGGACAGTTATTCCAAGTTGAATGTTGGGAAAAAGCATCCACGTGTGGATGTTCATTTAGGTTATTATGGCTAAGGAATTTGCAGAGGCTTTGGAAAGGAAAAATTACATTTTTGGCAATTTATTTATGAAAATAATGGAAATTAGGAGAAAAGGAAGGTGAAAGGTCACAAGTTGCATGTGAGGAGGAAAATGAAAGAAAGTAATGGAAAATGAAGAAAATATAGGCATCATTAATAAAAAATGTTTCTGAGGATCAGTTGGTACCTTTTGTCAGTTCAGTTTTTGAGCTCTATCTCTATTCTCTCTCTCTCACTCTTAGACACTTAGAGTTTTCTCAGAGCAATTTAGCTTTGGACCAAGAAAGGAAAAGAAGGAAAAGAGGAAGAAAAGGTTAAGCAAGGAAGAACAGGATCAAGCATCTACAACGTGTTTACTTGCAGGTATCAATTTTCATGTGTGATTTCCTTGCTATATTTGGCATGGATGGTTATGCATGTGTGTTCTTGGTTATCTTGTTTTCATTGGCATGGGGTTTTTTAAGGTGTGATAGTGCTTTTCAACCTAGCCTTGCCATTTCTGGATAACCATGATGTGATGGGGTTCCCATGTTTTGGTTGAGTTGGATTTCTAGATGGATTCGAAACTGAGTGAGGTGGTTCTCTGAATGAAAGAACACATGGCCTAGTAATCCCTAAACCATATTGTGGATTATGGTAAAGCCACTAGCCTAGTAATCCGTGAACTAGATAGTGGGTTGTGGTAAATCCAGGTATTGTGTTCCTCGGTAGGCCTAGGAATCCTTGACCAGTGAATGGTGGGATATACGATAAAGCCTAGAGGTGGTTACTCTCTATTGGGCCTAGGAATATTGGGATGGGATATACGGTAAATCATGTAGGGTTGAGTCTTAATTAGGGCCTAGCGATCCGGTGTGGATTGCGGTAAAGCCTAAATATTGGTGTCTTGGTTATGGCCTAGTGATCCCTGGATCAAAATGTGGATTGCGGTAAATCCTAGAGATTAGGAGATAGGAAAATTCCTTACAGTGTAGGTGGAGAAATTCGGTGGCATCTATTCTTGTTTATGGCCTAGTGATATGGTGAGGATTGTGGTAAAGCTTGGCTCTATTCATAAGGGTGAGGTGGTTTAGATTTGGGAAGCCCTGGTTGATTATTTTGGTTTTGAGTCCCACATTCATGCTTGGAATATGGCATGAGGGTGATTGGCTGAAGAAATATTTGGCTCAACCAATCTATGGTTAGGTGGAATGTGTAGTCCCATATTGGGTTGGTTTTTTCATTCATTAACAAGAGTTATTTTCCTTGGAATTTTATGTGCAAATGTATCGGCTCACATGTGTAATTTTTGGTTGTTGTATCTTTATTATTTATGTTATTTATATGATGGTTATGAGTACGTTTTATGAAAGTGATGATGTATGGATCTCTTCATGTTTTGATTTATAAATGAATGAACAATGAATATATGACCTAATAGATGATAATGAAGCTAATGTGATAAGGCATCAATGCTTCTTAGTGATTCTCAGATAAGTATAACACCCCGATGCTCAGATATGTTATTATGACCTGTACATTGCATATTTGTGACATGGTTGACAAAATACATGCCATAGATAATAGGGGTCCAATCAATTATTTTTTCAATTGTTTGCATTTGCATCATTTTTTCTATGTTACCTTTCATTTATGTAAGTTTCATGAATTTATGGGCAGTGAATGGGTCCTAGCCATGAAAATTAGCCTTAAATATCACAGTTGTTGGCACAACATTAGCATAAAAAGGCTATAGTCACACTTAGGCAAGATCATGGGAGTGATTGGGGCTCTTAGTCGCATGGAGGCCTTGGCAAGGGAGCAACTGGGGGTTTAATAACTTGAAATGTTGAGTTCCCTCAAGGATTGGTCAACTGGAAGGGAGGGTTAGCTCCTGGAGGTTATGTAGGATGTGTAGAAGTTCATATTGATTTTGTTTTGTTTGTTCCACTTCCTTAACTATACATGGGGATTTGAATCAAATAACAATAGACTCTTGTTACCTGTTTACCCCAGTGGACCAGGTAGCTTGGGTAAATGAGGGACGAGGGTGTTACATAGTGGTATTAGAGCATGGTTCACCATTTGGACTGAATGGGCTGTGTGTTGGTCATGCCTTCATGTTAGTTATGTATATGTTCCTCATAATTATGGTCCATGTGCTTTTTGCATATGCATGGTGGTGGTCATGGTTGTAGTGGTGTCACCATGTGAAAGTTGATGGGGTTGTTGTAGAATGTGTCATTATGAGTGTATGATTGGTTATGAATTTTTTATGCATGTAATTGTTTATATTTTTTTATTCATACATTAGTATGGTTGTAATTATCATGCCTGAAGTCATGATGTGTGCTTGGTATGGTCATGCATTGATGACTAGACTATGGTTAGGATAATACTTATATCTTGTTATGATTATGTTGATATGTGTATTTTTCTAATCTAGTCAGTCATGCAGATGAGATATCCTCTCCTAATTATACTGAGGTACATTTTTTTGTTTATGATTTGGTTTTAGGTTACGTAGTATTCCTTGCAGGAAGAGATCAAGATGACTAGCAAAATGGTAGATTACAAATATTCTCCCTATGAATCAAATGAGCAGTGTGGTCTTGGGAACTATTTTGACTTAGCAGACATATTGAGGAGTTTGAAGGAAGAAATAAGGAGTTGCAAAGAAGATAATGACAGAATCATGCAGGCACAAGAGAAACAAGTAGAAGTCAATGAAACAATTCTTCAGGGTTTGTCCAAATTGCAGAGACAGTGACCACTCTGGATTAGCTATGGACAAGAGGATGGGACTAATTTTTTATATGGAAGTAGGTCTCATGGTGATCACAAGTAAAATAGAGATGACATGATCAGAGATGACAGATTCTTGGATACTCCGAATAGGAGAGGTTATGGACATGGGTACTATTCTAGTTCTCTCTCTGACAGGCACTATTATCATCATCGTTATCACCCTTACAGGAGTAGTGAAAGGGGATACTTGTTGGATGATTTTAAGAAGGTGAAACCACCTAATTTTGATGGAGAGTTGAAGAAGCAAGAGGATGCATAGGCTTGCTTACTTGGCATGAATAAATTATTTGAACTACATGAATACACAGAGAGTATGAAGGCCATAATAGTTATCTTTAGCCTCAAAGGGAAAGAAGATATCTAGTGGGAAGATGTAAAATAGGTCAAAGATAGCAGGATAAAGGAGTTGAGTTGACAGGAATTCAAAAGACTCAGCTTCGAAAAAAGTACTTGTCAGAAAGGTATCACGATAAAAAATCCAAGGAATTCTATGAGCTTAAAATGGGATCGATGATAGATGAGGGGTATACAACCAAGTTCCTCAAGCTATTAAGGTATGTACCATACTTAAATATGAAAAGGACAAAGTTAATAGGTTTGTCACTAGACTTAAATTAGAATTTATATATTGAATTGAGTATGATGAGCCTCGATCACTTGAGGAAGTTATTAGGAAAATGGAACACTATTATGATCAGTCAAAGCATAAAAATGAATATTAGCAAGGATGGAAAGTGAAAGATAAAGGTAATTGTAAATGGAAGCCGAAAAGAACAATACCTCAAAATGCAGGAGAGAAAGAGAATGTTGCACCACATAAGAAGTTCAATGCAACTAAACAGTGACATGGGTCATAACAACAAAATAGAGGTGATTGTACAGGATGGTTGGAGTGTTGTACATGTGGTAAGGAGCATCTTAAAATGGATTTTTCACAAAATCAGGGTGGTAGGCCTAATATCTACATTGTATAGGAGTTCTAGACTGTTGGGGATTTGGGGTAGATTATTCCTCGTATCTATGCACTTCTAGGTAATAGGCAGTTAGATAATCAGGGATTTATCATTGATATGGACAATAAAATTTGTGATCAAGTTGTTTCTATTTTGATTGATCCTGGATCTAATTATAGCTATGTTAATCCTGACTTGGTGGGTATGTGTGGTTTGAATAAAGAAGTGTATGCAAAATCTTGGTTAGTACAGTTGGATATAGTTATAAAGAAGGCAATTCATCATTGGGTAAGACCTTGTGATTTTGAACCAAATGGTATGTCTACATTAGCACAATTTAATGCATTTCCATTGGGATCATAAAATATGCTTTGGGTATGGACTAGTTATATCTTCATAGGAACAGTGTGGATTGTGATGAAAAATCCATTGAATATTTGGATGAAAATTGAGAACAAATAATCGTAAAGAGAAAGAAGAAAGAAATATCAGTTAGGATAGTGATAGCTATGCAAGAAAAATACAGTCATAGAAAAAGGTATGAGTTATTTGCAGTGCACATTTCTTGTTCTAAAGGTAAGGAAGATAAGGATGCAAAGATATTGAGTAGGTAACCGATCTTACAATAGTTTCATAATGTGTTTCTAGAAGAGATCTCAGAGTTTCCACCTCATAGAGAAGTGGATTATTCTATTGAGTTGGTACCAGGGGCAACAATAGCCCCAAAGGCATCATACAGGATGAGCACTCCAAATTTAGTAGAGTTGAAGATGCAGTTAAAGGAAATTCTTGACAAGGGATACATTAGGCCATGTGTATCATTGTGGGGTGCACCAATATTGTTTGTGAAGAAGAAGGATGGTACCTTTAGGTTATGCATTGATTAAAAGTAGTTGAACAAGGTGACCATCAAGAACAAGTATTAATTGTTGAGGATTGATTACTTATTTGATCAGTTGAAGGGAGAAACAATGTTCTCAAAGATTGATTTGAGCTCTAGATATCATCATGTACGCATCAAGGAAGAGGATATTTACAAGACAACTTTTCGGATTAGGTATGGGCATTATGAGTTTGATGTAGTTCTATTTGGCTTGACTAATGCTCCAACTACCTTTATGTGCTTGATTAATAGTGTTTTGCGTCCGTATTTGGGCAAGCTTGTTATTCTTTTCATTAATGACATATTTATATATTCTAAGAATGATGAAGATCATGTCGATCATTTAAAAACAGTGTTGATACTACTAAGAGATCATCAATTGTATTCCAAGTTTAGTAAAGAAGTTGCTTTCAAACAGAGGTACATTACTTGGGGCATGTGGTCTCCAAGGATGGCATAGCAATAGATCTTGTTAGGTCCCTATAAGACTAGTGTATCCCATTATTGTTATTGTTAGTGTAGCCCCCTAATTTTTATTGTTGTACCCATGTAGTCCCTCTATTGTTATTTCTGTGCCTTTATATTATCATTGCTATGTCGGCCCTGGTTATATTGTGACCCCTTAGACTCATATATACAGAAAGTAGGTTTTGTCATTTGAATCATCCAATAATTGTTCATTTATTTAATGTAAAAGAGGTTTACCCCTTGAATAGACTTATTTCTAAGTCATTGATCTATATTTTACTCTATTTTGCGAGCTGGTTGCATAACATTTGGTATCAGATCTTTGGATTCTAGGGTTTCGCTTCTTCAAACAACTCATCTTGGTAATTTCACAATAATGTTTTTTCTACGAAGCTTCAAAAGTTGAAATTGAAACCACATGGTGTATAAATACTGGTGAACCTTTCGTACGAAATTCATGTCTTGGTTCACTATATTTTATGTGATATGATTTGAGGAAGTTATGGTTTCTATAGGCTCCAGAATTTCATCTCAAACAAGTGATCGAGGGAAAATCATCATAACTTTCATTTCAGGCATCATATTTGAATTATGTAAATTTTTTATGAAATTGAATGGAATGTATTTTTTCATGTATCAATTTTAGAGCTGAAGGTTGAAACCATGACACATGGCACTTTGTACAATTTTACTCTACTCAACCAATCTATAATCAGGTCATTGTCAGAGATCAGACATAAATTTATTTTGAAGAATCCAAATTAGCTATGAATTTTGGAATTGGAAGGAAGACTCATAGGTCTACTACAAGACCAAGTTTCAGATCTTGGAGATCCAAAATCATATAGATACAACAATTTCTATATATAGCTCCTAAAAATAAAGAAAAATGTGGTATTTTTTTAATTTTTCAGTTTGAAGTGATTTAACTGGCATATTGAAACATATATATCAATATTGGGTTCTAAAATTCCTCCCAAAAATAATTCCACACCCATTAAGTCCTCAGAAAATTATACTATATTGCATGAAGAGGAAGAATTACAGCATGATATATCAAAATTACGGGACCAAGTGAAACAAATTTCGATATCACAAAGAGAAACCAAATATGAACTAAAAGGGGACATAAATGGCTTTAAAGTAGACATGGAAGGTTTGAAGGATGGCATGGAAGGTAATATTTATAGTTTTAAAGTAGACATGGAATGTTTGAAAGAGGGTTTGACAAAGTTATTGCAAGAAAGGCTTCCCAGTAGTGACAAGGTAATCCATGAAAATCATAATGAGGACAAAAGGAATATGAATTTTGATTTTAGAAGCTCTAATGTTGGGTTTAAGAACCACCACATTCCAAATATCAACATGAGGAATTTTGATGGCAATGATCCAGTAACATGGATACTACAAATGGAGCAATATTTTGATCTTCGTGATGTGCAACATTCATAAAAGGTACGCATTGCAACTTTATATTTAGAGTCAAATTAGTTTGTATGATATTGATGGATTTTTTCTCGCAAACCACTTGTCACTTGGTCAATTTTTATGGAGGAAATTCTAGCACATTGTGAGGATATAAAGAGAAACACCTTCTTTAGCCAATTGATAAATCTCAAATAAAAGGGTTCTATGGAATATCACATTGAGGAATTCCGAAAATTCAAAATCAAGGTAACATATATTCAACAGGTTCATAGGACTGATGTCTTCATAGGGACTTTAAAGGATAACATCCAACATGTGGTTCGCCCTTGGGAACTTGATTCATTGGAGAAGGCATTCATGGTGGAAAGAAAAGTTTAAAGCAAAATTATGGCAATAAGGAAGTCTACCAATCACAACGATAAAGATGGAAATGTTGCTACTCCTAGCCTCCCACAACCTACAAGGTTGACACCACAACAATTGGAGGAAAAAGGAGCAAAACGGTTTTGTTATAGTTTTGATAGAAAATACACTAAAGGTCATAAGTGCATCGAGAAGAGATTATTTTACATATATTTTGAAGAGGAGGAAGAAAAGGAACAAAAAACATCAAAAGATGAGGATATACACCAGAAACCAACCCCAAAGAAGGAGGAAATGAATTCAACCATATGGTGTAATGCATTGGCAGGAATTACCACTCCTCAAACTCTCAAGATAGAAGGACATATCAAGAAGAAAAAGGTAATAGTGTTTATTTATTCGGGTAGTACCGATAATTTTATTATGTATAAGATAGCCAAGGAATTGAATTTATTCCTATATCGAGCACCAGAGTTTCAAGTGATATTTGTAAATGGAGGAATTAAAATTTCTCTAGAAAGTTCCATAATATCAAGCTAAACATGGGGTAATATGTATTGAATAGTCCAATCCTTTCTATTCCAATGGGTGGTGATGATGTTGTACTAGGAGTCCAATGTTTACAATCTTTGGGAGTACTGTAAATTTTAATTTTCCAGATTTTTTCTTGAAATTTTTTTGGGAAGGAAAGGAAGTTGAAATACGGGGTATCACAGGGAAACCAGGAAAGATAATCAGCTCTAATGTCATGAAAAAAATTCTGAATAAATAACAGCAAGGCATAATTTCACAATTATGCTCACTATTGGTTCAAACATAGAAATCATCTATTTCTCCATATATCCAAAAAGTCTTGGACAATAATTCTAAGGTGTTTGATACTCCCAAATACCTCCCACCTATTTTTGATCATGATCATGTTATTCATTTCATTCCAGGAAGTGTTCCTCCAAACATCAGGCCTTACAAATATCCTTATGCCCAAAGGAGTGAGATTGAACATATGGTTGCAGAAATGTTAGAGGTCAGTATAATTCAACCTATTCAAAGTTATTTATCTACTCTAGTTGTATTGGCACACAACGAGGATGGATCATGGTGCATGTGCCCAAATTATAGGGAGCTCAACAAGCTCACTATTAAATATAAATTTCTCATTCCTATCATTGATGAATTATTGGATGAATTACATGGAGCAATTTACTTCACCAAGTTGGATCTTCATTCAGAATATCATCAAATAATAATGAAGACTCAAGACATTTTGAACTCATGAAGGTCATTATGAGTTTTTGGTCATGCCTTTTGGCCTTACCAATGCACCTTATACATTTCAAGGTTTGATGAATTCCATTTTCAAACCCTTCCTTAGAAAATTTGTGTTGGTATTTTTTGATGATATACTAATCTACAACAAGTCTTGGAAGTATCATATTCAACATGTTGAAAGGGTGCTCAAACTATTGGAGGAGAAACAATTATTGTAAAAACCTCCAAATTTTTCTTTAGAGTACAAGTGGTGTAATATATAGGTCCTATTGTATCTCACGAGGATGTTAAGGTAGACCATAATAAAATAAATCCATTAAGGAATGGAAAATCCCCACAACCATAAAGCATCTACGAGGATTTCTCAGGTTGATAGGGTAGTATCACAATTTTGTTAAGAATTATGGGAGAATAGAAACACCTCCAACAACATTACTGAAGAAAGATACATTTTCTTGGACTCCAGAAGCAACTAAGGCCTTTGAACATCTTAAAGAGGCCACAATATTCCAAGCACCGGTTTTAGCTACGCCAGACTTCAAAAAAACATTTATTATGGAATGTGATGCCTTAGGAAATGGAATTGCTGTTGTTTTAATGCAAGAAGGAAGGCCCATTGCATTTGAAAGTCTTCCAATCAAAGGAAAATATCTACAAAAACCTATTTATTAGAAGGAAATGTTGGAAATACTACATGCACTTAAGAAATGGAGACCTTACCTAATGGGAAGACACTTAAAGGTACAAAAATATCATGATAGTCTTAAATAATTTTTAGAATAAATATTATCTTCATTAGAGCAACAAAAATGTGTCACAAATATGTTGGTTTATGAATTTTAAATCATCTCCAAAAGAGGGAAGAAAAATGTTGTTGCATATGCATTCTCAAGAAAGGATGAGGATGTGGAATAATTTCTTTGTGTCATTTCTATTATCCAAACAGATTGGATAACTAAAGCAAGGGATGAATGGAAGAATGATGAAGAAGTGTGGGCACTCATTAAAAAGTGGCAACAAGATCCCAATAAATATGATACATTTAGCTGGAAAAATGATTCATTATGGTACAAAGATTTCTTATATATTAGTAATAATTCCCAACTCAAACAAAATATTCTTTTGGAATTGCACACCTCTCCCTTGGGAGGGTACTAAATATTTTTTTAAACTTACGATAGGGTCAAGAAGGATTTTTTTTGGGATGGACTTAAATCTGATATTCAAAATGTAGTGGAAAAATGTTTAGTTTTCCAACAAAATAAAGTTTAGACAATTAATACCCCAGCTTTGTTACAACCTTTATCCATTCCAAGTCAACATTGGGAGGAGGTTTCAATGGATTTTATCATAGTTTTATCCATGTCCAAAGAAAAAAGTGTCATCATGGTGGTAATTGATAGAATTACCAAGTATGCACACTTTTGTGCATTATCGCATCCATTTAAAGCTAGTACAATTGCTACTGCATTTATGGAAACAATTCAAAAGCTACATGGAAACCCAAAGATTATTGTAAGCGACAGAGATCCCATTTTCACTTGAATTTTTTGGACAAAATTATTTTCTTGTGTGGGTACTCAATTATCTCGTCGCTCATCTTATCATCCTCAATCTGATGGGAAAAATGAGATACTGAACAAAATTTTGGAACGATATCTTCGTTTCTTTTCATCTGATAAACAAACACAATGGGTCAAGTGGTTACCTCTGGCTAAATGGTGGTATAACACTTCCTTCCATACTCTAGCAAAATCGACCCCATTTATGGCACTTTATGGATATCAAAAACCGTCTATCACATCGAGCATCAACAACAAGTTCTGCTACTTTTAAAGGATAACCTCACTTTGACGCATAATCGAATGAAAAATTAAGAATATAAACATCGCAACGAAAGAAGTTTTGATGTAGACGACTCGGTATTTTTACGGCTACAACCATTCAAACAAATTTCCCTCAAGAAATCTAAGAAGGATAATAAATTATCACCAAAGTATTATGGTCCTTACAAGGTGTTGCAAAATATTAGTACTATGGCATACAAATTGGAGCTTCTGACATGTTCCCAAGTGCACCCAGTTTTCCATGTTTCATGCTTAAATTATAAGGTTATAGGTGACAAACTCCCAGTTCAAACAATGTTGTAAGAACTTGACGAAGAAGGAAAAATAATATTGGAACCTGAAGCAGTCGTGGAAACAAGAACTTGACAGCTACGAAATTGATCAATTTTATAGTATCTCATCAAGTGGAAGAACTTACCCGCTAAAGATTCCTCATGGTAGGATGAGAATTTAATACAAAAGCATCCAGAAATACTCAAGCATTGAGGACAACACTTTTTTTAAGGAGAGGGGCATGTTAGGTCCCTATAATACTAGTGTATCCCCTTATTCTTATTTTTAGTGTACCCCCCTTATTGTTATTGTTGTACGCTTACAATATTATTGTTATGTCGGCCTTGATTATATTGTGACCCCTTAGACTCCTATATATATAAAGTGGGTTTTCTCATTTGAATCACCCAAGAATCATTCATTTATGTAATGTAAAGGAGGTTTCCCCCTCAAAGAGTTTGATTTCTAATTCATTGATCTATCTTTTCTTCTATTTTGTGAGTTGGTTGCATAACAGATCCAGAGATAATAAGAACTATCATGGAATAGGAAGCTCCTAAATACGTGGATGAGGTAAGATCATTTATGGGGCTAGCGAGATACTATAGGAGGTTCAGCATGAAATTCTCTCACATTTCATATCCTATCACATCATTGCAGTGAAAAAGTAAGGAATTTGAATGGACAGAGGCATTTGCAACACTTTTGGAATAATTGAAGTGGTTTTTGACAAATGTTCAAGTGTTAAAGATTTTGGATCTGGAAAAAGAGTTTATAGTGTGTATAGATGCTTACAAGAGAGTGATTGGTGGATATCTTATGCAGGAAGGACAAATAGTGTGCTATGAGTCACAAAAGCTAAATGAGCATGAGCAGAATTATCTGACACATGATCCTGAGTTAGCAACGACCATTCATGCATTGAAGATGTGGAGGCACTTTCTTCTTGGAAGGATATTTTTATTGATGAGTGATCATAGTGGGTTGAGATACTTGTTTTACCAGTTGAACTTGAATGCCAAACAAGCTAGATGGTTGGCCATGATTAGTGAGTTTGAATTTGAGATTAGGTACATATAGGGTAAAGAGAACTGGGTTGAATATGCTCTTAGCAAGCGGATATAGGTGAATCATATAAAAAATATGAGTTCTTATGGGATAGATTTACAATATCTGATCTTACAAGCAGGTTAATAGGATAATATGTACATGGATCTCAGTCACATGTTACAACATAGTAGGGGAAGTGGTATACGTACAGGTGCAGGTACAGGTGCACAGGATGTGGACTATCATCTCTCAATAAATTGTTTGATCAAATTTAGGGACAGGATATATGTGTCAGACAATTGTGAGCTCAAGAATATTATATTGAGGGAGTTTCATGTGAAACCATATTTGGCTCACCTAGGATACCAAAAGACATTAAAAAAATAAATAAGTTTTATTATTGGTTGAATTTGAAGAAGAATGTGGCAGACTTTGTGGCTAGATGTTTGGATTGTCAACAGGTAAAGGAAAAATGTAGGTACCCAGGTGGACTACTACAACCGATTGTGATTCCATAGTGGAAATGGGAGGCCATTTCCATGGATTTCATCACATGTTTGTTGAGGACATCTAGAGAGCATGATTCCATCATGGTTTTGCTAGATAGGTTGAAACAATGTCAACTTTGAAATGAGAACTATAAACTCAAAATGAGAAATCTAGCAAAAAAAACCCAAAGAAACATGAAAACAACATAATATTGATGTTGGAATATTGTTTTTTTTTTTGGGTCAAATTTCAATATTTTTAAAAAATGACAGTAAAAGGAAACCAAATCCAATTTTTTGTATGCAAAAAAGACCCTGAAAACAAAATATGTTGATGTTGGGCTATCGTCTATTTTTTTTAAGGTAATTTTTCAACATTTTTGCGCAATGGTGTTAAGGATAATATCATGACTCCAAAAAACCTTAAAATTCCAACGATTGTTAGGGATGACATTAAAGATAAAATATCACATCTCTTAAAAGCCTTAAATTTCAACAATTTTCAGCCATGGTGTTAAAGAGAAAATACTTATAACTATTTTCAACAATAACTTTAAAGATAAAATATCATGACTAAAAAAACTTTAAAATTTTGACAATCTTTTAGCCATGACATTATGAAAAAATTATGACTAAAAAAAAAAAAAAATGAACACTTGAATGAAAGAGTCATTATACCAAGGGTAATTTATCTTTTACACGCTAAAAGTATGGCGACTTAAAAATCTTAACCTAAGGCAACTTGACACATTGCAACAAAAATTTAAAAGTCAACCATCAAATTGACACGTAGTGTAGGCGAACACGACTCATTATAATAAAAACTTAAAGATCAATCATGAAATTGACACACTGTGTGGGTGAACTTGATCCTTTATAATGAAAATTTTAAAATCAACAATCAAATTGGCACATAATGGGATCAAATTACTAGTCGAGAATTGACACAAACCCTTTAGGAAAAAAGAAAATAAAACAAAGTAATAAATAAAATATATAAATAAATAAAAATACAAAATACAAAAGAAACAAAGATTAAAACATTGAAAAAATAAAAAATAATAAAAACGCAAAAAGTTTAAGAAATAATAAAAACTAAATAAAAATATATATTAAAACATAAAATAAAACAAAAAAAATCATTGAGAAAAATAAAAACAAGAACACAAAACACAAAAAAATTAAAATAATAATAAGAAGTAAATAAAAATATATATTAAAACATAAAAAATAAAAATAAAAATGGCCAAACAAAAGAAACAAATATGAAAATATATATATAAATGACAAAATAAATCAAAACATAAAAATGTAAAAAAAAAAACCAAAATTATTTTATGAAATATAAATAAATAAATAAATTGACTATGAAAAAATTAAATAAAAATTCCAAAAAATATTTCCAAACAAACATAAAAAATAGCAAACCAAAAAAGAAAAAATATTAAAATTAAATTAAAAGCATAAAAATTAATAAAAACATATTAAAAAAAAAAAAAAAAACATTAGTAAATAATAATAAAAAACAACTTTCCGGATGCGGATGCTTGTTAGTCCCATGGGGACAACTGGTGCGCGTGGCGGCCATTTCCCAACGCCCAACGCGCGTGGTGGCCACATGGCTCTCCACGGCGAATTTAATTGTGCCTTCATTGCGCCTGCAACCACATTTATTGCTCCACCGAGCCGGCGCCTCTATAGTTTTGGTTCGCCTGGTCTGTGCATTATGGAAACCGTCTCTCTGCTCGACTCACCGCTCGACGAGCTTTCCGCCTCCCTCCGCGTCTGTATGGTGCCCTTGGCCGGTGCGTGTCCTGCCCACTATGCTGAGCCAAGCGCTCGCACAGTCACAGGCCGACACTGCTCGTTATATAGTTGCATTGAGTTCACTCCTGGTGTGCATTTCTCCAACAGCAAGTTTTGTCCTGGTGCGACCGCTGCCCCTCAGCCTATTTCTAACCCATCTGTCGCTCTGCATCTTTGTGGTCTGCCTCTGTTTATTCCCGGCTCTTCTGCTGCATCAGCTGCTATCCAAGCTCAAGAGCCTCCCGACGCCGAGCCTTCCATGCCTCGACTCAGGCAGCGCATGACAGCCTGTCGAGGTGGCACTCGCGGAAGCTCAGCCGGGGAGCGCCCCTCTTCCAGCAGAATTGCCTCTGAAATTCCTTTTGATTTTGTTTATGGTCAGCCGCCTGCCTCCCTTCAGCATGAAGCCCCCCATCTCACCGCCTCTCACGCTCCTCTGCCCGCTCGCAGGCCTTTCATCCGCCAGACCACTCAAAGAGCGGAGCTGAGGTTTGATAGCACCTTCAACCGCCCTTCAATTACTGCCTTTATCACCATAACTCTGCAAGAGGACGCTACTATCAGTTCTCCTGCTTGGAATGTCTCCACTCCCGCCTCTCCCGACCCCCACCCTACCTCTGTCGCGCCTCGCTCCACTTTGGCTGCTACTCCTCACGAAGACCTAGCCAAGCCTGAAGCCACAGCCAATTCCCCCCGTGGTCTCTTTCCCTTGCAGGTGGAAACTACTGCGGACCAGGGCGCTATGGCTCTCAACCGGGATGCTAATGCGGATGATCCTGAGGACTACTTCGGTTGCCCAATAGTGGAGGAACAGCCTTCTCCCGCCACTTCAAGCTAACTCAGCAATGACATGGAGCAGTATGGTCTTCGATCTTGCTTATTTTTGTAGCGATGCTAGTTTTCTTCATTACATAGCAGCTTACTGGTTTTCGTTAATGATAATGCTAGCTTTTTGTTACTGTGTCATTACAATCATAACTATTCCACCGGTTTCCCTACACAAGGGCGGTGAGACTACTTTTACAGAGCTGGTTTCCCTATATGGGCAGCTTCTTTTCAGAACTATGCTTGACTTTCAGGCCCAATTTCAGGCTAACGCAGCTGAACTGAGGCAGTTTTGTACTTTTACTTATACATAAATAGAATTAGTTCAATTTAGAAAAAAAAAATAATAAAAAACAACTGAAATAGAACAATTTGAAAAAATTATAGTTAATAATAAAAAAAACTAAATTGAAAAAAATTGTTAGTAAAAATAATAAAATAAAATAAAATTATAAACATCAAAATAAATAAATAAAACAAAATAATCATGCTTGGCGGTCGACTTCGAGTTGCCAAGGATAGTCGATTCTCGAAATCGGGTGCCAAGCCCAGCTAGCTTGTTGGCCGTTGGGTTGGGCAGGGGTGGCGGCATGCCACCCTCACCCAACCCAGTGGCCAATGAGCCAGTTAGGCTTGGCAACCGATTCGTAGCCACCCCCGCCTAGCGTAGCGGCCAACGGGCCAGATGATCTTGGCAGATGATTATGAGAATCAACTGCCAAGCCCGCTGGTCAGTTGGCTGCCTTAGTATCAGCTACCAAACCTACTAGTCAGTTGGCCGCTGGGTTGAGCGAGGTGGCATCTTTAATAATCAACATTTTTAAAAAAATGTGCATGTTTAAAAAAATAATGTCTCAAAAATATGTCTTAAAAAATGTGAATGTTTTTAAAAATTCGCATGAAAATCACTAACATCAAAAGAAAATCCACACTTCATAGATTAGAAAATTTAAAGTGTCAAAAATAAGCTCTTTAAAAAAAGGGGATGATGCTACATCAACACTTTTAAAAATTACCATGAAAATCACTAACGTTTAAAAAAAATTTGTTCATACTTGATACATAATTTTTTTTATAAAGTGTCAAAAATATGCTAAAAAAAGGTATTTTGAATCAACACTTTTCAAAATCATATGATTTTTTGCTGCCTAAGAGAAAAGGTATTATGAATCAAGACTTTTCAAAATCAAATGATTTTTTGCTACTTCAAAAAAAAGGGTACTCATTTGTGTTCCCGTTTCAAAGTTTACATTGTTTTGACTAAGCTAGCACACTTCATTCTAGTGAAGACTACATGCTCAGCTAGTGATGTAGCAAAGATGTTCATTAGAGATGTTGTCATATTGTATGGTGTTCTGAAGAATATTTTTTCATACAAGGATGCAAAGTTCGCTTCCAAGTTTTTGAAGGAGTTGTTTGGAGGTTTAGATACAGAGTTGGATTTTAGTACAACTTATCATCTACATAAAAATGGACATACATAGAGGGCCAATAGGATATTGGAGGAAATGTTGAGGATGTATGTGATGCATCAACAGAGGAGATGAGAGGATTACCTTTCATTGGTTGAGTTCTTAGAACAACAGTTATCATGAGTCAATGAGGATGAGTCTGTTTGAGGCATTGTATGGGTGGAGTTGTAATAGTCCTGTCAGTTGGGGTGACTCGATGAATAGGGTATTTATTGGACTGAAAATGTTAGCAGAAATGGAATAGGAAATGCATGTAACCAAGAAGAATCTAAAGGCAGCATAGAACAGGCAGAAAATTTATGTAGATCAAAACATATTTTTTAGGGAGTTTCAGGTTTGGTAAGAATTGTACTTGCATATCAAGCCAAAGAAGATCTCCTTGCTGATTGAATCATGTGACAAGTTGACACCTCGGTTTTGTGTAAATTTCGAGATTTTTGAAAGAATTGGACCAGTAGCCTATTGACTTGCACTGCCTCCGATAGTGAAATTCCATGATTTTTTCCATGTGTCATTTCTTAAGAAGTATGTTAAAGATGTTGATCATGTGATTGATTAGTCTGTATTGTAGGTGGAGCCAAATCAATAATTCCAACCAAAACCTCAATGTATATTGCAGAGAAAGGTGCTCATTCTTAAGAACTGAACAATCGACCAAGTTAAAGTGCAGTGTAAGAACTTTTGGCCCGATGAAGCTACATGGGAGATGGTGGACCAGATGCAGGCTATTTATCCTTCTCTATTCGCTAGTTGAGTGAATTCCCTTGATATATGTTTTGGTATATTCTTTGGGTATATGTTTTGATGTGATGTTATGGTATATGTATATATATATATATATATATATGGATGTAAATACCTCTATGAGCTGTGTTATAAAGCCTAATAAGCGGTATGGGTGTAATGTCATTATGGTTGTCATGTTGTTATGTTGTCATGATGGTTTTCTTCTCAGCAGGTTGATCATTGTAAATACTACAATGACCTAAGTTATAAATCTCCATGGGTAGTATTTTTTTCTTTCAATAGTCTTTTTGGTTGTACATGTCATTGAACATCGAGGATGGTGTTCCCCCAAGGGGGAGGGTTCTGTAACAACCTTGGTGAAAATTTCATGTAAAAAAAGTTAATATAGGAAAAATAATAACCATGGTTATGTGACACTTATTACAAGTTGAATGTTGGGAAAAAACATCCTAGTGTGCTTGTTTGTTTTGGTTATTATGGCTAAGGAATTGGAAAAGGAAGTGGCAAAGGATTTGGAAAGACAAAATGACATTTTTGGAAATTTATTTATGAAAATAATGGAAATTAGCAGAAAATAAGGTGAAAGGTCATAAGTTTCATGTGAGGAGGAAAATGAAGGAAAATAATGGATAATGAAGAAAATAGAGGACTCATTAATAAAAATGCTTCTGAGGATCAGTTAGTACCTTTTGTCAATTTAGTTTAGGAGCTCTCTCTTTATTCTCTCTCTCTCTCACACTCTTGAACACTTAGATTTTTCTTGGAGCACTTTAGATTTGGATAAATAAAGGAAAAGAAGGCAAAGAGGAAGCAAAAATCAAGCAAGGAAAAGGAGGATCAAGAAACTACAACATGTTTAATTTTAGGTATCAATTTTCATGTGTGATTTCCTTGCTATATTTGACATGCATGGTTATGCATGTGTGTTATTAGCTCTCTTGTTTTCATCTAGTAATCCCTGAACTAGACTATAGGTTGTGGTATATCCAGGTATTATGTACCTCGGTGAGCCTAGGAATCCTTGACTGGTGAATGACAAGACATAGAATAAATCATAGAGTTTTTTTCTCTCCATTGGGACTAAGAATCCCAGGATGGGATATATGGTAAAGTCTTGAGGGTGGATTCTCGGTTAGGGCCTAGTGACCCAGTGTGGATTGCAGTAAAGCCCAAATACTGGTGTCTCGTTTATGGCCTAGTGATCCCTAGATCAGAATGTGGATTATGGTAAAGCTTAAAGTCTAGGAGATAGGAAAATTCCTCACGGTGCAGGTGGAGAAATTCAGTGGCATCCATGCTTTGTTTATGGCCTAGTGATCTGGTGAGGATTGCAGTAAAGCTTGTTGATGAGGGTGAGGTGGTTAAGCCTTAGGATGCCCTGACTGATTTTTTTGGTTTTGAGTCCCACATTCATGCTTGGAATATGGTACGCGGGTGATTGGATGAAGAGAGATTTGGCTCAGCCAATCTATGGTCAGGTGGAACGTTTTAGTCTCATGCCAGGTTGGATTTTGCATCCATTAATATGAGTTCTTTTCCTTGGTATTTTATGTGCAAATTTATTGGTTCACAAGTGGAATTTATGGCTATTGTATCCTTATTATTTCTATTTTTTATATGTTGGTTATGAGTATTTTATATGAGATTGATGATGTATGGCTCTCATCATGTTTTTATTTATAAATTAATGAACAATGAATATATGACCTAATAGATGATAATGCAACTAATGTGATGAGGCATCAATGCTTCTTTAAGTATAATACCCATATGCTAAGATCTATTATTATGACCTGTAGAATGCATATTTGTGACTTGTTTGACGAAATGAATATCAAAATTAGTAAGGTTCTAGTCAAGTCTTTGTTCAAGTGTTTTCACTTGTATCATTGTTTCTATGCTACCTTTCATCTCTGTAAGTTTCATGAATTTATGGGCAGTTACCAGGTCTTAGTCCTAGAAATTGGCCTTAAATCTCATAGCCATTGGCATAGCATTGGTAGAAAGAGGCTACAGTCACACTTATGCAGGCTCATGGGAGAAACTAGGGTCTCAGTCGCATGGAGGCCATGGCAACAGAGCAACTAGGGGTTTAATTCCTTGAAATGTTGAGTTACCTCAGGGGTTGGTCACTTAGAAGGGAGGATTAGCTCCTGAAGGTTCTGTAGGATGTGTAGAAGGTCAGATTTATTGTGTTGTGTCAATTCCACTTACTTAACTGTAAATGGGGAATTAAATCAGATCATAGTATCCTCTCATCACATGTTTATCCTAGTGGACCAAGTAGCTTGGGTAAATGTGGGAGGAGAATGTTATAATCTGTGATCATATTCTTTATTGTGTGCAATAATTAGTTAGGCTTCTCTCCTCCCCTACAACCAATAAAATTGAGCATCAAAATAGAGTCCACAAATACAATGTAAGTAGGTTCTACATCACAAGTAATGTCATCTCATTGGTTTTTTTCCACATTTTACACTTTTAAGTTACTCAAACATCTCTTCTTTGTCAATACCAATGAAGGGAGTACATCAACAAATGCTCAATAGTTTCCATAAAAAGAGACATTGGATTATTTATTTTCGTGTCTTCTGACTTTTGATGTAGGATCATTAGATATTTCAAGTCATTAATTCATTGATGTTAAAAGGATTCAAAAAGGGGTCTTGATTTTTTAGAAGAAATCATATTCTTATTTGTAAATAAATTGTATTTTCCAAGTTGGTATATTTTATGAGTTTTAGAACTAGATGATTCATAGTTTTATAAAATCTATGGATGGGTGAGATTTGTTCCATAAGGTAACAACAAATATACCTTGAAAATCATGACATATTCAAGGATAAATTAAGTGCATTTAGAATTTACAAAAATATGATTTATGGGCGATTTATGGAGTGATTTATGGGTGATTTATGGAGTGATTTTAGGATATAGGAAAATATGATTTACAAAGTGATTTATGGGTAATTTATGTAGTTCTTTTAGGATTTAGAAAAGCTATTTCATTTCTTAATTATACTTATTGAAAGCCTATGGTCAATGAGAGAATGCCCAAATGAATGAGAAATCAGGCCACGGAGAGAATGAACACCTCCAAGTATATGTATGCACAAATCTAGTTTAATGAAAAATAATTTTATTGCTATGAATTAATGTATAATGAAGACCATGCATGTATTTTTCACTTAATTGTCTCTGATTCAAAGTTTAATTGTGTATTTATTCTCTGATTGAATAAGTTGTTTTCCGTGTACACAAGAGGGCCTTAAGAAAATGAAGCTACCATTGACGCTTTACTAGGAATAAAATTGAATAAGAGAAGGCACCCAACTGTCAACAAACATTGGAGGCATGAGGTGAACAGGAAAATGTGGAAGGGGATATTTTGATCCAATTGATCAATTCATGCATCTATTTGTTTGTACCATGAATATTAGCTTGTGAGTGTAGTAGACATGGGAAATTTATTGGAAATTTCAATTGAATTATGGTAGTATGGTGTTTTGGGTTTTGTTGTACACTTCAATTAATGAATCAAAAAACTTTCAGTGTGGCATGATGTGAACCATGCATGGACATGAAGTTTTGTGGACATGATCACAACCATCTATGGTAAGTTGATCCAAGTGGATATTGGTGGCCACCTACCTATTCTAATTCGACCCCCACCATAGTTTCTTTCATTTTCCTTAGTTGTAGCAGAATTCACTGTTTTTGGAATTTTTTGGGTCCTAAACTTCCAGAGTTTTTTTGAGGCCCTAAACGACATTTTTTTGGGAAATGGGTAGACCCATCACCAATTGCATGGGCTATAGTCAAAATTTGTATTCCTTGGGTATATATTTCTAACGAGGTATCATGTGTGTAAAATGGAGATCGTATGCCAAAAATACGACCCCGGGAAGTTAAAGTACCAACTAACCCCAATGGGGAACACACACTTTTGGTGCTTCATCTCATAGGGTTAGGTTTTGGATTTTTATGGTTTTCCATTGTTTCTAAATAATAAAAAAGCCTTTTAGCCTCATTTTAACACTGTAACTCAGAAGGGATGTAGTCATCACATCTCTTCTCAAAGATAGCTACCATCGCTCGAGCTAGTTTGTTTCCATTTTGCATGTAAACAATTTTTTAGTATTTTTTTATTAATGAATTGAAGTTAAATTTTCATTTTCGCTTTGTGTTTCTATTTAAAATTTCATTTCATTTCATTCCTGCATAAATCTAGATCAGTGGTATTAAATCAGTCTTCTCTTTCTATGTTTTTTTGTGCATGTACCTAACAAGGTCGAGGTATAAGGAGTTAGGACTTGAACTAGTTGAACCTTTGCAAGACTGGCCTCTTCGACCCCGACAAATTCCCATGGTGAAAGAAAATAAATATGAGGGAGAATGAGATCCTTTCAAAATATTGTTTGAAGAAAACCTCGAGCGAAAAAGGAACGAGATGATGGATAACTTTTCCCAGATCCTTTGGCAGGTATCAGAAGGTGAAAAATCTTCATATGGTAGCCACCTTGGAGGCACCACTCCCTTTAAGGTACAAGCTAACTTTGACATTTCTATATTTTAAGGCCATATAGATGAAAATTTTGTAGATAAATAGTTAAATTTACTGGAAGGATATTTTTTTGTCATGATTTTTCCAATCGGGAAAAGGTTACTTTTTCACTCTTCAAAGTCGCCCCCCACATCAATGACTAGTTGGAAACCTAATGTGAGAAATATAACGAGAATTAACCCTCACTATTTTTAGTCACACCCACTTGGAATTATTTCCGAGACACCATCAAGAAAAAATATTACCCTATCAGGAGCTATGAATATAAGTACATAAATTTGACCACACTATGATAAGAAAGGGCCCAAGACGTGTCGAAGTTCACAAATATTTTTCATACCCTTCACACAAAGTTGGGTATCAAGGATTTTAAGCAACAATTGGTACTCAAGTATTGTGGTTTTATACGCAAACACATTCAAGATCATGAGATGGAGTTCCTCGACATTTCCTCACTTGGCACCGCATACTGATATGTCGTAAAGGTCGAATTGAAATTTAAGCAGAAGAAGCGAGAATTTATATATGTGAATCAGAAGCAAGGAAAAGGTGCCCCCTATTGTCACTCCTAGAGACAACCTCGAGTTGAAAAACACCAGTCCCTAGGACATCTTAAGAATATGATTTTTCTTATAATAACTTTCACTTTGAGGAGTCCCTCCGCAATATAACTTCTGTAAGATTTATTTATTTGGTGGTTCTAGATAACTGTGCGAGAAATGTTGCTAACTCTGACGTATACTGAACATAACTCGGGATGGGCTTGAGGATGTATGAACTACAGTTGCTGCGAATGGGACAGGTTTAAAACTGGTGAACATAACTTAGGAGTAAGATGGATGAACACTTAGATGAACAGGGGAAGGAAGTTTAGGGAAGGCAAGATTATTTTATGATAAGAATCTGCCCTTCTCAGACTTAAAGGAGAATATGGTGGTAATAATATTTATGAAACATCAATCCTATGTTGAGCCCAATTAAGGTGACCAAGGGATTAACTCATGAGTTCCATTTTCTCATAGCGGAGATATAGAAAAATTAAATTATTAAAACATTAGTGACCAGCATTCCGAACACAAGATAACTGAAGAAGCATTCAACAAAAAAGAATAAGAAAGTTAAACAAACATAAGGCAGGTGTATACATATTGTTCAACAGTCCAATTGGAATCCATATGCAACAAGTTTTTATTATATCATCTCTCAAAAAAATCTCTTCAAGATGTGCATTTAGAGCTTATCCTAGTAATTACAAAAAAGGCTACACAACATTTAACTCGCAACTTCAACGGAAACTAGGACGCTTCTATACTTGTTGAGTTTACTCTTTATAGCTTCTTACATTTCAGGACATCAGCTAGATATTTCTCAAGAGGATATTCTTTCTTGATCTTTCTATTTCACATTAAAATAAAAAAAATGATACGTTGTAACTGTATCATACCCAGAGTACTACTCTTTGTCACTAATTACAACAAAGACATAACAATAAAACAGTACTTAGGGTGAAATCATGATTTCACTTGATTTTACAACATAACTGAACATAAAAAGAAAAGTAAATAAAAGGCTTCATGGGCTTGATCCTGACATCTTTAACGAGGACGATGAGGAGTGGCAGAGGGCCTCGAGCTGTGTGGTCGTGCTGAAGCAGAGGAGGAGCTAGAGTGGCGAGATGGTAGAGGTGGAACTTGATGTGATGTAGATCGAACTGGTGGGTGTAAGTGCTCATAACATCTTTGCCATATGATGTCTGCGGGCAGAGGTGCAGCGCTGAAAATCTCAAATAAAGCCCAAAACTGAATCAACTCAGTGTAATCCAGGTGAGCAGAGAAGAACCTTTTAACCATGGCAAGGAGAAGGAATTCCTTGCGCAATGTTGCCACCAAGGTCTCAGCTTTTAAACAAGAGGTCCTTTCTAGTGTCGATTTGGCCTTACACTTGATCTCAAACAACTTCTTATAAAATGTGGTTGAGGGGAGTAATGCCCCTAACTGATCCCAACATGCGGGTAACCAAGCTTCCACTAACTTACTCCATTCATGATCGAATTTATCCACTCCATTTTTCACAAGTGCCAAATATCCTGACGACTTTACCCATGCCTCTTCCTTCTAGATCATCTTGGTGACCTCCATTATGGTCCTCAACCGGTCGACCACTCCACGCATGCCCAACTATTCTAAAGGTAACTCATTGATGTACCTGATATACTTATGAGAAGTCACTACATTATCATTTCCTTCCCTGCGACCTGCCTCCAACTGCACCTTAAAATCCCGGATGCCATTCTTCTTGTCATTTTCAAGCGTAACAAGCTCCCAATTCTCTTTCACCTTTGCTATAATCGCAGACCAGACAATTTTTCTGGCTTCCACTAACAACATATTACCCTTGAGTTCTTCCTTCAAATCCTTGATTGACTTCTCGTTCTCTTGATACTCTCTATGAATAGTCTCCACCTATTTCTGTAGAGATGAAATCATCTTTTGGTTTTTTGCAAAGACAACCTTTGCCTCATCCAGTAGTCGTCGAGTGGTACAAGCCTCATCTTCTGAAATTTTCAAGTCCACCAGATCCTTGGTCAAGTTCTCTAAAGCATTTTGAGGGTCATCTGGTACCCGTAATAGACACGTATGGTTATCGTAGACACGTATGGCTATCTTGAGCCTATTGCAGCTCAACCATCTTCCCCTTTAATTCTGCAATCTCCTCATCTCTCTGAGAAATCACCTCAGTGAGGGTGTCTTTCTCTTTTTCTACTTTAGCTAGATCCTCTGTTTGAATATGTTCTGAACGAGATATGTTCATCTTACGTCATAGCTCCTGCACTTCCAATTCGACTTTACGTATAAGAGTTTGCACTATTGTATTAGGATCGACTCCTTTACCCCTTACCAGCTTTTTGTAGTCTTCCATTTGGGTGGCAAGAGCCTTCGCACTTGCTCATTCCCTTTTCAGAGTGATCGTCATCTGGGCTAACCTCTTCTTGGCCTTCTTTAGGGCGATGGTGTGTTTCAACATCTCTGTCTAAAAAATTTCCCCAATGGACTTATGCAAGTTCAACTTTTCTAGCAAGGGGATGAAAGCCGGCTCTAGAATAATTTCTAAGGCATTTTACTTGGATCCCGGGGGTAGGGGATGAGAGGACGAGCTGGAAAATGATTATAGGCTGGTCCTTCTCTACATCTAAGGCTATAGTGAGCCTAGTGTGATGCTTATCTACAAACTGGGCCAATTATGCTCTCGAATTTTCTCTTGCAGATTGGTTCTTCACCTCAATATGTTCTCTTCTTTCTCCCTTACCTAAGGCGATGACCTGTAAAAGCTATGAAGGCGCCGAAAAGGAAGCAGAATCGTAGGAGAGCTGAAATCCTGGTCTGTCTTTACCATGAACTGTGGGTTGTGGAGTTTCATCATCAATATACTCGGCGTCTTGTTCTTCCAGCCCCTCAATTCTCTGTTTCTTACTGAGATGGTCCTCCTCTTCTTCATTTATGAGTTCCTAGTCTATTTGGTGGCTCTCCTGCTCCAAGATCTACAGTTTTTCATGTGTACTGTCTCCTTTTCCTTTGTTAGCTGGGGATTCAGCCTCCAACTCTGTATCCAAAGGTCATGAGTCACAGTTAGCTTTCCATTCTATTAGAGGCCTAGGTTCATGCTTATATACTGAAGACTTAATCTTCTTCTTTCTTCGCGTGATGAACCCTTTAGGGTTATAGTGCCATACATCTCCTTTCAGGAAATTCATCTTCTGCAGCAGCCCCTCAACAAAGGGAAGTGTGTGTTTCAAGTTTATAGTGAAAGGACCTACAACATTAGGGAGCCTCAAGATATATCCCTTCTTTGTGATCACAATGTGAGTTTGGTCGGCACTCATGACTTGGCAGATAAACTCAAGTGCGAAAATCCTCATGGACATGAACACCAATAGATGGTAAGGAGGCACTTCAACACCATAAACCTTGATTTCAGTATGATCTTCGAATAAGTACCAATACATGGCACACTCTCTTTCGCTGAACTGGAGCCACTCATTTTTCTTAGGAAAAATCCTAGGTGGGGGGTTGTCATGTATGATTGCATAAGCCTTGGACATGAAATCCGTGATGAATTTCATGTACCCCTTTCCCTCTGGGTGTTGGCGAACTAAATAAGTCCATTCGAAGATGAATTTTGGCTCGACATTTCTCATGGCGAACTTTTGTGGGCCTAAACCCTCGAACTTGTCTGCATGCTTGAACAGGAATAGGTGGAATACCAAAGATTAATATCTGATGTAGCTAGAGGATGATATGTATTAAAACTGAGCTTTAATGGCAAAGTCCAGAAAGGTGGGGATATCGAGTAGAACCTCAGGTTGCATCATGATATCTAGAAACCCTAGACCAATAGTGGTTAGCCTATCTATGTTTTCTAAACCCAACATCCCTGAGATGACCGTTAGGATAGGATGTATGCTGTCATGAAATAGGGATAGAGGGATAGTCTTTGTCGGTGGTAGGGAAGATAGGTGTGACTCGATGATGAGCTTGAGGAAACCTCTTTCTTTTTCCAAGCAAAATTTTGAGAAATGGCAGGAGAGGGTGACTTCAGTGAATTCAACACACTCTTGAGCGGAGGGGTAGCATAGAGCCTTTTTGATGATTTGAAGGGTAATTTTGAAGTATTTGACCCCATAAGTGGAGAGGAAGTTTGGGGAAGATGGGCTTATTTTATGATAAGAATCTGCCCTTCTCAGACTTAAAGGAGAAGATGGTCATACTAAGTGTTAGGTCCCTATATTACTAGTATAGTCCCTTATTGGTGTTAGTGTAACCCCCTTATTGTTATTATTGTACCCTTGTAACCCCATATTGTTGTTATTCTGCCCTTAAATTATTATTTTCAGGTCGGCTAGGATTACATTGTGGCCCCACTAGGATTACATTGTGGCCCCATAGACTCCTATATATAGAAAGGAGGTTTTGTAATTTGTATCATCGAATAATTGTTCATTCATGTAATGTATTGGAGGTTTCCCCCTCAAAGTGGCATATTTCTAAGGCATTGATATCTATTTTCTTCTATTTTTGGAGTTGTTTTCACAACATTTGGTATCAGAGCTTTGGATTCTAGGGTTTTCACTGCTCCAAACCGGTCATCATGGCATTTTCACTATAAATTGTTTTCTACGAAGGTTCGGAAGCTAAAAGTTTTAGAGTGCGAAGCCGAAATCCTGAGGAAAATCGTCGCAAAATTTAAGATATTGGTTCGCAATATTTTTGGAGATATGATCTATGGAAGTTAGGTTTTTTTTAGGCTCCCGAATTTCATCTCAAAGGGGTTATCGTGGGAAAATCTTCATAACTCTCTCTCTGAGCATAGGATTGAAATGCTGTAAAAATCGGCTGCCAGTACACGGACTGTAGTTTCTTTTCTATCAAGTTCAAAGCCAGAGGAGGAAAAAATGACATGTGGTAATTCATACAAGTTCACTCTACTGAAATAGTCCATAATTGGGTCATTGTGGGAGGCTGGACATAAATTTGTCTTGAAGAATCCAAATCAGGTCAGACCTGTGACATTTGAAAGAAGATTCAGAGGGATACTACAAGAGAAAATTTCAGATATTGAGGATCTACAATTAAAATATAATTCAATTTCAATATAGAGATCCTCAAAAGCAAGTAAAAGGTGTGTATTTTTTTTCCCCGAATTGCATAAGTCTTGTTTGCAGAATCAAGTTGAATTGATTCTAAGGGCATATTGTAGAAAATATATTAGTATTAGATTCTAAAATGGCCCCTAAAAAGAATTCAACACCCATTAAGCCTTTAGAAGGCTCTACTATGACTCATGAAGACGAAGAATGGCAACATCACATATCAAATTTATAAGAGCAAGTGCAATAAATTTCGCTCTCGCAAAGAGCAACAAAAAATGACATGGAAGTTTTGAAGAAAGGCATGGAAACTAAGAGGGATGGTTTGAAGAAAGGCGTGGAATATAATATGGATGGTTTGAAGAATGGCATGGAAGCTAAGATAGATGGCATGGAAGCTGGCATGGAATCTAAAATGGAAAACATGAAGAATGATCTAAAATCAGACATGGAAGTTTTAACAAAGTTGATACAACAAATGTTTCCTAATGGTGAAAAGATAGTAGAGGAAACTCATGATGAGAAAAAAATAAATGCTAATCGTGATTTCATAAAATCTAATGTTGGCGGGAAGAACCACCATATTCCAAAAATGGATATGAGAAAGTTTGATGGAAAGGATCCTGTAACATGGATACTACAGATGGAGCAATATTTTGATCTCAATAATGTGCAAAACACACAAAAGGTACGCATTACAACTTTACATTTAGAAAAAAATACATTTGTATGGTATTGATGGCTTTGTTCTCGTAAAAAAATTGCACTTGGTCAATTTTTAAAAAGAAAATGATAGCACATTATGAGGATACAAAGAGCAATACCTTCTTTAGCAAATTGATAAATCTCAAACAAAAGGGTTTAGTGGGGGATCACATTGAGGACTTCCAAAAATTGAATATAAGGGTAACTGATATTCCAGAGGAACACGGGATTGATCTCTTCATAGGTACTTTAAAGGATAGCATCCAACATGAAGTTCGTGTTTTGGAACCTGATTCATTGGAGAAGGCATTCAGGTTGGCAAGAAAAATTGAATGTAAAATTATGGCGACAAGGAAGCCTACCACTCACTTCTATAAAGAGGGAAGTGTTGTTACTCCTAGATTTCCACAACCTACAAGGTTGACACCACAACAATTGGAAGAAAAAAGAGCAAAAGGGCTTTGCTACAGTTGTGATAGCAAATACACTAAAGGTCATAAGTGTGTCGAGAAGAAATTATTTTACATAGATTGTGAAGAGGAAGAAGAAAATGAACAAGAAGAGGATATACACCAGGAACCAACCCAAGAAGAGGAAGAAATGAGTCCGACCATATTGTGTAATGCATTGGCAGGAATTACCACTCCTCAAACTCTCAAGATAGAAGGACATATCAAGAAGAAAAAGGTAGTAGTGTTGATTGATTCAGGTAGTACCCATAATTTTATTCATTGTAAGGTAGCCAAGGAATTGAATTGTTTCCTATACCCAGCACCAGAATGTCAAGTGATGGTTGCAAATGGAGGAACTATAAATTGCTCTGGAAAATGCCACAATATCAAGCTAACCATGGGGGAATATGTATTGACTAGTCCAATGCTTTCCATTCCTATGGGAGGTGCTGATGTTGTACTAGGAGTACAATGGTTACAATCTTTGGGGACGGTAGCTTTTAATTTTCAAGAACTTTTCTTGAATTTTTTTTCAGAAGGAAAGGAAGTCGAATTACGGGGTATTGCAGGGAAGCTGGGAAAGATAATAAGCTCTAATGTCATGAAAAAGCTTCTAAATAAAGAACAACGAAGCATAATTGCACAATTATGCTCACTAGAAGTTCCAACATCAAAATCATCTATTTCTGCAGATCTCCAAAAATTCTTGAACAATCACTCCAAGGTTTTTGAAACTCCCAAAGGACTCTCACCTATTCATGATCATGATCATGCTATTCATTTGATTCCAGGAAGTTTTCCTACAAACATTAGGCCTTATAGATATCCTTATGTGCAAAAGAGTGATATTGAATGTATGATTGCCAAAATGTTAGAGGCGGGTATAATTCAACCTAGTCAAAGTTCTTTCTCTGCTCCTGTAGTATTGGTACACAAGAAGGATGGATCATGGCGCATGTGTCCCGATTATAGGGAGCTCAATAAGCTCACCATTAAAGATAAATTTCATATTCCTGTGATTGATGAATTATTGGATGAATTACTTGGAGAAATTTATTTTACCAAGTTGGATCTTCGTTCAGGATATCATCAAATTAGAATGAAGACTGAAGATATTCCGTAAATAACATTTCGAACTCATGAGGGTCATTATGAATTTTTGGTCATGCCTTTTGGCCTTACCAATGCACCTTCTAAATTTCAAGGGTTGATGAGTTCCATTTTCGAACTCTTCCTTAGAAAATTTGTGCTAGTATTTTTTGATGATATACTAATCTACAACAAATCTTGGAAGGATCATGTTCAACATGTTGACAGGGTGCTCAAACTATTGAAGGAGAAACAATTATATGCAAAAACATCCAAATGTTTCTTTGGAGTACAAGAGGTGGAATATTTGGGTCATATTGTATCTCACGAGGGTGTTAAGGTAGACCCTAACAAAATTAAAGCCATTAATGAATGGAAAGTCCCCACAACCATAAAGCAGTTGCGAGGATTTATCAAGTTAACAAGATATTATCGCAAGTTTTTTAAGAATTATGGGAGAACAACAGCACCTCTAACAACATTATTGAAGAAAGATGCATTTTCATGGACTTCTGAAGAAACTAAGGCCTTTGAACATCTTAAAGAGGCAATGTGCCTAGCACCGGTCTTAGCTACGCCAGACTTCACAAAAACCTTTATTGTGGAATGTGATGCCTCAGGAAATGGAATTGGTGTTTTTTAATGAAAGAAGGAAGACCCATTGCTTTTGAAAGTCGTCCAATCAAAGGAAATTATTTACAGAAACCTATTTATGAGAAGGAAATGTTAGCAATCCTGCATGCACTAAAGAAATGGATAACTTACCTAATGGGAAGACACTTCAAGGTAAAAACTGATCATGATAGTTTTAAAATTTTTTTGCAACAAAGACTATCTTCAGAAGAGTAACAAAAATGGGTCACAAAGATGTTGGGTTATGACTTTGAAATAATATACAAAAAAGGGAAGCTAAATGTTTTTGCAAATGAACTCTCAAGAAAGAATGAAGAGGTGGAAGCATTGGTTTGTGCCATTTCTATTATTCAACCAGATTGGATAACCGAAGTAAGAGATGAATGAAAGAAGGACGAAGAAGTGTGGACACTCATTCAAAAGTTGCAGCAAGATCCTAGTACATCTGATACATTTAGTTGGAAAAATGATTCCTTATGGTACAAAGATCGCTTATATCTTTGTAAGAATTCCCAACTAAAACAAAATATTCTTCTAGAATTGCACACTTCTCCTTTAGGAGGACACTCAGGATTTTTAAAACTTACCACAGGGTGAAGAAAGAATTTTTTTGGGATGGCCTTAAATCTGATATTCAAAAGTTTGTGGCGGAATGTTTGGTTTGCCAGCAGAATAAAGTTGAGACAATTAAGACCCCGGGACTTCTACAACCTTTATCCATTCCAAGTCCACGTTGGGAGGAGATTTCAATGGATTTTATCACAGGTTTACCTAAGTCCGAAGGAAAGAGTGTCATCATGGTGGTAGTTGATAGACTTACCAAGTATGCACACTTTTGTGCATTATCTCATCCATTTAAAGCAAGTACAGTTGCTACTACATTTATGGACAGAATTCAAAAGCTACATGGAAGCCCAAGGGTTATTGTGAGCGACAGAGATCCCATTTTACTGGAAATTTTTGGACGGAGTTATTTTCTTGTTTGGGTACTCAATTAGCTCATAGCTCATCTTATCATCCTCAATCTGATGGTCAAACTGAGATAGTAAATAAATGTTTGGAAGGATATCTTCGTTGTTTTGTATCTGATAAACAAACACAATGGGTCAAGTGGTTACCTCTCACTGAATGGTGGTATAACACTTCCTTCCATACTGCAGCAAAAATGACCCCATTTATGGCACTTTATGGATATCATCCACCATCCATCACATCATATTTAAGAGAAAATTTGAAGGTTCAAGTAGTGGAAGATCACATCGAGCATCAACAAGAAGTTCTCCAACTCTTAAAGGACAACCTGAATTTGGCACAAAAACAAATGAAACAACAGGTAGATCAACATCGCTGCGAGAAAAGTTTTGATGTAGGAGACTAGGTATCTTTACGACTACAACCATACAAACAAATGTCCCTCAAGCAAGCTAAGAAGGAAAATAAATTATCGCCAAAGTACTATGGTCCTTACAAGGTGTTGCAAAATATTGGTACTATGGCATACAAATTGGAGCTTCCTTCTTCTTCACAAGTGCATCCAATTTTCCATGTTTCATGCTTAAAGAAGGTTATAGGTGAAAATATTCTAGTTCAAACAATATTGCCAGAACTTTATGAGGAAGGAAAAATAATATTGGAACCTGAAGCGGTCATGGAAACAAGAACTCGACATCTACGGAATCGATCAATTTCAGAGTATCTCATCAAGTGGAAGAACTTACCCACTGAAGTGGAAGAACTTACCCACTGAAGATTCTACATGGGAGGATGAGAATTTTATACAGAAGCACCCAAAGCTACTCAAGCGTTGAGGACAACACTTTTTTGAAGGAGAGGGGCATGTTAGGTCCCTATATTACTAGTATAGTCTCTTATTGTTGTTAGTGTAACCCCCTTATTTTTATTATTGTACCCTTGTAACCCCCATATTGTTATTATTATGCCCTTAAATTATTATTTTTAGGTCGGCTAGGATTACATTGTGGCTCCACTAGGATTACATTATGGCCCCATCAACTGCTATATAGAGAAAGGAGGTTTTGTAATTTGTATCATCGAGGAATTGTTCATTCATGTTGTTGTCAACCCTAGAGACAGCCTTGAGTTGTGAAAGACCAGTGCCTGGGACATCTTATACAGCAAGGAGCATATGATATAATATGGGAAGTTATCAGAAAAAGTCTCTCATGCTATCTCTTGTAAACAAGAAGGTTAATTTGAATGGGACCAAAACTTTTAGAAACTTGACACAGGGAAAGCAATACTGCAGAGGCAAGGTGTGAAACTCTAATACAAATGCATCAGACAATTCAAAGGCATCTTACTGTAAAAGAGGGTTGGGTTCTAAAATACCTCACAGAGATGAATAATCAGAGGGTGTTTACTGCGTATGAAAGATTGAGATAATACTAACTGTCATTGGGATGATATCCAGAAACAAATATCAACATGTAATGGGCTTACAAAATTAAGAATCCATACATGACAATAGCGTTTTAAAAATAACACCCCATAGAAACTAATATAGCAGAAGTATGGTTGAAGTGGAAAATGAAAGAGTATATCATGCCTAAGCCATATTTAAAGCGCTTGACAGGTTCTAGCATGAGTATCAATTAGGATAAATTCATACCAAATTCCAGTGAGCCACTCGCATTCCAGAACATGATACAAGCGAAACGGATGAAAACGAGATTAACAATTAAAATATCACATATAGAGGAGAGTTGCAAACTATGAGGCACAAAGACCAGAATCCTCGTTAAAGATGGAACTCCTCATCACTGAAACCTGACGGGCTCTTTGCATTTATATAAAAGTTCAACAAAATTGCATACAAAATTCTCTCACCGCATAATTTTCTGAAAATCTGGAACCCTTTACAATCTGTTCTTGGGAGTTCTTATAGGAGAAAAATGAGTAACAGGAGTGGAAAATGTACATTAAATTGATTCATTAAGACATCATGGAGGAAGCGTCCGCGCCCATATTGCTTAGTGGCACTGCATTGTTGTATTTACTCTATAGTATGGCTGAGGGGTCTTTGTCAGGTCGGTATCTGACCTCTGATGTTTCTTTGGAGTCCTTTCTGGCTATAAAGCTCTTTGTTATGCATTCTGGAATTAATGGCATGGATATAAGGTCTGCGGGTCTCCATACTCCATAACTGCTGGTTCTGACAGTCTTTAAGAAGCTTCTGTCAGTGTAATTAACTGTTTCTGGGCTCGAGGAGGCCTGGAGGCTTTAGTGGGAAGGTGTACTGTCTGGAGAAAAGCGTCCCATAGATATTCAAACACAGATATGGCTGGTATGTGTGCTCTTTATTCTTCCAACTGCGTCCTCCTCCTTTGAAAAAAGGAGTAAAGAATTCAATCTTCAATAACTGGCTTTAACCACTTTAATCCCGGCTGCTGATACATTGGCCAATGTTTGAAATGGCCTCTCTGTAAACCCTATAAAAATAAAATAAACCAATTATAAAAACCAGGGGTGGCGGAAGAGATGTTGTGGAGGCCTGCGGAATGGTGGCGCAATGGTGGAGAATAGGCGGAGAAATAATGTTTAGTGCAAACTATAAGGTTTGAACCTTTGGATGGAATACAAAGGAAATTGCGTGAAAACATATGAACGAGCTTGTATGGTGGGACCTAGTCAAGGGCGGAGGGCGATTGAACGTGAGCCGTTGGATCTCAGGGGGAGATCAATGGTGGGTATTAAAGGATGAATTCATGGGAAAGGTCCGATGAACGCAATTAGATGGGGAGGTGATGCAATGTGGGCCGTCGATCTTGGATCAAACGGACGGTCACTGTTAGTATGATTCTTTCGTCGTAAAATATCACTTTAGCTATGCATATCAAGTAGCCCTAACATCAAGTATGGCTACAAAATATCCTTAAGTTTGCTGCATAAAATTAGATCTAAGCATAAAAGATATTAAGCAGATAAGATATAAAATGGCTCCATGCATCCAATGAACAAGACAAGAACAATGTATAAAAAAAATCTTATATTATATTAAAGAATTGGGCACCTGAGAGGAAAACAAGAAATGTGTTTTCCAGTTCTCCTCAATGGGATGGGTTCTTGGAAGTCCTCAGTGTTTCAGATCTAAAATTCCTCTCTTTGGTTAATGTGGAAAACCCTAACAAACATGGAACTCAATGGGAGTTCAAAATGCAAACAATTGGAAATGGTGACCAAGAGTAGATCTAGTGTGATCTAATGCAATGGAGGTGACTAATGAATGGGGAAAACCCTTCTATTTATAACAAAATATTGGGGTGTTCTAGAACTCGGTGCATGAATAAAATATTATTAATCAAATTCTAGAATCACCCTTTAGGAATATTTTATCATATTTGTTGGAGGGAAAAGGACTTTTGACTTGGGTCAATTACTTTATTTATAAATAACAAATAAATAAATTATTTATTTATTATTTTAAGGGAGATGAAGGGAATATAATTAAATAAGTAATGATTTATTTAATTATTTATATGTGATTTAGTCAAATTTAACTAAGAATATTACTTAAATAATGATTTAAATAACTTATTCTTAGAAAATAATTAAATAAATAATGATTTATTCAATTGATTACCTTGTTTTGGGTTAAATATGACCAAGAAACGTAAACAAATGTGGTGAAAGAAATTTTACTTGGGGTAAAATTGGTCTTACATGGTGTACTTGGGTTCATCTAACGATAATGGGTTAGATGACCAAAAAAATGGTGTAACAGATTGCCCCCCAACGTACGAGTGTTAGGAGAAAATCGTATGACCGAAGTACGTTGTAAGAACTTAAGCATTAGACAGTAAGATAGAAATCAAAAAGAGGAATGTAAGGTAATCTAAAGTGGTGGAGGACTAGACCCAGAGGAGACGAGACTTACAGGTGCAAAAATTCTCAGGTGTATGATGTGGTACCAATGTGAAAGGCGGTGGGGAAGGCATACCTATGCCTGCCGAGACAATAGTACAAAGGATAAGGTTCCCGGAAAACCACGGAACGCAATAGTAAAGCCAATGCTGGCCAAAACATGAGCCAGAAAATAAGAAGGATGAATCCCACATATATGTTATGCCTGGAATAATCGTCAGGACTTATACAATAGTTTTGTAGTACATGAGATATAAATACACCCAAATTCCCCCTACACACGGGGAAGGGCTTGTGAAATCAGACCGGCACGTGCAAATCGAAGAGGTGCTGCAAGCGACTGAGGTCGATATCATCAAAGGAGAGGAGCTGCATCAAGGGTTGGAATGAAGAAGTCATCCGGGTATGTGGGGGGCTACCTGTAGGGCCACCCCTTCATGAGGGCTGAGACATCTCACACACACCCGGGTATCACCAATAGCTACTGCTGCATCACTAAACCATCAAGTGTGTAGATCGCGATTGGGTTGAAAAGAGCTCGAACCAAGGTAAACTGCCCCCCTAGACCTGACTTCTGGAGTAAATGGGCTGATGTCGATAGAAGTAGGTCCGCCATAGGTGAGGTAGTAAGGGAATCTCAATCAAGGCACGAGAGAAAATAGTGGAGCGACACACAGACGTAACTAAGGATGATGATGAAATGAGGGATGGTGCCAATGGGGACCATAAAGATCATGAGTACAAACTGGTAACTCATGACGGAAATTATCACGAACGAAGATGAGTGTGTGGGCAAAGTGGTGCACGCCACTGAACGGTGGTGTAAGTGAGAAAATAAAATTTTAAGGGGATGTGAGGGAAGACTTCGTGGACAGCGGGTGTCCTGGTGAAGTAGCGAAATTTGAAAAAAAATATATGCTGGCTATCTACAAGAAAAATAAAATGTGCATTTCAAGCGGGAAATGCTAGGGGTAATATTTCTTAAGATAGAGTGCATTGCGAGGATTAGGAAGGGGGTGGCCTTCAAAGTCCTCTAAAAGATAGGCCCCCTTCCCAAGGTCTTTACTGATAATGTAAGGACCGAGCCATAGTGAGTCGAAATTCCCATGACCAAGGGTATCATGGGCTTGGTCATAGACTAGAACAAGGTCACCTTCGTGAAATTGGCGAGGGTGTACTTTTCTGTCATACTGAGCTTTGGTGCGCTTTTTTTCCGCTTCAAGACTTTGCAATGCAACACGACGGTCTTCAGAGGTGCGCTCGAGCATGATAAGTCGTTGTTCTAGAGGTTGGGTATCAGGGAGGAGTTCGACGACCAGGTGAAGGGAAGGGATTTCACACTCGATTGGTAGGACTTCCTCCTCACCGAAGACAAGGTGGAAAGGAGTGAAACCAGTGGCGGTTTTAACCGAAGTCCGATAAGCCCACAAAGCAGGGAAGAGCATAAGGTGCCAATTTTTTTGTGCTTATTCACCGTTCTTTGAAGCATGGTCTTAAGAATTTTGTTGACCGCTTCAACTTGGCCATTACCTTGGGGGTAATAGGAAGATGAATATTGGTGCTCAAAACCCAAGAGTGAGGATAGCTCATGGCAGATCTCATCTTCGAAATGTCAGCCATGGTCAGAGACTAACTGTTTTGGAACTCCGAATCGAGTGATGACATGGTTAAAGAAAAAGAGGGCCGCAGTGGCTGCCATATTTCTGAATGTCGGCATAGCTTCAGCCCATTTGGTGAAATAGTCGACTGCCACGATGATGTATTTGTGGTTACCGGCAGAGGGAGGTCGACATTCCATAAATTCAATGGCCCATTTGTAAAAAGGGCTAGCTGTGATGACAGGATGGAGGGTAGCGGGAGGAGCTCGCGCCTTGGGGGCGAAATGTTGGCAATTGGAACAGTGTTTGACTGCTTCAATGCAATCACTGAAGAGATAAGGCCAAAAATACCCAGCGCACATGATTTTTTGGGAGGTGGAAAGGCCGGAAAGGTGGCCCCCACAAGCATCGCTATGGCAGGCGTTGAGGACTTGTTTAGATTCAGCGTGTGTGAGGCAACGACGAAGGACAGTATCTACTCCACGACGATAAAGTTTGTCACCGATTAGAAGGTAGTGAGAGGCTTGGTGTCGGATGCGTCGTCAGGTAGCGCGATCAAGATGAAGGGTGAACTTTTGGGTTCGCAAGTAATTAAGGATATCACCATACCAAGGATCATTAGTGGTGATGGCAAATAAATGTTCATTGGGAAGAGCATCATTAATAGGAGTGTCTTGTGTCCCGGTAGGCAAATCGGAAATGAGTTCAGCGAGGGCTAAACCTTTCTTACTTTTTGGGGTGACAAATTCAATGTCAAATTCTTGGAGAATAACGACCCAACGAGCGTACTTCCAACTGAGGATGCGTCGACTCAACAGGAAAGCCATGGGGTTGGAATCAGTCACAACCTTGGTGGAACGCAGGAGGATATAATGACGCAGTTTTTGGACCAAGAACACAACAGCTAGTGCTAACTTTTCTTCATGTGAGTAGGACACAGGTGGGCCAGCAAAGTTTTTACTGACATAATAAATCACATGCTCGAGGCCGTTATCATCTTCTTGAATAAGGACACAAGAAACCGAATGGGTGGAAGCGGAGATGTAAAGGATGAAATCTCGGTCAAAGTCAGGATGAAGGATCAAGGGGGCAGAGGTGAGAGCATGTTTGAGGGCAACAAAAGAGTCTTGAGCGTAGGTATCCTAGACAAAAGAAGTGTGGGAGCGAAGAAGTCGAAGGAAACCATGCGCAGTGGTCGCATAGTCTGGAACGAATCGGCGAAGAAAATTAGCTTTGCCTTGGAGGCTTTGGAGTTGTCGTAAGGTTCGAGGGATAGGCAGTTCAAGAATGGCTTGAAATTTCAAAGGGTCAAGAGTTATCCCGTCTTTAGATACGATGAAGCCGAGGAGACGACCGGCGGGAACACAGAAGACACATTTCAAAGGGTTAAGACGGATGTTATACTTGCGACAGCGGAGGAAAATGGTACGCAGATCATGTAGGTGTTGTGCCCGATGTTTAGAACGCACAGTAAGGTCATCTAAATAGGCAAGGATAATATGATCTAAGTCATGGAAACAATAAGACATGGCTTGTTGAAAAGTGGCACCAGCGTTTTTAAGACCAAATGGCATGACTCGGTATGCAAAAGTGCCCCACGGACTAATGAACGCGGTTTTAAGTTGATTAGCCCGACGGATAACGATTTGGTTGTATCCTAAGAAGCCATCCATAAAGGGTAAGACCTCGTGCCCCGCACACTCATCAATGATTTGGTCAATAAATGGTGTGGGGAAGTTGTCTTTGGGACAAGCTTTGTTCAGATCGCGAAAGTCAGTGCAAACACGAATGGTGCCTTGTTTTTTAAGAACAGGAACTGGGTTGGACACCCAAGTGGTGTACTCAATGGGGTAAATAAAACCAGCCTGCCGGTAATTATCGATTTCAGCTTTGATGGCTTCGCGTCTAGATGGATGAATGGGTCTTAACTTTTGACGGACCAGAGTGGCGTCAGGCCATGTGTCGATGTGGTGTTCGACAATGGCCAGATCGAGTCCTGGCATTTCTGAGTAGGACCAGGCGAAAACATCACAGAATTCTTTGAAGAGTTTGGTGTAGGCTTCAATTTCTTCCGGAGTGCAGTGGGCACCCATGGTGATGTGTTCTTCGATACTTGGTTTGATAGAAATGTCTATTTTGATGGTAGGGGAGATGTTAGCCATATTTCCTTCTTCAAAAGTGTCAGGAGCAGGGATGGGGTTTTTTAACCAATCAACTTTATTGGGAATGAAGTCTTTGGATTTGAGAGCATATTGGTCATGTGATTGATGTGGTAGGAAGTATGCACGATGGTGCATATCGTCCCATGGAAAGTCAGGTTCGGTCATGTCTTCCATGATGTCTTCATCGGACTGGAAGATGGGAATAGTGAATGACATGGGATGACCCGAAGAGGTAGAAATATGAGATATCTGATGTTGAGGGGAAAGGCGTATGGTTGTGTCGATATGAGAAGTGACAACGGGGTCGATAGATGAGTGGGTAGGCGAAACAGCGGGGGAAGGGGCTAAGGGGTTGGATGTCGGGGAACGCGGTGATGAGACAAGGTAGGAAATAGTGGCGGAAGGTTCGGTCATGTCAGTATCAGGATGAGAAATGGTAATTGGGTTGGACGCATGGTCGGGGGTTAAAAAAGGAGGACGGGAAAGCGCGGCTTCGAATTGGCGGTAAATGGCCAAAGAAGCACGATACTCGTCAAGACGGGGGCAAAGGTGGGTATAATGCCCATGGAAGTCGCATAAAGAACAAGGGTGATTGGTGCGCAAGTTTTTAAGTTTGCGAAGGGAACCAAGGAGGGTGACCTGGACCGTGGGAATATCAAATTATGGAAATGTTTCATTGACCACAGTTTTGAGGTGTGGTAATTCAGGACAAGTATGGGTGGCGTGGCCAACAACGTTGCACAAGGCGCACTGGATGGGATGTTTTGGAAGGCGAGGAGGGGTGGAAGTTGTCAATGCCACCGTGTCCTTCGGTGCCCCCCTGCGAGATTTTCTATTGTTACCGGACATGGTTGTAACAGGAGGAGGTGCTGGGTGAGGAAACTGAGGTGTTGGAGCAGCAGAAGAGGTCATGGGTATTGGTTGAACCGGAGTCAAAGCAAGATACGGCTTGGGTTGACCAGGCAGGGTAGGGGCAGGGGGGCTTAGATACCAGACGGGTATACCCAAGGTCAAGTTGGGTAGGGAGAGGGTAGCCAAGATAGGGACAGAAGAAGCTCCAGGAGGGGGAGTGAGGAAAGGAATCTGACCAGCAGGAAAATGGCCAGGAGGGACGGGGCTAAGGCGATTGAAATCGGGTGGAAGTGATCCAGTAGGGAGGGGAGATTCTAAAGGAAAAAGACTGGCTAGCGGGGGTGACGGGCTAGGAGCCGAAGGAGTTGGGGAAAGTTGAGGTTGCTGACTAGCCAAAGTGGGCTGTGTAAGGTCAGCCCAAGATGATTGCATCATGCAAACGCTTGCCAGGCTAGGGTCAAAGAGGGTAGGTGGGTCAAGAAAGGTGCTAAGAAAGGAGGAGTCTTTAAAGAGGCCGGGAGAGACACTGGGCCAAGATGTAGTGGCGGTGGAAATAGAGGGCTTAGGGGAAATCTGAGATTTGGGGTTACGATATGATAACTGGTCGATGGTGACGATTTTGCCGTTATGTGGGAAGAACATCTTGCGATAAACTGCGGATGGGACGGAAGACATGGCATAGGTGTAACTATGCCCCAAGAGGATGTTGTATTCGAGAGGGGCGTTGATCACTTCAATGTCGACACACACAGTTTTGCCTGCAAGAGTAATAGGAAAGCGGCGGAAAAGGCCGACGGGCTGGGAAGCATGGCCATCCCATGCACGAAGGGTGATTGTGGAAGGGGCCAACACAGGAGATCCGAGTTGTTGCCAAACCGAAGCGGACATGACATAGGTAGATGCCCCCTCATCAATGACGCATCGAGCAATAATGGCATTTTGGATTTGGACCGAGATTTGGAAAGAAACAGAAGCAGGAAGAGGGGGATGGTCAAGTTGACGGGGATCGAAAACAATTAATTGGTCATTGGTAGGGTCGACAGCATCCAGGGCAATCTGATCAGAGGCAGCATTTCGACGTAATGGGCCCTTAAGAATTTGGGTATGAATCTTGGTGTTGGGTGGAGGAAATGGCAAGGGACCATTGGGTGTCGATAGAGGCTTAGTAGGGCCCTCGAGGGTAGAAGGAAAGGGAGACCGAGTCTAAAGGGAAGGATTGGCGATGAGAGATTGGTATGAGGCCATCATGAGGATCTGGTAATCAGAGGAACCAGAAGGATAATGTTGAGTGGGTTTCGGGCCATGAGGTGACTGAGTGGCCACGAGTCCTTGTTGAGGGCAAGGATCAAGAAACATAGCGGGTTGAGAGGTAGCCATATGGGAAGGGATGGAAGGAGAAGAGTGTCGTCCCTTCACAGTGGCCTGAGACTCCCACATGTGCCGCATTTGTGGTAACCGGGGACAATCGTGAGTGTAATGACCGTAAACACCGCAACATGAACAGGGCTTATTGGTGCGAAGTGGTCTGTCTTGCTTGGGCTAAGAGCTCTGAGGCTGGTCAGCAGTGTTAGAATCAAGAGAGGAAGGATTGGGTCAACGATTACCGGAAGCAGAGGGAGTTCCTTTTCTCTTTCTATGCGAAGGAAGAGGAGGAGTTGCGCCTGGCTGCGCAAATACGTGCCCTGGAGGGGGAAGTAAGTGCGGCTGTGAGGGTGGAGGAGGCAAGGGAGCGAGAGGCCCAAAGGCTGGAGGAGCTGGGACACTAGGCTGCGAATAAGGGTAAGGGTGAGAATGGGCAACATTGAGGTAAGCAGGAAATTGGGTAAAAGGGGGAGGCATGCCAAATCTTGGATACATGTTATCGGGGGGGAAAGGGGGCTAGAGGTGCTGGCCCCGCCGGGAGGAAAACCATAGGGTGTAAGAGGTTGAGCAGAGGTATGAGACATGGCTCTGATGATACTGTCGGCAGAGTGAGAGGTTCCGGAGGTGTTAGTGCCCCCGGGCTTGGGGAGATCAGGAAGGATAGTATAAACATAACCAGACTAGGCATAGATAAGGTCATATTTTAAGGCGATTTGAAGGGAAGCTTCTTCAGTTTGGGGGAAATGGGAGGCGACATATTTGCCAATGGGAGGTAAGAGAGAGCGAAGGAACCAATCCATGTAATCTCGATCTTCAAAGGCGGGAGCACGGAATAAGCTTCGTCGTCGTCGCCACTCTTGGACATGAGCGGAGAGATGCGTGGAAGAGGATTGATGAAAGGAGGTCAATAGTTCAGTGCCAGTGTCGTATCGGAGAGGGAGCTGGAAATAAGACAAAAAGGCTTGGGAAATGGTTGCAAAAGTGGTATGGGAAGAGGTGGCTTGATCAACATACCATTTGGACGCTTCGCCAGTAAGGGTGTGTTTGAATAAACGAAAAAGAATGGAGTCATCGGTGATGGAATTAGAGGAGCACCACATGTGGAAAGATCGGATATGATTGGAGGGATCTTCACTAGCAAGGCCTTCGAACTTGGGAATGTCGAAGGGGAGCTTGGTTGGCATAGCAGGCCAACTGACATCATGGCAGATAGGATCATTGATAAGATGATTGAAGTCGGGGAGACTGAGGCCGGCCATATACGGAAGTAATGGGGCAATCGAGGTAGGTCCCGTAGTAGCTCCACTGGAAGCGGACCCAGCAGTAGAACTGGGGTTAGGGCTAGGTCCAGAACTAGACATGGTGGGGGTAAAGGGGGGAGAACCAGAAGGACGGGGAGAACCCGAACAATCAGAGGAAGAGTCGGAGTGCTGACTCGGGGGAGGACTTACTCGATGACGACGGGAAGGAGGAATTCGACTAACCGGAAACTAAGGGTGAAGGCGAAGAAGTCGCCGGGATAAATGCCTTGGAGGCGAAATGATGATGGGAATAAGAAAGACCGACAAGGGCAGCAAGGTACAAAAGCAAGACGCAACAAGGGCAAGGAGATGCAGTGTCGATTAATTTTCAAGTCTTTGCCAGGCGGTGTTAACCAGGCTCTTCTTCACTTAGGTTCAGTGTGTGGCGGGCATTAATTTTAATTGATTAAACCCAGATGTTTTGAGAGTAAAAGAAAAAGTGTGCTGCATAATGGAAAAGAAATCTGTAGTAAATAAGACTAAAAGAACAGAAAATTAGCAACTAAAAAGGCAGCAATCGAACCCAAGAAGGTGGGTCTCTCAAAACTAGTCTAGAAGGGGCAGAGCACGCTAACAAGAGATGAATAGATCTAAGGTCCGGAGGGACTGGGATCTAATGAAGAAATCTGCTGAAAAGTGGTGCAGAAAGCAGCAAAGAGGCAGGGGCAAGGTTGCTGCTAGAAAATAGGAGATTAGCTAAAAAGAGGGGGGCCAAAGAGGTAGCCCTAGAGATGAACCCAAACAAAGCGAAAGGCAGTGTATAGAAAGGGAAGAAAAGATGACCTGTGAGGATCTGAACAGGAGATTATCAAATCTGAAATAAGGCTGAAACTTCTGGAAATTCAGATGTCTGAAAACAGCAACAAACTCTCCCACAAAAAGTGGAGCGAACTAAAGCCCTAAGGGGCAAGAGTCCCACTTAGGTGAGTGAAATAGATCAGCAACAGGTCTTAATAGGTGGAGACAGAGGTTGGAAAACCCTAACAGAAGCTTCAATGAAACCCAGAAAAAGTGCTGGCAGATGGCAGAAAAAATTGCAGGTCGCAGGTTTGGGCCTATTTTCAGACCAGGTCGCAGATTTAGGGCAGAAAAGTGTGACCTCAAGGCCAGGTCACACTTTTTGGGCCAATAAGTGCGACCTACAGATCTGGGTCTGGCGGCGGCAGATTTCAGAAAATTTTGTCGTCTCAGCAGCGACTGATGTCGGTCACCTGCGCAAAAAGGCCAGAAACACACGGAAGTTAAAATTTTAAATGTTTGAGGGTTTTGGAGAGAAAAACTAGCATAGAAATGGAAAAAATAGGAAAAATAAAAAATGGAAGAGAAACCCTAGGGTCTGAAACAACTGGATATGCAGGAAGATATAAAACGATAGTGGTCGCAAAAGAAAACCCGTGTGGAGTCGCCAATTGTTAGTATGATTCTTTTGTCGTAAAAGATCACTTTAGCTATGCATATCAAGTAGCCCTAACATCAAGTATGGCTGCAAAATATCCTTATGTTTGCTGCATAAAATTATATCTAAGCATAAAAGATAGTAATCAGATAAGATATAAAATGGCTCCATGCATCCAATGAACAAGACAAGAACAATGTATAAAAAGAATCTTATATTATATTAAACAATGGGGCACCTGAGAGGAAAACAAGAAAGGTGTTTTCCAGTTCTCCTCGGTGGGATGGGTTCTTGGAAGTCCTCGGTGTTTCAGATCTAAAATTCCTCTCTTTGGTTAATGTGGAAAACCCTAACAAACATGGAACTCAATGGGAGTTCAAAATGCAAACAAATGGAAATGGTGACCAAGAGTAGATCTAGTGTGATCTAATGCAATGGAGGTGACTAATGAATGGGGAAAACCCTTCTATTTATAACAAAATATTGGGGTGTTCTAGAACTCGGTGCATGAATAAAATATTATTAATCAAATTCTCGAATCACCCTTTAGGAATATTTTATTATATTTGTTGGAGGGAAAAGGACTTTTGACTTGGGTCAATTCCTTTATTTATAAATAAAAAATAAATAAATGATTTATTTATTATTTTAAGGGAGATGAGGGGAATATAATTAAATAAGTAATGGTTTATCTAATTATTTATATGTGATTTAGTCAAATTTAACTAAGAATATTATTTAAATAATGATTTAAATAACTTATTCTTAGGAAATAATTAAATAAATAATGATTTAGTCAATTGATTACCTTGTTTTGGGTTAAATATGACCAAGAAATGTAAACAAATGTGGTGAAAGCAATTTTACTTGGGGTAAAATTGGTCTTACATGGTGTACTTGGGTTCATCTAACGATAATGGGTTAGATGACCAAAAAAATGGTGTAACAGATTGCCCCCAACGTACGAGTGTTAGGAGCAAATCGTATGACCAAAGTACGTTGTAAGAACTTAAGCATTAGACAGTAAGATAGAAATCAAAAAGAGGAATGTAAGGTAATCTAAAGTGGTGGAGGACTAGACCCAGAGGAGACGAGACTTACAGGTGCAAAAATTCTCAAGTGTATGATGTGGTACCAATGTGAAAGGCGGTGGGGAAGGCATACCTATACCTGCCGAGACAATAGTACAAAGGATAAGGTGCCCAGAAAACCTCAGAACGCAATAGTAAAGCCAATGCTGGCCAAAACATGAGCCAGAAAACAAGAAGGATGAATCCCACATACATGCTATGCCTGGAATAATCGTCAGGACTTATACAATATTTTTGTAGTACATGAGATATAAATACACCCAAATGCCCCCTACACACGGGGAAGGGCTCACGAAATCAGATCGACACGTGCAAATCGAAGAGGTGTTGCAAGTGACTGAGGCCGATATCATCAAAGGAAAGGAGTTGCATCAAGGGATGGAATGAAGAAGTCATCCGGGTATGTGGGGGGCTACCTGCAGGGCCACCCCCTCATGAAGGCTGAGACATCTCACACACACCCGGGTATCACCAATAGCTGTTGCTGCATCACTGAAGCATCAAGTGTGTAGATCGCGATCGGGTTGAAAAGCGCTCGAACCAAGGTACACTGCCCCCCTAGACATGACTTCTGGAGTAAATGGGCTGATGTTGACAGAAGTAGATCTGCCATAGGTGAGGTAGTAAGGGAATCTCAATTAAGGCACAAGAGAAAATAGTGGAGCAACACACAGACGTAACTAAGGATGATGATAAAATGAGGGATGGTGCCAATGGGGACCATAAAAATCATGAGTACAAACTGGTAACTCATGACGGAAATTATCACGAACGGAGATGAGTGTGTGGGCAAAGTGGTGCCCCCCACTGAACTATGGTGTAAGTGAGAAAATACGATTTTAAGGGGATGTGAGGGAAGACTTTGTGGACAATGGGTGTCCTGGTGAAGTAGCAAAATGTGAAAACAAATATATGCTGGCTATTTACAAGAAAAGAAAACGTGCATTTCGAGCGAGAAATGTTAGGGGTAATATTTCTTGAGATAGAGTGCATTGCGAGGATTAGGAAGGGGGTGGCCTTCAAAGTCCTCTAAAAGATAGGCCCCCTTCCCGAGGTCTTTACTGATAATGTAAGGACTGAGCCATAGTGAGTCGAACTTCCCATGACCAAGGGTATCATGGGCCTGGTCATAGACTAGAACAAGGTCACCATCGTGAAATTGACGAGGGTGTACTTTTTTGTCATATTGAGGTTTGGTGCACTTTTTGGCCGCTTCAAGAGTTTGCAATGCAACACGACGGTCTTCAGAGGCGCGCTCGAGCAGGATAAGTCGTTGTTCTAGAGGTTGGGTATTAGGGAGGAGTTCGATGGCTAGGTGAAGGGAAGGGATTTCACACTCGATTGGTAGGACTTCCTCCTCACTGAAGACAAGGTGGAAAGGAGTGAAACTAGTGGCAGTTTTAACCAAAGTCCGATAAGCCCACAAAGCAGGGAAGAGCATAAGGTGCCAATTGTTTTTGTGCTTATTCACCATTCTTTGAAGCATGGTCTTAAGAATTTTGTTCACTGCTTCAACTTGGCCATTACATTGGGGGTAATAGGAAGATGAATATTGGTGCTCAAAACCCAAGAGTGAGGATAGCTCATGCCAGATCTCATCTTCAAAATGTCGGCCATGGTCAGAGACTAACTGTTTTGGAACTCTGAATCGAGTGATGACATGGTTAAAGTAAAAGAGGGTTGCGGTGGCTGCCGTATTTTTGAATGTCAGCATGGCTTCAGCCCATTTGGTGAAATAGTCAACTGCCACGATGATGTATTTGTGGTTACCGGCGGAGGGAGGTCGACATTCCATAAAGTTAATGACCCATTTTTAAAAAGGGCCAGTTTTGATGACAGGATGGAGGGGAGCGGGAGGAGCTCGCGCCTTAGGGGCGAAATGTTGGCAATTGGAACAATGTTTGACTGCTTCAATGCAATCACTGAAGAGAGAAGGATAAAAATACCCGACACGCATGATTTTTTGGGCGGTGGCAAGGCCGGAAAGGTGGCCCCTGCAAGCACCGCTATGGCAGGCGTTGAGGACTTGTTCAGCTTCAGCGTGTGTGAGGCAACGACGAAGGACAGTATCTACTCCACAATGATAAAGTTCGTCGCCGATTAGAAGGTAGCGAGAGGCTTGGTGTCGAATGCGTCATCGGGCAGCGCGATCAAGATGAAGGGTGAAATTTTGGGTTCACAAGTAATTAAGCATATCACCGTACCAAGGATCATCAGTGGTGATGGCAAATAAATGTTCATCGGGAAGAGCATCATTAATAGGAGTGTCTTGCGTCCCGGTAGGCAAATCGGAAATGAGTTCAGCGAGGGCTAAACCTTTCTTGCTTTTTGGGGTGACAAATTCAAGGTCAAATTCTTGGAGAATAATGACCCAACCAACGTACTTCCCACTGAGGATGCGTCGACTCAACAGGAAATCCATGGGGTTGGAATCAGTCACAACCTTGGTGGAATGCAGGAGGATATAATGATGCAGTTTTTGGACCGAGAACACAATAGCTAGTGCTAAATTTTCTTCATGTGAGTAGGACACAGGTGGGCCAGCAAGGTTTTTACTGACATAATAGATCACATGCTCGAGGCCGTTATCATCTTCTTGAATAAGGACTCCAGCAACCGAATGGGTGGAAGCGGAGATGTAAAGGATGAAATCTCGGTCAAAGTCAGGATGAAGGATCAAGGGGGCAGAGGTGAGAGCATGTTTGAGGGCATCAAAATATTGTTGAGCATAGGTATCCCAGACAAAAGAAGTGTGGGAGTGAATAAGTCGAAGGAAACCATGCGCGGTGGTCGCATAGTCTGGAACGAATCGACAAATAAAATTAGCTTTGCCTTGGAGGCTTTGGAGTTGTCGTAAGGTTCGAGGGATAGGCAGTTCAAGAATGGCTTGAACTTTCAAAGGGTCAAGATTTATCCCGTCTTTAGATACGATGAAGCCGAGGAGACGACTGGTGGGAACACAGAAGACACGTTTCAAAGGGTTAAGACGGATGTTATACTTGCGATAGCGGAGGAAAATGGTACGCAGATCATGGAGGTGTTGTGCCCAATGTTTAGAACGCGCAGTAAGGTCGTCTAAATAGGCGAGGATAATTTGAGCTAAGTCATGGAAACAATAATACATGGCTCGTTGAAAAGTGGCACCAGCGTTTTTAAGACCAAATGGCATGACTCGGTATGCAAAAGTGCCCCACGGACTAATGAACGCGGTTTTAAGTTGATCAGCACGACGGATAACGATTTGGTTGTATCCTGAGAAGTCATCCATAAAGGATAAGACCTCGTGCCCCGCACACTTATCAATGATTTGTTCAATAAATTGTGTGGGGAAGTTGTCTTTGGGACAAGCTTTGTTCAGATCGCGAAAGTCAGTGCAAACACGAATGGTGCCTTGTTTTTTAAGAACAGGAACTGGGTTGGAAACCCAAGTGGTGTACTCAATGGGGTAAATAAAACCAGCTTTCCGAAGCTTATGGATTTCAGCTTTGATGGCTTCACGTCTAGATGGATGAATGGGTCTTAACTTTTGACAGACCGGAATGGCGTCAGGCCATGTGTCGATGTGGTGTTCGACAATGGCCGGATCGAGTCCGGGAATTTCTGAGTAGGACCAGGCGAAAACATCATGGAATTATTTGAAGAGTTTGGTGTAGGCTTCAATTTCTTCTGTAGTGCAGTGGGCGCCCATGGTGATGTGTTCTTCGATACCTGGTTTGACAGAAATGTCGATTTTGATGGTAGGGGAGATGTTAGCCATATTGCCTTCTTCGAAAGCGTCAGGGGCAGGGATGGGGTGTTTGAACCAATAAACTTTATTGGGAATGAAATATTTGGATTCGAGAGCATATTGGTCATGTGATTGATGTGGTAGGAAGTATTCACGATGGTGCATATCGTCCCATGGAAACTCAGGTTCGGTCATGGCTTCCATGATGTCTTCATTGGACTGGAAGAGGGGAATAGTGGATGACATAGGATGACCCGAAGAGGTAGAAATATGATATATCTGATGTTGAGGGGAAAGGATTATGTTTGTGTCGATATGAGAAGTGACAGCGAGGTCAATAGATGAGTGGGTAGGCGAAACAGCGGGGGATGGGGCTAAGGGGTTGGATGCCGGGGAACGCGGTGATGAGGCAAGGTAGGAAATAGTGGCGGAAGGTTGTAGGTCTGGTCATGTCAAAGAAATGGGTGATGAGAATATAATGGCAGACGTGGCCTGTGTTAGAAGGATGACGAACAAGCGCGGCTTCGAATCATGCAAACGGCCAAAGAAGCACGTATACTCGTCAAAGACGGGGGAAAAGGAGGATTAATGCCCAGGAAGCTGCATGCAGAACAAGGGTGATTGTGCCAAAGTTTTAAGTTTGGGAAGGGAACCAAGGAGGGTGACCTGGACCATGGGAATATTAGATTCTGGAAAGGTTTCATTGACCACAGTTTTGAGGTGTGGTAATTCAGGACAGGTATGGGTGGCGTGGCCAAGAACGTCGCACAAGGCGCACTAGATGGGATGTTTTGGAAGGCAAGGAGGGGTGGAAGTTGTCAACGCCACCGTGTCCTTCGGTGCCCCCCTGCGAGATTTTCTATTGTTACCGGACATGGTTGTAACAGGAGGAGGTGCTGGGTGAGGAAACTGAGGTGTTGGAGCAGCGGAAGAGGTCATGGGTATTGGTTGAACCGAAGTCAAAGCAAGATACGGCTTGGGTTGACCAGGCAGGGTAGGGGCAGGGGGGCTTAGATACCAGACGGGTATACCCAAGGTCAAGTTGGGTAGGGAGAGGGTAGCCAAGATAGGGACAGAAGAAGCTCCAGGAGGGGGAGTGAGGAAAGGAATCTGACCAGCAGGAAAATGGCTAGGAGGGATGGGGCCGAGGGGATTGAAATCGGGTGGAAGTGATCCAGTAGGGAGGGGAGATTCTAAAGGAAAAAGACTGGCTAGCGGGGGTGAAGGGCTAGGAGCTGAAGGAGTTGGGGAAAGTTGAGGTTGTTGACTAGCCAAAGTGAGCTGTGTAAGGTCAGCCCAAGATGATTGCATCATGCAAACGCTTTCCAGGCTAGGGTCAAAGAGGGTAGGTGGGTCAAGAAAGGTGTCGAGAAATGAGGAGTCTTTAAAGAGGCTGGGAGAGACACTGGGCCAAGACATAGTGGCGGTGGAAATAGAGGGCTCAGGGGAAATCTGAGAATTGGGGTTACGATACGATAACTGGTCGATGGTGACGATTTTGCCGTTATGTGGGAAGAACATCTTGCAGTAAAATGTGGATGGGACGGAAGACATGGCATAGGTGTAACTATGCCCCAAGAGGATGTTGTAGTCGAGAGGGGCGTTGATGACTTCAATGTCGACACACACAGTTTGGCCTGCAAGAGTAATAGGACAGCGGCAGAAAAGGCTGACGAGCTGGGAAGCATGGCCATCCCATGCACGAAGGGTGATTGTGGAAGGAGCCAACGCAGGAGATCCGAGTTGTTGCCAAACCGAAGCGGACATGACACAGGTAGATGCCCCCTCATCAATGACGCATCGAGCAATAATGGAATTTTGGATTTGGACAGAGATTTGGAAAGCAACAGAAGCAGGAAGAGGGGGATGATCAAGTTGACGGGGATCGAAAATAATTAACTGGTCATCGGTAGGGTCGACAGCATCCAGGGCAATCTGATCAGAGGCAGCATTTCGGCGTAATGGGCCCTTAAGAATTTGGGTATGAATCTTGGTGTTGGGTGGAGGAACTGGCAAGGGACCATTGGGTGTCGATAGAGGCTTAGTAGGGCCCTCGGGGGTAGAAGGAACAGGAGACCGAGTCTAAAGGGAAGGATTGGCGATGAGAGATTGGTCTGAGGCCATCATGAGGATCTGGTAATGAGAGGAACAAGAAGGAGAAGGTTGAGTGGGTTCCGGGCCATGAGGTGACTGGGTGGCCACGAGTCCTTGTTGAGGGAAAGGATCGGGAAACATAGCGGGTTGAGAGGTAGCCATATGGGAAGGGATAGAAGGAGAAGAGTGTTGTCCCTGCACAGTGGCCTGAGACTCCCACATGTGCCGCATTTGTGGTAACCGTGGTCAATCGTGAGTGTAATGACCGTAAACACCGCAACATGAACAGGGCTTATTGGTGCGAAGTGGCCTGTCTTGCTTGGGCTAAGAGCTCTGAAGCTAGTCAGCAGTGTTAGAATCAAGACAGGAAGGATTGGGTCGACGATTACCAGAAGCAGAGGGAGTGCCTTTTCTCTTTCTATGTGAAGGAAGAGAAGGAGTTGCGCCTGGCTGCGCAAATACGTGCCCTGGAGGGGGAAGTAAGTGCGACTGTGAGGGTGGAGGAGGCAAGGGAGCGAGAGGTCCAAAGGCTGGAGGAGCTGGGACACCAGGCTGCGAATAAGGGTAAGGGTGAGAATGGGCAACATTGAGGTAAGCAGGAAAGTGGGTAAAAGGGGGAGGCATGCCAAATCCTGGATACATGTTACCGGGGGGGAAAGGGGGCTGGAGGTGCTGGCCCCGCCAGGAGGAAAACCATACGGTGTAAGAGGTTGAGCAGAGGTATGAGACATGGATCCGATGATACCATCGGAAGAGTGAGAGGTTTCGGAGGTGTTAGTGCCCCCGGGCTTGGGGAGATCAGGAAGGATAGTATAAACATAACCAGACTAGGCATAGATAAGGTCATATTTTAAGGCGATTTGAAGGGCAGCTTCTTCAGTTTGGGGGAAATGGGAGGTGACATCTTTGCCAATGGGAGGTAAGAGAGAGTCAAGGAACCAATCCATGTAAACTCGATCTTCAAAGGGGGAGCACGGCATAAGCTTCATCGTCGTCGCCACTCCTGGACTAGAGCGGAGAGACGCGTGGAAGAGGATTGATGAAAGGAGGTCAATAGTTCAGTGCCAGTGTCGTATCGGAGAGGGAGATGGAAATAATACAAAAAGTCTTGGGAAATGGTTGCAAAAGTGGTATGGGAAGAGCTGGCTTGATCAAAATACCATTTGGACACTTCGCCAGTAAGGGTGCGTTGGAATAAACGAAGACGAATGGAGTCATCGGTGATGGAATTAGAGGAGCACCACATGTGGAAAGATCGGATATGATTGGAGGGATCTTCACTAGCAAGGCCTTCGAACTTGGGAATTTCGAAGGGGAGCTTGGTTGGCATAGCAGGCCAACTGAAATCATGGCGGATATGATCATTGATAAGCTGATTGAAGTCGGGGAGACTGAGGCCGGCCATATACAGAAGTAATGGGGCAGTCGAGGTAGGTCCCGTAGTAGTTCCACTGGAAGCAGACCCAGCAGTAGAACTAGGGTTAGGGCTAGGTCCAGAACTAGACATGGTGGGGGTAAAGGGGGGAGAACCAGAAGGACGGGGAGAACCCGAACAATCAGAGGAAGAATTGGAGTGCGGACTCGGGGGAGGAATTACTCGATGACGACGGGAAGGAGGAATTCGACTAACCGGAAACTGAGGGTGAAGGCCAAGAAGTCGCCGGGATAAATGCCTTGGAGGAGAAATGATGACGGGAAGAAGAAAGACCAACAAGGGCAGAAGGGTACAAAAGCAAGACGCAACAAGGGCAAGGAGATGTAGTGTCGATTAATTTTAGAGTCTTTACCAGGCGGTGTTAACCAGGCTCTTCTTCACTTAGGGTCAGTGTGTGGCGTGCGTTAATTTTAATTGATTAAACCCAGATGTTTTGAGAGTAAAATAAAAAGTGTGCTGCATAATGGAAAAGAAATCTGCAGTAAATAAGACTGAAAGAACAGAAAATTAGCAACTAAAAAGGCAGCAATCGAACCAAAGAAGGTGGGTCTCTCAAAACTAGTCTAGAAGGGGCAGAGCACGCTAACAAGAGATGAATAGATCTAAGGTCTGGAGGGACTGGGATCTAATGAAGAAATCTGCTAAAAAATGGTGCAGAAAGCAGTAAAGAGGCAGGGGCAAGGTTGCTGCTAAAAAATAAGAGATCAGCTAAAAAGAGGGGGGCCAAAGAGGTGGCCCTAGAGATGAACCCAAACAAAGCGAAAGGAAGTGTATAGAAAGGGAAGAAAATCTGACCTGTGAGGATCTGAGCAGGAGATTATCAGATCTGAAATAAGGCTGAAAATTCTAGAAATTCAGATGTCTAAAAACAGCAACAAACTCTCCCACAAAAAGTGGAGGGAACTAAAGCCCTAAGGAGCAAGAGTCCCACTTAGGTGAGTGAAATAGATCAGCAACAGGTCTGAATAGGTGGAGACAGAGGTTGGAAAACCCTAACATAAGCTTCAATGAAACCCAGAAAAAGTGCTGGCAGATGGCAGAAAAAATTGCAGGTCGCAGGTTTGGGCCTATTTTCAGACCAGGTCGCAGATTTAGGGCAGAAAAGTGCAACCTCAAGGCCAGGTCGCACTTTTTGGGCCGATAAGTGCGACCTGCAGATCCAGGTCTGGCGGCAGCAGATTTCAGAAAATTTTGTCGTCTCAGCAGCGGCTGATGTCGGTCACCTGCGCAAAAAGGCCAGAAACACACGGAAGTTAAAATTTTAAATGTTTGAGGGTTTTGGAGAGGAAAACTAGCCTAGAAATGGAAAAAATAGGAAAAATAAAAAATGGAAGAGAAACCCTAGGGTCTAAAACAGCTGGATATGAAGGAAGATATAAAACGACAGTGGTCGCAAAAGAAAACCCGTTTGGAGTCACCAATTGTTAGTATGATTCTTTCGTCGTAAAAGCTCACTTTAGCTATGCATATCAAGTAGCCCTAACATCAGGTATGGCTGCAAAATATCCTTAAGTTTGCTGCATAAAATTAGATCTAAGCATAAAAGATATTAATCAGAAAAGATATAAAATGGCTCCATGCATCCAATGAACAAGACAAGAACAATGTATAAAAAGAATCTTGTATTATATTAAAGAATGGGGCACCTGAGAGGAAAACAAGAAAGGTGTTTTCCAGTTTTCCTCAGTGGGATGGGTTCTTGGAAGTCCTCGGTGTTTCAGATCTAAAATTCCTCTCTTTGGTTACTATGGAAAACCCTAACAAACATGGAACTCAATGGGAGTTCAAAATGCAAACAAATGGAAATGGTGACCAAGAGTAGATCTAGTGTGATCTAATGCAATGGAGGTGACTAATGAATGGGGAAAAACCTTCTATTTATAACAAATAAAAATACTGGGGTGTTCTAGAACCTTATGGCATCAATAAAATATTATTAATCGAATTCTAGAATCACCCTTTAGGAATATTTTATTATATTTGTTGGAGGGAAAAGGATTTTTGACCTGGGTCAATTCCTTTATTTATAAATACAAAATAAATAAATGATTTATTTATTATTTTAGGGAGATGATTGGGGATATAATTAAATAAATAATGGTTTATTTAATTATTTATATGTGATTTAGTCAAATTTAACTAAGAATATTATTTAAATGATGATTTAAATAACTTATTATTAGGAAATAAATAAATAAATAAGGATGTATTTAATTAATTTTCTTGTTTTGGGTTAAATATGAACGGGAAATATAAACGAATGTGGTGAAAGCGATTTTACTTAGGGTAAAATTGGTCTTACATGGTGTACTTGGGTTCATCTAATGATAATAGGTTAGATGACCAAAAAATGGTGTAACAGATTGCCCCCAACGTACGAGTGTTAGAGCAAATCGTATGACCGAAGTACGTTGTAAGAACTCAATCACTAGACATCAAGAGGGAAGTCAGAGAGAGAAATGTAAGGTAGTATAATGTGCTAAAGGACCAGACCCTGAGGAGACGAGACTTACAAGGTGTGCAAAAATTCTCAAGTGTATGATGTGGTACCAATGTGAAAGGCGTGGGGAAGGCATACCTATGCCCGCCGAGACAAAGGCGAGTAAGAAGACATACTCCTGAAACTACTAATAACATTAGTAAGCTGCTATTGCCAAACATGCCGTAAACAAGAAGGATGAATCCCACATACATACAGGCCCTGAATAATCGTCGTGACTTTATACAATAGTTTTGCAAGATATGAGATATAAATACACCCAAATTTCCCCTACACACTGTGGAAGGTCTTAAATCGGACCGGCACGTGCAAATCGAAGAGGTGCTGCAAGCGACTGAGGTCGATATCATCAAAGGAGAGGATAGCTCATGCTAGATCTCATCTTCGAAATGTCAGCCATGGTCAGAGACTAACTGTTTTGGAACTCCGAATTGAGTGATGACATGGTTAAAGAAAAATAGGGTTGCAGTGGCTGCCGTATTGTTGAATGTCGGCATAGCTTCAGCCCATTTGGTGAAATAGTCGACTGCCATGATGATGTATTTGTGGTTACCGGTGGAGGGAGGTCGAAATTCCATAAAGTCAATGGCCCATTTGCAAAAAGGGCTAGCTGTGATGACAGGATGGAGGGGAGCGGGAGGAGCTCGCGCCTTGGGGGCGAAATGTTGGCAATTGGAACAGTGTTTGACTGCTTCAATGCAATAACTAAAGAGAGAAGGCCAAAAATACCCAGCGCACATGATTTTTTGGGCGGTGGAAAGGCCGGAAAGGTGGCCCCCACAAGCACCGCTATGGCAGGCGTTGAGGACTTGTTCAGATTCAGCGTGTGTGAGGCAACGACGAAGGACAGTATCTACTCCACGATGATAAAGTTTGTCACTGATTAGAAGGTAGCGAGAGGCTTGGTGTCGGATGCGTCGTCGGGCAGCGCGATCAAGATGAAGGGCGAACTTTTGGGTTCGCAGGTAATTAAGGATAACACCGTACCAAGGATCATCAGTGGTGATGGCAAATAAATGTTCATCGGGAAGAGCATCATTAATAGGAGTGTCTTGTGTCTCGGTAGGAAAATCGGAAATGAGTTCAGTGAGGGCTAAACCTTTCTTACTTTTTGGGGTGACAAATTCAAGGTCAAATTCTTGGAGAATAACGACCCAACGAGCGTACTTCCCACTGAGGATGCGTCGACTCAACAGGAAAGCCATGGGGTTGGAATCAGTCACAACCTTGGTGGAACGCAGGAGGATATAATGACACAGTTTTTGGACCAAGAACACAAATGCTAGTGCTAACTTTTCTTCATGTGAGTAGGACACAGGTGGGCCAGCAAAGTTTTTACTGACATAATAAATCACATGCTCGAGGCCGTTATCATATTCTTGAATAAGGACACTAGAAACCAAATGGGTGGAAGTGGAGATGTAAAGGATGAAATCTCGGTCAAAGTCAGGATGACGGATCAAGGGGGCAGAGGTGAGAACATGTTTTAGGGCATCAAAAGAGTGTTGAGCGTAGGTATCCCAGACAAAATAAGTGTGGGAGCGAAGAAGTCGAAGGAAACCATGCGCGGTGGTCGCATAGTCTGGAACGAATCGGCGAAGAAAATTAGCTTTGCCGTGGAGGCTTTGGAGTTGTCGTAAGGTTCGAGGGATAGGAAGTTCAAGAATTTCTTGAACTTTAAAAGGGTAAAGAGTTATCCCGTCTTTAGATACAATGAAGCCGAGGAGACGACTGGTGGGAACACAGAAGACACATTTCAAAGGTTTAAGACGGATGTTATACTTGCGACAGTGGAGGAAAATGGTACGCAGATCATGTAGGTGTTGTGCCCGATGTTTAGAACGCACAGTAAGGTCGTCTAAATAGGCGAGGATAATATGATCTAAGTCATGGAAACAATAAGACATGGCTTGTTGAAAAGTGGCACCAGCGTTTTTAAGACCAAATGGCATGACTCGGTATGCAAAAGTGCCCCACGGACTAATGAACGCGGTTTTAAGTTGATCAGCCCGACAGATAACGATTTGGTTGGATCCTGAGAAGCCATCCATAAAGGGTAAGACCTCGTGCCCCGCACACTCATCAATGATTTGGTCAATAAATGGTGTGGGGAAGTTGTCTTTGGGACAAGCTTTGCTCAGATCGCGAAAGTCAGTGCAAACACGAATGGTGCCTTGTTTTTTAAGAACAGGAACAGGGCTGGACACCCAAGTGGTGTACTCAATGGGGTAAATAAAACCAGCCTGCCGAAAATTATCGATTTCAGCTTTGATGGCTTTGCGTCTAGATGGATGAATGGGTCTTAACTTTTGATGGACCGTAGTGGCATCAGGCCATGTGTCGATGTGGTGTTCGACAATGGCCAGATCGAGTCCTGGCATTTCTAAGTAGGACCAGGTGAAAAAATCACAGAATTCTTTGAAGAGTTTGGTGTAGGCTTCAATTTCTTCCGGAGTGCAGTGGGCGCCCATGGTGATGTGTTCTTCGATACTTGGTTTGATAGAAATGTTTATTTTGATGGTAGGGGAGATGTTAGCCATATTGCCTTCTTCGAAAGCGTCAGGAGCAGGGATGCGGTTTTTGAACCAATCAACTTTATTGGGAATGAAGTCTTTGGATTCGAGAGCATATTGGTCATGTGATTGATGTGGTAGGAAGTATGCATGATGGTGCATATCGTCCCATGGAAAGTCAGGTTCAGTCATGGCTTCCATGATGTCTTCATCGGACTGGAAGATGGGAATAGTGAATGACATGGGATGACCCGAAGAGGTAGAAATATGAGATATCTGATGTTGAGGGGAAAGGCGTATGGTTGTGTCGATATGAGAAGTGACAGCGGGGTCGATAGATGAGTGGGTAGGAAAAACAGTGGGGGACGGGGCTAAGGGGTTGGATGACGGGGAACGCGGTGATGAGTCAAGGTAGGAAATAGTGGCGGAAGGTTCGGTCATGTCAGTATCAGGATGAGAAATGGTAATTGGGGTGGACGCATGGTCAGGGGTTAAAAAAGGAGGACGGGCAAGCGCAGCTTCGAATTGGCGGTAAACGGCCAAAGAAGCACGATACTCGTCAAGACGGGGGCAAAGGTGGGTATAATGCCCATGGAAGTCGCATAAAGAACAAGGGTGATTGGTTCGCAAGTTTTTAAGTTTGGGAAGGGAACCAGGGAGGGTGACCTGGAACATGGGAATATCTTATTCTGGAAACGTTTCATTGACCACGGTTTTGAGGTGTGGTAATTCAGGACAGGTATGGGTGGCATGGCCGACAACGTTGCACAAGGTGCACTGGATGGGATGTTTTGGAAGGCGAGGAGGGGTGGAAGTTTTCAATGCCACCGTGTCCTTCGATGCCCCCCTGCGAGATTTTATATTGTTACCGGACATGGTTGTAACAGGAGGAGGTGCTGGGTGAGGAGACTGAGGTGTTGGAGCAGCGGAAGAGGTCGTGGGTATTGGTTGAATCGGAGTCAAAGCAAGATACGGCTTGGGTTGACCAGGCAGGGTAGGGGTAGGGGGGCTTAGATACCAGACGGGTATACCCAAGGTCAAGTTGGGTAGGGAGAGGGTAGCCAAGATAGGGATAGAAGAAGCTCCAGGAGGGGGAGCGAGGAAAGGAATCTGACCAGCAGGAAAATGGCTAGGAGGGACGGGGCCGAGGGGATTGAAATCGGGTGGAAGTGATCCAGTAGGGAGGGGTGATTCTGAAGGAAAAAGACTGGCTAGCAGGGGTGAAGGGCTAGGAGCCGAAGGAGTTGGGGAAAGTTGAGGTTGCTGACTAGCCAAAGTGGGCTGTGTAAGGTCAGCCCAAGATGATTGCATCATGCAAACGCTTGCCAGGCTAGGGTCAGAGAGGGTAGGTGGGTCAAGAAAGTTGCCGAGAAAGGAGGAGTCTTTAAAGAGGCTGGGAGAGACACTGGGCCAAGACGTAGTGGCGGTGGAAATAGAGGGCTCAGGGGAAATCTGAGATTTGGGGTTACGATATGATAACTGTTCGATGGTGACGATTTTGCCATTATGTGGGAAAAACATCTTGTGATAAACTGCGGATGGGACGGAAGACATAGCATAGGTGTAACTATGCCCCAAGAGGATGTTGTAGTCAAGAGGGGCGTTGATCACTTCAATGTCGACACACACAGTTTTTCCTGCAAGAGTAATAGGACAGCGGTGGAAAAGGCCGACGGCCTGGGAAGCATGGCCATCCCACGCACGAAGGGTGATTGTGGAAGGGGCCAACGCAGGAGATCCGAGTTGTTGCCAAACCGAAGCGGACATGACACAGGTAGATGCCCCCTCATCAACGACGCATCGAGCAATAATGGCATTTTTTATTTGGACCGAGATTTGGAAAGCAACAGACGCAGGAAGAGGGGGATGGTCAAGTTGACGGGGATCGAAAATAATTAATTGTTCATCGGTAGGGTCGACAGCATCCAGGGCAATCTGATCAGAGGCAGCATTTCGGAGTAATGGGCCCTTAAGAATTTGGGTATGAATCTTGGTGTTGGGTGGAGGAATTTGCAAGGGACCATTGGGTGTCGATAGAGGCTTAGTAGGGCCCTCGAGGGTAGAAGGAATGGGAGACCGAGTCTAAAGGGAAGGATTGTAGATGAGAGATTGGTCTGAGGCCATCATGAGGATCTGGTAATCAGAGGAACCAGAAGGAGAAGGTTGAGTGGGTTCCGGGCCATGAGGTGACTGGGTGGCCACGAGTCCTTGTTGAGGGCAAGGATCAGGAAACATAGCGGGTTGAGAGGTAGCCATATGGGAAGGGATAGAAGGAGAAGAGTGTCGTCCCTGCACAGTGGCCTGAGACTCCCACATGTGCCGCATTTGTGGTAACCGGGGACAATCGTGAGTGTAATGACCGTAAACACCGCAACATGAACAGGGCTTATTGGTGCGAAGTGGCCTGTCTTGTAGTGTTAGAATCAAGATGGGAAGGATTGGGTTGACGATTACCAGAAGCAAAGGGAGTGCCTTTCCTCTTTCGTTGTGAAGGAAGAGGAAGAGTTACATCTGGCTACGCAAATACGTGCCCTGGAGGGGGAAGTAAGTGCGGCTGTGGGGGTGGAGGAGGAAAGGGAGCCAGAGGTCCAAATGCTGGAGGAGCTGGGACACCATGCTACAGATAAGGGTAAGGGTGAGAATGGGCAACATTGAGGTAAGCAGGAAATTGGGTAAAAGGGGGAGGCATGCCAAATCCTGGATACATGTTACCGAGGGGGAAAGGGGGCTGGAGGTTCTGGCCCCGCCGGGAGGAAAACCATAGGGTGTAAGAGGTTGAGCAGAGGTATGAGACATGGCTCCGATGATACCGTCGGCAGAGTGAGAGGTTCCGGAGGTGTTAGTGCCCCCGGGCTTGGGGATATCAGTGAGGATAGTATAAACATAACCAGACTAGGCATAGATAAGGTCATATTTTAAGGTGATTTGAAGGGCAGCTTCTTCAGTTTGGGGGAAATGGGAGGTGACATATTTGCCAATGGGAGGTAAGAGAGAGCAAAGGAACCAATCCATGTAAACTTGATCTTCAAAGGGGGGAGCACGGCATAAGCTTCATCGTCGTCGCCACTCCTGGACATGAGCGGAGAGACGCGTGAAAGAGGATTGGTGAAAGGAGGTCAATAGTTCAGTGCCAGTGTCGTATTGGAGAGGGAGCTAGAAATAAGACAAAAAGGCTTGGGCAATGGTTGCAAAAGTGGTATGGGAAGAGGTGGCTTGATCAACATACCATTTGGACGCTTCGCCAGTAAGGGTGCGTTGGAATAAACGAAGACGAATGGAGTCATCGGTGATGGAATTAGAGGAGCACCACATGTGGAAAGATCGGATATGATTGGAGGGATCTTCACTAGCAAGGCCTTCGAACTTGGGAATGTCAAAGGGGAGCTTGGTTGGCATAGCAGGCCAACTGACTTCATGGCGAATAGGATCATTGATAAGCTGATTGAAGTCAGGGAGACTGAGGCCGGCCATATACAGAAGTAATGGGGCAGTCGAGGTAGGTCCCATAGTAGTTCCACTGGAAGCGGACCCAGCAGTAGAACTGGGGTTAGGGCTAGGTCCAGAACTAGACATGGTGGGGGTAAAGGGGGGAGAACCAGAAGGACTGGTGTTTCGGGGAAAATCACCCTAGAGGTTTGTTGTGTTTAAACCTCCACAGAGCAGGGCATGCTACTTAAGAAGGACTCACACAACCATACATGTTCATGAAAAACTAAATAGAGTAGATCGAGGAAGTTACCTGTAGGTCGTACGGTTGAAGCAGATCCCGCGGGGTCCAAACCCCCAGCAACCCTTCTTCCTTCTTAACCTAAAATACAAGAAGAAACAAGCACGAAGAACTGGTTGTACAGCATATATCTACTCTAAATGTTAGTGAAATCCATATGAAACATTAGATAAACCATAACAAATGCTTAAATAACAATATTCTCATGTATGCAAGCAGACACTAACACGTATATTTCGGGAACAAGATGGTTCTTCTGTATTATAAATAGCATGTACAGAAATAACGAGTGGAGAGATCACCTGAATCCTTCCACGATCTTCGAGCAGACCGTCGTCCGGATCCGTCCCACCCTTGCCTCGCTAAGATTCCTTCCGAACTGGTGCATACAAGATGACATATAAAGAGATGAGCATCTCCAGGAAACAAAGGTTTCCTGTAATGAACTGGGAAGTGCAGGAGGCACGGGAATTCAGACTTGGATAGGGAATACCAACAGAGTATAATGTCAATAATTTCTCTCTCTCCCTTAGGCCATGCACATGAGGGGCTTTTATACTCCCTCAAAGTAGTTTCAACAGTTGGAAACAGTTGGCCACGTGCTGGGGTGGTTGAACTACCAGAGTAACCATCAACCCAGCCCGAAAATAGGGAATTTTTATATATTTTTTAATGATTTGAATGGCATACGCAGAAAAGTGCGTGTGGACTCGCGTATACACGCGGAAAAGTCTAGGCATAACCGCGTATGGGGATTTTTACACTGTTTTTTAGTGAATTTGTCCAAGTCTGTAGGAATGGGTGCCCAAAGCCATAAAAGCAATCATGAATCATATGAAGGTGAGAAATGATGCTATAACAGATGCCCCCTAATATATGAGGTCAGAAGGGGTACATGATGGCCGAAATGTAATATGCACATAGAAAGAACTTCGCAAGGACAAGAGAGGACTTCACCAGATTTCAGCCTGCCAAAAACCAATGAAAGAAAACAGAGAGTCAACTCATGCTGAGGCGGGCATACCCATGCTCAGTAAAAAATACATCATATATAAAGTACTGAATAGATCCAAAATGTATACAAGTATAACTGAACTGAAAGTACATAATGAATCATCTGAGCATCGCTCGGAAGTATAAGTCTGAATCAATGTCCAAGTATCACATATAAAAAGCTGATCAAGGATGCTGCAACTGGATGTCTGATCAAATAAGTAACTGAATCTCCAAGTACCAAATCATAAGAGGTGGAACAAACGGTACTATCACGCAACTCGGGAGCCAACATATAGGATGCTGCTGTACTAAACTGCAACATATAAGGGTGGACGACATCACTGGCAGAAACTGAATGGACTGTCAAAAGTGAACAGAGAAATGCTGATGCAACCCAAGGTCTTCACCGATCACTATGGCACAATTCTACACAATGGGAATAAATGAGCTGAAGTCGACCATGTGAGAAATCGTTGGATTACCGGTCAATGATGTATACCGTTAACCAACGCGAGACAACTCACCAATAATGAAAATGAGTGTCAAGGTGCCCCAGTACAATCTGACAAGTGCGAATGAATGAGTTGAAGTCGAACACTTGAAAGAATCTACCAATCAGGAGGCAATGATGAATCCCCACTGTCGATAGCGAAGAGTATGCCACTGATGACTGCAAACCCTAAGGTACTGACAAAAAGACTCTAGACCTTATTCCCAGAGCAATGAGTCGGAGTCGATGGGAAAAGATCTGCTGGAAGGAAGGCATTAAGGCATCCCACATCAGTCCAGCGCGAGTGTAACCCGCAGGCCAAGATTTGGAAGGAATCGAACGAAGTAGAGTGATGGAACCAAAAACCGAAGTACGTTTCCGACGTGCACAAGATGAAGCTAGCGCACGGAAGAAACCCTCTGAACCAACCAATAATGAAAGCTGACACAGAGGCGAGAAATCCACCGATAGGGTCAAATGGAAATCCAGGTACTGCACGAATCCCAAGTGTGATAATGTGTGCTGACGTCGAACACAGGGGAAACCACTCGGTCAAAGACCCATGATGATGATCAAATGCTGAGCACGAGGTCACCTATCAATGATGGAAATAGGCCCAAGGTGCGGCTCTAGGTTTTCTCTCAGAGCAATGTGTCGTAGTCGATAAGAGACAAACCCACCGGCAAGAAGTCAATGGGGACCTTCTCAAACCAGCACGAGCAGAAGACCAAAACATCTGATGTGATAGAACAAGATACTGACAAGACCGGGAAGGCCGACTGAATAATGAGTCAAGAGACATCGCAGAATGGCCGACTCTGGTTAGACTTCCCTTGAACAAAAGCATGACTCATGATGACCATGGCAGTAAAAGTGACACTGTATAAGTCTGTTATGCAGGAGGCAAAACAAAATCTCCATATGATTGGAAGAGATAACCAACCGGGGGAGAACTGACAAGTGAAACAAGGTAAAGGCTGAACCTAGGTCAAAACTAAAACCATCCCAAATGTAGGAAATATAAGTATATGTGATTTTTTCAAGGGCGAAAAACTGATTCTGTACTGCCATCAAAACAACGAAGATACATCCCGTTCCCGCTCTTTTTTGTTATATTTTTTTTTTTTTTCTTTTTCATATAATAAGCCTGAAAAAGAATAAAATAATGCTATGGTACAATGGATAGAACGAGTATCAAAAAATCAGATGCACTAGTTCCTGGGATTGGAACAATCGTATGCTCAATGCAAGGTGGCGGAACCTGGTAAGCGATACTCAAAGGAACGTTCCATCCATGGGTAAAAGGGTGTCAAGTCACGACAGCTAAGTGCATGCAATGGTTAACTTGTACAAATAGTCAAGGTCAAAAGTTGGCTTAAACACTGAGTCCAAATGAAGCCGGCTAAAGGCCAGGATAAACAAGTAGCCAATATGCAATGCAGTAATACAACTTAACGACACCAGGGAGCCTCTAGGGTAAAAGCCAGAAAAAATGATAGTGAGGAAGGAGAAGAATGAAGCTTCAACACATAAGTCATGGCGGGACTAAAGAGGACTCCCGAGCCTACATAAAACGCAGCATGGGCAACAAGTGATAGCGAGGAACTAACTAGGAAGCCCATGTAAAGGAAGGCCCTACCACCAAGTCATGATGAAATAATCGGCGAGTGAAATGGGTGTAATAGTCATCACCTGATGGGATCGACCCTATGGCAAGTGATCAGTATGAAGGCTAGTATGCAAGATGCAACGGAAAGTGATTTCCCTAACCTATATGCCAGTGAAGATCATAAACCTGCCATGACGAGTCGGTAATCATGGATCAAAAAATGGGAAAAATCTCAAATTCTTCAAAATGTACCTGAAAACATACCAAACTGGGCACTTCCAAGCATCCGGGTTATGCAGCTTAAAATAGATCGAAAAAATAAGCATAACAAATTTTTGCGAAAATTTTCAACTTTTTAGGCATAAATAGACAAATTACCTCATATTTGGTTTATTATTACATTGCTGATTTGGAAAAAAGTGCTCTGGAGCAAAAAACTTCTTTTGTCAAATCAGGAACAACCGACCGTCGAATCGCACCGAATTTGTCAGGTAGGCTCCTCAATCATCCTTGCAAATTATTTTGTCCATTTAGAAATTAAAATTTAGTGATTTTCACCATTAAAACCCTTGCTAAAAAACACGGACTTGCGCATACGCGGGTTTGTAATGGGAAAGTCGCGTATACACGCGACTGTGCATAGAAAAAGTCGCGTATGCGCAAGCCCAAATCAAAAAATGCGTGGCTAATGCAGGATTTATTGAATTTTGACAGGATGACAATCTCATGGAGAGAGCGTGAACACAGTGCAATTGATCAAGAGGTCATGCAAGATCGAGCATCGCAAAATATTCTTCGGAATTGTGGATTGTTTAAATTTTTCAAAATGCCAAATATGAAAAGCAATGTTCGGTTGCTAGAAATGCTCGTCAATTATTGGGAACCGGAAGAGGACTGCTTTATGATAGATCAGATGCCAGTACACATTGAAGTGGAAGACATATATTTTATCACTGGACTCTCCCGGAGGGGGGAACCAGTAGACTTGCACGGGAAGCCCCTGGGAGGGCTAACCATGGAAGATTATGTCCACGTGTATTGCGTAGAGGGTTCCAAGAAAGTTGGAACTCAGATTGCGATTAAAGATTTAAGGGATTTGCACATGAAAATCCTCATTTTCACCATTGGCAGAGTGGCAGGATCTGCCTCCTTACATCAGGCATCCAGGACGCAAATGAGCATAGCAGTGGAATGCTTGACTCATGTGTATGATTGGTGCACATCCCTATTACTGAACATGAAGCAACAGTTGACCTCAATCCGCCAAGCAAAGACCAAACACTTTGGATATGGTACTATTTTGATGACATTCTTCTTTGAGAAGATACCAGCATTGAGACCCAGAGTTATCTCTACGATCAGTAGCCCGAGGGACCCAAGAATTGCCCGTTGGGCGAACATGATGAAGAGATTAGGGGGAAGTGAAGTTCCCCGGACCAGTTGGGACGATGAGTTCTTCCTTTGGTGGGGAGAAAAAATCATCGCTGTGGATGACTATCCCTATGCCGGGATGGACTTTCGTGGAGATCCAGATCTTGTTCTTCCACCAGGCACAGCATGGGGCACAGTCGGTAAGTTTGCAAAAAATTTTGACTTATATAATTTTTTTTGGATTTTTTCAAATATGTATGAAAAAATGAAAATAAACATGTTTTTGATTGGATTCATAATGACTGACAATGTAAACATGATCATGATACAGATATTGGACCAGTTCGACCTGAGGGTTTCCCGCGCCACAAGCGTCGCAGGGGCGAAGCAGATACAGTGGATTCAGACAGGACCCTCCAGGCTGTGCAGAGGAACTTGGAGGGATTAACCCGCCAAATACCTATGGCTGTCGTGGAAGACCTGCCGGAAGCCATCCAGAGACGGGTGGTAGGAGTGCCCCGAGACTGGGTACGATTATTCCGCCGAGTTGCCACCGCGGTCACGTTCTATAGGAACACGACTTCTGGGCAGGGACCTCAGGAGTAGACAGATATTATGTATTAGATGACTATATATTCTTTCTTGAGACTGAACATGATTGGGCATAAGCCCAAGTTTTGTATGACCTTATGGATCCAAATTTTTGTAAAGTTTTTGAACACTCTGATGATATATATACAGCGATATTTGATGTGATGTGATAAATTTATCAAATGTATGCTGTTTTTGATGATTAAATTTTATTGTATGGAATGATTAATATGCCAATCAATTGCTTGATTAGCTAATGAGTCTGCTAACCAGTTGTCAGCTCGAAGAATATGAATGAAAGTTAAAAATTGAAATGATCTTTGTAACAAACGTACCCTCAAGAACAACCGTAATAAAAATGGGTCACGAACCCGATAAGTATTGTTCAACTGCGACACCACCAGCTGAGAGTCCAAGAAAACTACCAACGAATCAACACCCAAAGATATTGCCTCCGAGAGTAGATAAAAAACTGCAGTGTATTATACTATATTATTGGAAGCAAGACCAATGCAGACCCCTCTTGATACTAACAGCTGACCAGAAGGATAATGAAGCACCCAAGCCGCGGAATCTAAGTTCCGGGTGTGTCTACTAGCACCATCGGCGAAACCAAAATGACTATGACATCCAACACAACCTGCCAAAGCAGATCAAAAACATCACCAACTCATCAAAGATCGAAAATCAACCAGATATTTACAAAACAAAACTACTATATACAAAAGCAACATGCCAGGCCAAAGCCTAGGCATAATACTTCTTCAAATAGAGCCCGTTTCTAGGCTCCGGAAACTCGTTCCCCTTGAAATCAACCAAGGTATACGCTCCTTTCTTAAGGACTTTCTTAACGATGAAGGGGCCATACCACATGGATTTAAACTTTCCTGCCCCCAAGGCATCTTTTTCTTGGGCATAGACCAAAACAAGGTCACCTTCCGAAAAAACCCTGGGTTTGACCGCCTTATCATACTGAACTTTAACTCGGTTTTTATGCGCTTCATTCATCGTGGCGGCATCCCGACGCTGCTCATCGAGATGTTCCAGATGAAGGAGCCGTTCTTCAAGACTAGAAGTGTCAGGAAGAAGTTCAACAGCTAACTTAAGAGAAGGAATCTTGCATTCAATAGGAAATACGGATTCCACCCCGTGCACTAGCTGAAATGGAGTAAAGCCAGTTGCAGTTTTCACTGACGTCCTATATGCCCAAAGTGCAAGATATTGCATAATATGCTAGTTGGATGTAGCTTTATCAGTTTTCCTTTGAAGAATTGTCTTCAAGGATTTATTCACGGCTTCCACTTGCCCATTGGCTTGAGGATAATATGGAGATGAATGCTCCTGCCGGAAACCCAATTTGAGAGCCAACTCAGCCATCATACTATTCTAAAAATGACTGCCATGATCAGTGACAATCTCTCTAGGAATACCAAAACGAGCAATAACCTGGTTGAAAAGAAAAAGAGCTGCAGTCTCACCATCATTCCCAAAAGTAGGCATAGCCTCGACCCACTTCGTAAAGTAGTCTACTACTACAATAATGTACTTGTGACCTTTAGCTGAAGGCGGGTTACAAGTAGTATAATCAATACCCCACTTTGTAAAGGGACCGACAGTAATGACTGGAAAAAGCGGAGTTGGATGAGCGCGCATTTTTCGAGTATAGACTTGACATGGATGACACTTTTTGACCGATTCGATACAATCCTTGAAAATCGAGGGCCAAAAGTACCCAGCACGCAAGATTTTTTGGGCTGTAGCAAGCCCAGATAAATGACCCCCACAAGCTCCACTGTGAGAATCATTCAGCACAACCTCAGCTTCTTCGAGAGTTAAGTAGCGTCTTAGGATTGAATCAACCCCTCAACGGTATAAAGCATCACCAATAATCAAATAATTCTTGGCCAAGTGACGCAGCTTACGACGCTCATCTTTCGAAAAAGTAGAGGGAAACTTCGCAGTCTGGAGATACACCATGATATCTCCATACCAAGGATCCTGTGAAGAGATAAGAAACAAATGTTCATCCGGAAAGGATTCATCATAGATCATCTCTTCCCCACAGGGCAACTCGGAGTTCAATTCTGCGAAAACCAATGATTTCTTGGACTTGGCAGACATAAACTCAAGATCAAATTCCTGTAAAATCACAATCCATCTATTGTATTTGCCCCCAATCACTCGCCTAATAAGGACAAACTGAAATGGATTGGCTGCTGCCAAAACATAAGTTTTGCGAAGAATAATGTAATGTCGGAGTCGCTGCATAGCATGAACTGCTGTTAAAGCTATTTTTTCTATCGGAGTGTACCGGAGTTCAGGTCCTACCAAACCTCGACTAAGGTAGTATATAACATGCTCCGCAAGAGCATCATCCTCCTGAACCAGAACCATACCAATAGTAGATTCTGCTGCTGCCAGATACAAAAGGAAATCCCTACTATAATCAGGTGGACTCAGTAAAGGAGCAGAAGTCAATGCTTTTTTCAAAGCATCGAACGAGCGTTGAGCGAAGTCATCCCAAAGAAATGGAACTCCCTTCTTCAACAATCTCATAAATCCCTTTGTAACTTCAGCATAATTTACGATAAATCTCCGAAGAAAATTAGACTTTCCTTGTAGACTTTTAATCTGACGGATAGAGGACGAGGGAGGCAACCGAAGTATTGCCTCAACCTTGAAGGGATCTACCCTAATCCCTTCCTTAGACACAATGAATCCCAATAATCGACCGGATGTAACTGCGAAAACGCACTTGTTCGGATTCAATCTAATCTTATAGAACCGACATCGTTCAAATATTTTCCGGAGGTGAGCAGGATGATCCATCCTCTTTCGAGAATGAGCAGCTAAATCATCCAAGTACGCCTCAATAATCTTTTTGATGTCGTGGAAGGCATATGACATGGCCCGCTGAAAGGTAGCCCCAACATTTTTAAGACCAAAAGGCATCTTCTTGTATGCAAACGTACCCCAGGGACAAATAAAGGCAGTCTTATGCTGATCTTCAGGACGGATAGTAATTTGATTATATCCGGAGAAACCGTCCATGAAGGAGAAAATCTCATTACCGGCACACTCATCAATGATCTGATCAATAAATGGTGTGGGGTAATTATCTTTAGGACATGCTTTATTTAGGTCTCTGAAATCGATGCAAACTCGAATCGTTCCTTGATTTTTATCTACGGGAACGGGATTTGAAACCCATTCGGTCAAAGGAACAGGGAAAATGAATCCCGCCTTAAGCAGCTTCTCAAATTCAGATTTGATAGCTGCTGCCTTCCTAGGATTGACCGGACGAAGTTTTTGCCTCACCGGCTTAGCGTTTTCATACGTCTTGATCTCATGCTGGACAATAGATGGGTCTATACCAGGCATTTCC